>VZRH01003769.1:61441-85255 GCA_013397555.1 Urocynchramus pylzowi | reverse complement strand
CCGCGGCCTGAGGCGGCGGCAGGAGCCGCTCGGTCCCCGGGCGGGCCGGGAGCCCCGCGGTGCGGCCGGGGATGCGCGGAGGGCCGGGCTCGTTGCTGATTCCCGCAGCCGGGGCATTCCCAAAGTTTCCCTGCGGGCGGGAGAAGTCGCGGCAGCGGCTCCCGGCGCTCCCGGTGCCTTTGTTCGGTGCCGGGGAGGGCCGGGGGGCGGCGGGGACGGGGCTGGAGCGCTGGGTTTGTACCTGCGGACAGGTATGGAGCGGCTCGGCTGGGCAGCGAGCCTAACACGGGCCGGGACGCCTTCCCTGGAGCTGCTTGGTCCAAGCCCCATCAATGTTACAGTTCACAGTTTGATCTTTTTATAGCAGGAGATTGAATCTGTGGCTTAGCTGGAAGTGGGTTTGCTGCCGCCGGTGCGATTTCCATTTGTTTTTGTGGATGTGCCCTGCGAGTTTTTGTGCATCTGGGCGGTTTCGCTGTTGTTGAGGAGTTTGATTGTCCGCAGTACCTCAGTGTGGAACGGGGCGCTGGAATCCCTCTGAGGAGCGCAGAGAAATGCTCAGAGCAGGAGCTCGTCTGCTCTCGGTGTGATATTTTTCCTCTCTTTTCCCCTTTTTTTCTTCTTTTATGTCTGACTTTAGAGAGCTCGGAGCCTCTGTGTGTCGCCAGTAAAATTCCTTTTGTTGAATTGTTCTCCAGCAGGAGCTGTGGAAATTAACAAATACTGTTTGTTTTTGCATAACCAGGAGCATGTTGGTGACTCTTTTTTTACTATTTTCTGTGCAAATCCTGATAATTTGCAGTATATGGTAGAGATATAAGTAGAGCAGAATGGTAAAGCTATTTCCTTTCATTTGAAGCAGAACTTTTTAATGATGTGGTTTTTAAAGTAATTCTAGAGGCCTTAAATATTGAAAAACCTAAAAGTGTTGAATTTTGAGTGCTTGGTATGGAAATGCATAAGTATGAGCATATTTTTTTTTACTCTGTATAATGTGGTTGTAATAGAAATCATGAAATTATTACATAGTTGATATGGGAAACTTCAGATTCTTCAGTCTGTGCCAGTGAAGGTTAATTTGATGTTTTAAATTTTTCAGGGCTTTAGATTAAAAAAAAAAAACAAAAAAACAAAAAATGTAGGTTCAAGGAATGCAGAAGTGTGACCAACATTTCTATGGTCCCTGCAGTGTGAGCTATAAGGGGGAGTTGTTCTCACATCTGCATTCCCTGATATTAATCCTGTCCAACTTTGTTCTGTCATTCTAGGAGTTGGCTGTCTTTCATTCCAGATGTTTTCATGCCAGGTGTTTTACTCCTTATTTATTTGTGGGCTCCTTGTTTCTTTGTGGAGGTGAATAAAAATTACTCCTTCTATTTTATCTTTTTTATTATTCTAGAATTAATGGGAGGAGATATCTGGGGCAAACAGCTGCAGGGTTTGAAGGCCATGAGGGCTTAAATAGCTCAAGATGGACTTGCAACTCAAGACTTCTTTTGATTTTTAGCTTTGAGTTTTTTGCTTGGGATTTGCTTCCTTGTGCAGATTCTGGTCAGTGGATTGTGGTAACACGGATCCAGTTTGGGGAATTCATTAAGGTGATTGTGCAGAGGGATAAAAATGCTTCCAGAATATTCAAATTGTGTTGGGAACAGCCTGCTAAGCGAGGCTGTGATGGTCTGGGAGGCTGTGGCAATGGTGCTGTGGGGATATTTCAGTGCTGTTCCCTGCCATTATCATGTGGTGAACACACACAAACAACCACAGTTAGCTCCTTGAATGAAAAATTTGATGAGATTCCTTCCTTAAACTTTCATTTAGGGATGCTGAAAGAGCTTAGGGTAGATGTTCCTCTATGAAATAACTCTTCACTTTCTAAATGTGCAGTGTTTTGAGGGTTATTCTTGAGAATTCCCAGTATCTGCTGCCTCTCCAGTATTTATTTTAAGAGAGAAAAAGTGAAAGGTGCAGGAAGAGGCAGGGAAGAAACATTGAAGTTGACATTCACTTTCTTAAGTCCTAACAGCATTTTCATTTCTCCTTCTCCAAGAGAATGACAATGGATAACAGCACTTTGGGATATTTTTCCATTCCATTTAGCCACTGTAAAATGCATTTCCTTTGTAGTTTTGGGTGTAGTAGTCAGGCTGTGCATCAGAATCCTCTGTTTCTGCAGGGTGTATTTTGGAGCCTGCTCCAAAAAGCCTTGGGTGGGGAGTGGGTGTTGTCACAGCCCCAGAGAATCAGGGGTTGAGCAGCTCTCCTGAAGAGGAAAAGGAATCATAGGGACACAGTAGGAAAACTTGAGGGGAAATACATCTTTCCAGTGGTATCAACTCTTCCCTTACTTCTCTCTTGCTCCTACTTTCTGGCACAAAAAGCTCCCTTTTTATTGGCTTTTTGTTTTGAGGATGCCTCTGGAGCCTCATGCTCTGTTGACACAGAGCTGAGTGTGACCTTTCCTCCCGGAAGATTTGAGCTCAAACTCTGGCCCTTTACATTTTTCAGAGCTTTACATTTAAACCAACCCAGCAGAAAAGCCTAAGTTCAAGGGAATGCAAATGTGTGAAAACGTTTCTGTAGTTCCTGCAGTGGGAACTGTAAGGGAAGTTATTCACTGCACTTGGAACAAATTGGGAACAAAATCAGGAACAAATCCCATTAAAAAAATAAACCAAATCCCATAAAATCTAAGCTGTGCTCTTCCTAGAAGGAGATCTGATGGTCAGAATCTGAGCCAGGAGTTCAGGCCATGGAAGCAGAGGACAAGTTAATCACTGAAAGGTGCTATATATATATATATATCTGTGTTTTATTTTGGGGTGGATGATGCCACTGTCACTGCCCTCTCAATTTAGCCCTGGAAAAGCTCTGCTTGAACAGGAGAAGGGAGGTGCTCCCTGTCCAGCCTCCACAGTGAAAGGCTGAGTCTGGAGCTCCAGAGGATTCCTTGTTACTCCCTGGGAATGGAGCAGCTTTTATTCCTCTGCAGGGAATGTTTGAAACACCAACAAACCCCAAACTAGCATGAAATACAAATGGATGACTTGCCTCTTGACTAAGCTAAAAATTTTCAACATTTTTTGGATGAACTTGAGGAAAAAGGTCTTGACCTGCTGCGTGGAGGGGAGGGCAGGAGGATGAATTGTGTGCACGAGAAGGAAACAAAGCAGGGCAGTCAGTTCTGCTGTGCTAACATCATCTGAGGCTGACTCATAGGCCTGACTTTTCTGGGCAGAAAATTCACTTACAGACAATTCTGCTTGGCTGCACTTGTCTTGTGATGAAACTTGTAGATCCTAATTTTTTTTTTTTTTTTTTTTTTGAGTTCCACATAAATTTTTCTGGGACTTCTTTTTTATCCTGGTACTTGAAACTTTCTGCCAAAGGCCTCTCTGCCATTGTAGTCTTCTACAACTTCCTCAGCTCTTGTTTTGTGTGAGGGGGCTGTGTTTGTTTGGGTGATCGTGGGGTTTGTTTTAGGATTTTTATAATGAAAACTGTCTGTGCTTGTAAAGTGAGTGGCACTTTGCTCTTCTCAGGTAAAAACCCCACAACATTTCAAAGCTCAGAGGGTTTGCTGATTGCCCTGCTGTGATTTTGAAACGCTGACAATTTAATTCCTGTTAACAGCAGAGCAATAATAACTTTTATAACCCTTCAGGCTGACAGATGTGCTCCAGAGCACTTACTCATGGGGAGGAGGGAAGGTGGGGTTTGTTTGCACAAGGGCAGCAACTTTCATATGTCATCCTTATCCCAAAGAGCTCTCCTTGGAACTTCAGGCACAGAAGGGAGTTTGCTGGCTTGGAGAATAAATTAATTTTGTGAGAGGAGCTCTTCCTGACTGCTCCTCTCTGGCTTTCCTGACACACAAAGCCCTGGTCTTTATGGCAGTGCATGATCCAGGTATTGCTTCCAGGTAAAAAAAACAGGACAGAAGGTTGTAGGACACTTAAATCCTGATTCTTTTTGGTCTTGCAGCCTTTAGCAAATTTGAACTTCCCAAAGTTTGAACTGCATCAAATGAAAGTGGTTGTGGATGGTTGATGTGGGGTTTCTGTCACATGGCTGGGATTTTGGTGGTGTAGGTGAGTCAATACTCACAGAAATTTAGGAAACCACCTCACAGTCTGCAGCATTAATGGAATTCACAGCTGGAATTGTGCCCAGAGGGAGTCATCACTTGCTTAAAATTAAATTAAAGATTTCAGCCTTCAATCACCAGCTTTCCTCCATTACTGAGAGTTCTTCAGCTTTGTTGTTAAAGCTGGGTTTATTTTATTTTGGTTGAACTGATATTCTAATATAAATCTTCAATTTGATCCTGATATGCTTTACTTCAGTGATCACCTACCTGACTTCTGCATTTGGGGAATGTTGGTGTACCTTCAAGGAGTAGGTTTTCGTTTGGAAGATGAAGGTTTCTGTGGAGGATTATTTTTTTGTCTTCCTGAGGAAATTAGTTTTCTGGCATTTACTCAAACTGAGTAATGGTAGGGATTGGAGGAAGTGTAAATATTTGTAGGGCTTGTGTGCTCTGTGCTGAAATGCTGTTTCATTTGTGTTAACTCTTCTCTCCAGTGGGTACTGTACCTAAAGAATTTTAAAAGATTCTGTATTATTTGTTAGTTTTAAGCAGAACAATTTCCCCTTCCCTAATTTCAAGTTAGATCTGCATGCTGAATCTTTCAGAAGAGAAACTTTGATTTTTGGTGCTATGGAAATATGAACTGCATGATTTATTTTCCTTTCTGAGCACTGTTCAGATGACCTCCACTTAAATTTCGGGGAATTTGAGGGAATTTTTTTTAATGTTCAGATATTAAAGGTCCAGTTAAAGCAAGGAGAAGTATGTGAGTGGAATGAAACTTGTCACAGAGGATGAATTGTTCCTGTGAGTGTGTTCTGGCCAGAGAGTGTTGGCCACTTCACAGGAAAAGAAGGGAATTAATCTTTGAGTTATGTTTGAGTTTAATTTTGGTAACAGAGACTAAAAGCTGAATTTTGAGTGGAGTATTGTGACAGGTGTTGATTGGAATAAGCTTTGTTAATGTGAAGGGCAAAACCTTCTCTTGGATGCCCTGGCAGAGAAAAACCCAGCAGGAATTCCCTGCTTTTCCCACCCCTGCTGAGTGGGAATTCTGTCCTCTGCCTGCACCTTCCCTAAAACAGACACAGGGCTGGAGAGCCTCCTCCAATCAGCCATTTCTGAGCTAAGCCCTGGGTTTTAGGAGGAAAAGGTGAAGTGGATAAAGCTTTGGAGAGGAGCAGGGAGCAGGCAGGAGGATCCTGTGCACGCAGGGATGTGTCCTGCAGTGCTGACAGAGATGGAAAAGCCTGGAGGAAGCCAGTCATTTAAAATCTTGGCGGTACCTCCGTGCTTGGAGCTCCTCCCAATTAAAAGCATCTGTGATTCTGAGTGCTCAGTGAACTATTTCAGCCCTGAACAGCCAGATATTCCTTAAAATTCCAGCAGAGTACTAATTTCATTGGAGTTTTGGGAAGAAGAGTCAGTTTTGGGAAGAAGAGTCAGTTTTCAGCCCACCTGATCTGAAAACCCAAAGCAGGTGAACTGCAGAAGACAGGTAAATGATTGTCTCTACATTACCTGTTAGAAATGGCAAAAATAAAGCTACAGGTGGAGTCATCCAGCAGCAGAATAAAGATTTGTCTAAACCAGTGTTTGATATAATCTCTGATATTCCCTATAAAACATGGCATGGGCTTAGTCCTTCTTGGAAATGGAATTCAACAGATAGGTTTTGAAACTATTTTCTATCTAAAAGTTTTATTCAGACTCTTATGTGTGTCTAGAAATCATCTAATTTTTTTTTCTTCTCATCTATAGAAATGAAAATTATTTTTGAGTAAGGCAGTCTTATGAAGCTGAACTGAAAAAGAAATGAGAAACCTTGCTTTTATTTTGAGTATTTAGGGGTTTCAGACTAAATCTTGTCTCATCTTTGGAAAAGTAATTTCTTTAGTAATTCCAAGAGTAATTTCTTGTCTCATCTCTTGGAAAGTAAGTTCTTGAGTAATTTCTTGTAAAAAAAGAATTGTAATTTATTGTAAGAAAATTTCTAATTTTTTTTTTTTTTTCTCCGCTCACCAGACCTTAATTTATTCGGGATTAGGATTCCCATGGCACGTGAAGTAGAGGATAATTTGGAGTAGGAGGTGTCTTTTTGCTGCCCAAGATGGTGGGGAAGCTGAAGCAGAACCTGCTGCTGGCGTGCCTGGCCATCAGCTCGGTGACCGTCTTCTACCTGGGCCAGCACGCCATGGAGTGCCACCACCGCATGGAGGAGCGCGGGCAGCCCCCGCGGGGCGCCGGGGCCACGCTGAGGACATCCCCCGGTGGCGGTGGCGGTGACGGTGGCAGTGCCAACAGGACCCTGCCCTACAGCAAGGACATGCCCCTGATCTTCATCGGGGGCGTGCCCCGCAGCGGCACCACGCTGATGCGCGCCATGCTGGACGCGCACCCCGACGTGCGCTGCGGGGAGGAGACCAGGGTGATCCCCAGGATCCTGGCCGTCAAGCAGATGTGGGCCAGGTCCAGCAAGGAGAAAATCCGCCTGGACGAGGCCGGCGTCACGGACGAGGTGCTGGATTCAGCCATGCAGGCCTTTCTGCTGGAGATCATCGTCAAGCACGGCGAGCCCGCTCCCTATTTGTGTAACAAGGATCCCTTTGCTTTGAAATCCTTAACTTACCTGGCCAGGATTTTCCCCAATGCCAAATTCCTGCTGATGGTGAGGGATGGCCGTGCCTCTGTGCACTCCATGATCTCCAGGAAGGTCACGATAGCTGGCTTTGACCTGAACAGCTACAGGGACTGCCTGACCAAGTGGAACCGGGCCATAGAGACCATGTACAACCAGTGCATGGAGGTGGGCTTCCAGAGGTGCATGCTGGTGCACTATGAGCAGCTGGTGCTGCACCCTGAGAGGTGGATGAGGACTCTGCTCAAGTTCCTGCACATCCCCTGGAACCAGGCAGTGCTGCACCACGAGGAGATGATTGGAAAAGCAGGGGGGGTTTCTCTTTCCAAGTGAGTATGAGCCTTCATCCTTCACCTTGTGCTGCTCTCAGATAGTGCATTTTGTGTATAAAAATCACTGCTTGGTTGCAGTTTCTCCCTTGGGCAGCTGATTTGTGGTGCATCTTGAAAATAAGTCATTGCTAATTAACAGTTTGCAACCTCAGATTGGTTGTGTGTGTGATGTGAGCAAACTCTTAATGGTCAAGGCTAAGTTGAATTTGAATATCTGATATCAGCTTTGCTTTTCTCTGTGCCCCTAAATAAACCTGAGCTGTTTTATCTAGAGCTGTTTTATCTAGCCACATCACCTCTTTGATTTCAGTAACAATATTGTTGTCAGTGCAAGAATGGCCTTGGAGCTGAGTTTGCCAAGAACATCCTCTTCCAGGAAACTGGAGAAACTGCTCCAAGAGAATAGAAAGCAGAGCTGGCAGCTTTTCTCCTGGCATGTGCTCCCAAAATGACAAGCACTTTGATGAAAAGTAACCTTGTTGTAAGCAGATCTTTCACTATTTTGTTGGGCCATCTGTGCACCTGATTCAGCTGCTTTCAGGATCCAAAATTCAGCTCTGCTTAGGAAAACTAAATGCATGTTGTTAAAAGATAATGTGATTTATTCTCTGGTTAAACTACTCTGGTTTCTTTGCCACTGTTCACAGCTGAACAACTGAAATACAGAAGCTGTTTCATCTTTATATTGAGAGAGAAAAATGTCAATTTTTGACACTCCTCTTATTTTTGAATCCTCCAGATTAGTTTTTAAAATCCTGAATAAGAAGCCCTATTCCAGCAGCAAGGCCTGCCCAGTTAAATTACTCAGCTCCTGGATTTGGAATATTCAGCACTGGCCAAGTGCTTCTGAGTGAGAGGCACCTTGCACAGCAAGCACACACAGACTGCTACAGAGTAATTGTATTTATTTAAACTCCAGTTTTGAGAAATAAAAATGGGGAGATTTCCTTTATTTAATGCCCAGCAACACGGCTGTAGATTTTCTAATATATTGTAAATTTGATTTAAAACAAATATAAAATTATTATCAGTGATTACAAAGAGGACTTAAAACTCAGGTAACAATAAGATATTTGCACTGTGGAGGTTTCACATCACCATTCCCACCGAAGAAAGAGCCTCCACTGTTCCCAGGTTATCAGGAAGGGATCTCATCCCTTTTTTTGGCAGTGTTGTTCAGCAGCAGATTGAAAATGTGGAAATGTTAACCTGAAGCAGGGCCCTGTGCTACCTCCCTGGAACCTGATCCACATGGGAACTTCTCCCTAATTCCTGGGGTTTGTTGCTGCTTCAGCAGCACCTGAGTGGAGGTAACTTATTTTTCCTTTTGTTTTTTTTTGGTGTTTGCCAAGCTTTAAGTGTCTTGTAAAAAATAACTGTATAATCCCACTTCTAGTAAAATATTACTGCCTTACAGCTTCCAGATTGGTGTTTTTAAAAACTGATGGACCTTTATGCTGTAAAACTCAACCACCTTACTGAATTCTTACTAATATTTCTTATTAAATCTGGTGGAGTGGAGTATGAGGAGTTGAGAATATTTGTTTCTAAAAATTAAGCAAATGGCTTGAACAAAGTCAAATATGTTTATTTCTTTAGAAAAACCTTCACATTTAAGACAAAAGAGTGTGGACATGTTCTTGTGACCCTCAATTCAGTCTGGTCCCAGAGTTCTTTATGCCTTTATTATCTCTCAGGAGATGATCTGAGGAAACAGTTTCTGATTTCAGGAGGCTCTGGCAATGGTGGAAAAAGACTGAGAAATGGGTGTTATGTCTGGGGTGGGTTTATCTAATCAAATACCCTTGCAGTAGGTGGTGAAATTTGGTTTTCAGTTGCAGGATTTGATAATGATTTCAGTGACTCAGGCCTCCAAGGGCTGCAGAAAACCCAGTGAATATCAAAACCTTAAATGCCTGTGTTGTGTTTTTATGGGATTCCAGTTGAAATTGTGCAGGGAGAGCTTGAGATCTCCCAGTTTGATGCCTTGTTCCAGTGAAAACCTGCTGGGTTTGGCATTCCCAGCTGGAATATTGTGTAAAAACATCTGGAAACAAGCAGAGCCCCCTGCTTTAATCGTCTCTCACTCACCTGAAAGACCTCCAGATCTTAGAGACAGGCTCAGCACCCATTTCAGATTCATGCTGCTGCCTCGGGTCCAGCCTAAGATGCCTGGAGATGTTTTAATTGTTGCAAGTATTTGTTGAAAATAAATCTGACAAGTTTTTTATCATCTTGAGATATTTAAAAACACTTTGAGAACGAAATCACAGTGTCACTAAAAGATCTTTATAACCATGCTATTACCTGCTAATAAATGTTCAGAATTTATTTCTCACCCCTTATTTTGATTTTTATCCAGGAACACTGCAAGGGCTGTAGGGATGTGCAGTGCAGGATTTGTAGGAGTGGGAATTTTCTGAGGTTTGAAGTCCCTGCCAATGTGGCTGTTGAAGGAATTCAGTATGGACTCCATGCTCTAACCAGGATTGTTAATTGAGCTCTGGCATTTGCCTAAGTGAAAGCAGCTGTGCTGACCACTGATGTAAAGAAATGTCAACCCCTCTAGAGCAATTTTTATTAGGTTTTTTATGGAAATAGCTGTCGAGGCAGAATTACTTCAGAATTTACTATATTTAGTACATAGCTCTTGTTTGATTCTGGTACAGATGCAGAATTATTTGGGGTTAGTCCTGTGAGCTTCCCAAAGCTGAAACTCTTCCTAGAGCTGCAATCACTGCCATATAATAAATTTTCCTAAGAATTGGTGTTCTCTTGTTTTTCTGTTTAGATTTTTAAATTTTTCTTTCCTCCTGCCCCCATTCTGTCTTCCCTTACAGTCCTCATAAGTTCTTTATCTGAGGAATCTTTCCCACAATTTTTTTTTTCCTTCACACAAATTGTTTTATTTTCCTTCCCACCTTAACTGAAAGCACAGAGAAGGATTTAACCAGACCAAATGTGGAGCAGTGGATTTTTTATCAGTGCTTGGGAGCAGCTAAACGTAGTCTCTCAATCACCAGGAAATGTTTCATGCTGAGGGCATTGTTAGCAAAGATTAAAATGACAGAGGGACAAAACCCACATTTGAAATTTGACATCAGGGTGGGGAATCCATATGTGAGAAATTTAGGCTCAAATTGATCTGTAACACCCATTTTTGGGGGGTCCAGCAAGTTCTTAGCCAGGCTCATTGCCTGATTCTCCCAGGATCATCCTGATTTTAAATGCTCAAATCAATTTGCAATTTTGGTGAGGAGGTTTTAGGCTTGACTGGCTCTAAGGACCATAAATCTTACTATTTTCAAACACCTCATGATAAGTTTTTCCTGAGTGTCCTAATCCACTTCTGCACTCCTGTTGTGGTGCTTTGAACTTCTGAATCTCAATTTTTAGCAGTTCTTTCCTTGCTAATTTAATGTGGAGTCAGATGCTCATCTTCTAATTAGAAAGATCACAGAAAACATTGCCTGAACTTTTTAGTTTTCCATCCAGACTTAGGAGCTCAGTCCAACAACCCTCAGAATGTTGAAATTTAGTCACAACTCCCTGGTCCCAAAATCCCCTTCTGAGGTCCTGCCTTTGGTTTGAGTCTCTACTAATGGTTGAAGAGGATAAAGCTGAAAATTCTGGGTGTTTTTAGAGATTTTTTTGTTTGTCAGTTCCTTTTCAGCTTCCATAAAACACCATTCTGAAGGCCCTGCTTGCCAAGACAGTTTCCTTATGAGCATTTCCCTGTCTGGTTTGTTCCTTGTTGATTGAATTTAAATTGTTTCACCTTACTGAACTTCCAGCATTGGATGAGTGATTTCCTTCCCCTGGCCTGGGAGGATTTTAACTCTGCTGAGGAGTGAAAAAGAGGAACAAGGTGAACTCTGGTGATTGGTGTGTGCTCAGCATCTGCTGTGAGGCAGACAGAAATATTCCTTTTGTATATCCATCCACATCCAAACTCCTTCTGAGGTCAGGAAAAAAGTTTTAAATTACTTAGAGTAATAACTCAGGGAGTTTTCAATTATTCTGCCTGAGTTCTGTTCCAGGAATAAGCACAGTAAAGAAGTTGTGTGTCTTACAATCATAAAGACAGAACAAAGCAGTGCCAGATTTCTTCCCTGGGAAAATAAAACACACCACAAAAGTAGAGCAGAAATGAAAATTGCATTAGGACTGTTGCTTAAATGGACAAGAAATCAATGATTTTCTAAATATGACTCTGACTGTGCACTTGCTTTTAAGATCTGTGTAAAGACCAAACAATCAAAGGAATGGTTATGAAAAATATTTCTGTAGTTTGTAGCTTTCTGTCATCTCAGGTCTCTCTTTTATTAAACAAGTTTTTAAAAGAAATGAGCCACAGAATGGTTGTGAGAAGAAATAACACATGGATTGGAATTTAGAATACAACTTTTAATACATCCTGGACAATTAAACAGCAAATGTGGGGATATGCCAGTGGGAAAACAGATTTATATGTAGATGTGGGTTTACTTTTCACTTAACAGTTCCTGGGCTTTCTCTGCTGCTCTCTATAGAATGAAGAAATTGTTTCAGCACAGTGTGAGAGCCTAAACCTGACAGCATCAGCAAATATTGTGCAAATTATTCTCATTAAAACTTCCCATCAGCTCTGTAGAAAACATGAAATTTTGAGAAGGAAAGAAGAAAAATGGGAGGAAAAAGAAGAAACCCAAACAAAACAAGCTAAAGGTCTTAATGCTATTGAAGAATAATTGGTTGGAAATAGAATAATGGAAATAATATAATGGAAAATTAAAATTAATTAATTAATAATGGAAAATTTTTTTCTTTCTCCTTCCGCAGGGTTGAAAGATCCACTGACCAAGTGATCAAGCCAGTGAATGTGGAAGCCCTGTCCAAGTGGGTTGGGAAGATCCCAGCTGATGTCCTGCAGGACATGCCAGTGATTGCCCCCATGCTGGCCAAACTGGGCTACGACCCCTATGCCAACCCCCCCAATTATGGGAAGCCAGATCAGAAAGTGGTGGAAAACACGAGGAGGGTAAGGCTTTTGTGGGTTTAATTCTTGACTGACTGGATTTGAGCTCTAGAGCAGGAGCCTTGTGTTTGGTCTGGGCATTTGGAGTCTGTTTCTGACACTTTTTGCTACTTCACAATGTGTTTTCTTTGGGGGAAAATGAAAGAATTCTTTGGGGCCTTGAGCTGTGCTCCTTGGTGTGTGGAGCTGAACCTCCTGAGACCTGCCCAGAAAGTTGGGGATCTGGTAATGTCAGTTCTGAACCAAAATTTATGTTAAACCTAATCTTGGGCCTGCCACTGCTTAGATTTACCTTGGTAAATTGTGCTGTGTAAATGCTGATATTTTCCTGTGCATATAATATAAAATACCCTCAAAACATTTGCTTTCCAGTGACATTATTCTTCTTAATATTGCTGATCATGGCTATCTGCTGTTAGGTATTTATTAGGGCTAAATGCTGTTCCTGCAGAGGTGAAGTTTTTAGAGCAGACACAAATCTAGATGTATAATATAAAAATCAGACTGAGTCATAATTAAGAGTGGGAAAAGCTTTCTTGTCTGGATTTCAAACTTGATGGACGAGCTCAGCTTTTTGTATATGAGGCTTGGCAGAAGCTCTGTCACAGAATTACACCCCAAATACTCAGCAGGGTTTGAAAAATGACCCACAGAAAGCAGCCCACCATGATCAAAATGTCTGATTTTCCAATTCTTTGTAGAGCAACCCAAAGATGGAGAAAGGTCTGGTGCTGATTAACCTAAACTTAAGGATTTGAGTCTGAATTTAATGTTGTTGGAATTTGAGTAGTTGGGCTATTAGAGCTGTTTATCCCTGGAGGTATCCGTTGAAAAACTCATTACCATTGTTGGAAATAGAATTAATAACTCTGCTTCTGTTCTTTTTGGACATAGTTTATTAAAAGAAGGTGACTTTTTCTGCTGCAGCAGAGTAATCAGGCAATAAAATTGAATTAAACAATTTCAAAGGACTGTCTTCCACCAGCCTTCTGATCCTGAATAAACTGCTTGGAATACAGATGGGGTAGATAGGAATGAAAAAGGGATTGGGGTTTGTGAAGTCCCTCAACACTTCTGCATTATTTCTTTTTAGAAAAAAATGTCATTAGCCAGTGTATTAAAGGCTGGCAGGTTGATTTTTTAAATTCATAGCTGATTGCTCAGCATGGGAAAAGTAACCCACCCTTTGTGGTTACAATTTGAAAGTTCCCTGTTTTAAAAGGCTCACAAACAAATGAAGTTGTCTGCACTCAGTTGAAATAAGTGTTCAGTACTAGAAATTGCGAATTTTATTGGTTGTGTCTCACTGATAAAATTGACAGAAGTTTTTACAGCCTGCTGACCTTTCTGAGGCCTCCAACCTGTGTGGGGCAAGCTCAGGCCAAGCTGTAAAAATTGTCTGGATTTCTGTCTCTTCTTGAAATGGATTTGATTTCAAAATACAAGAGAGGAATTCAGGCAATAAACAAAGCCAGGAGCAACTGTAAAGAAATGAAAACCTAATTTCAAAGGCTGAGGGTTTACTGAGGCTTTTTCCAAGTTTGCTTTGAAGGATAATTTGTTTGTTTACTGATGCTAAGAGCAGCTGTTAAAAACTGAAGCTGATCTAAATATTGCAGACATATGGAACACTCATTAATATTTTGGCTGCTATTTTAATTTAACAGCTTTACTTACAGCTCCAGACAGCATTTTAATTTTGTTGTTTATTATAGTACCCAGTATATATTTTTCTAGTCACTTGTTCTTTGCCAAAATTCCATTTGCATGTGTGGTTTGTACGAATAAAATGAGGGAGGTGTTCTGAATGAATGCTAAAAGCAAAGAGTTCAAGATGGTTCATTTTCAAAACTTAGAATATTTCTTTAAAAATAGAGCAACATGAGGATTTCAAACTGTTTCAGACTCTGCTGTGTGAGTTTGGCCCATCAGGGACAGCTCTTGTAGGGGTTCCTTTCTCCTTCAGGAACCTGTGCTAATTTATTCCTTGCTGCTACAGCCTGGAGAAAAAAGCCTTTATTTAAATGGATAAAATAAATAAATCTGGGCTTTTCCAGCCTTTCGGAGCTGGCACTTGGCAAGTCAGGTTTGTTCCTGTGTACTCTGAGCTGGAGAATTTGTAAATCACTGGAGCACTTCTTTTGCTCTTGCTTTCCTTAAATTTCTTCACCTGGGATAGCCTTTCACAGAGCTTTGTTCTGGATATCTTGAATATGGATGAAGCTGGCCAAAGCAAATCTTTCCAGAATTGCTTTTCAGTGCATAGTAAGAATATCTGGATCTTGTTTGTGGCCATTTATTGGCTCATTTTGTGTTTGGAAGCAGCTCTCTTATATTTATATTTGTATTTGTGGTCTCCGAGACTTTAAAGTGAACACAGAACTTGAATTGTATTCATTGAAAACAGATAAAGTTTAGAGTTCTAAAGCTGAGCAAAATCTGTCCCTTCATGGAAAAGACCACAAATTGCACTCAACAGTGAAAATAATGCTCAGCAATTTAAAGCTGCTGCTCTTAATCATGGAAGTGAGAACCAGCAGTGTGAAAATTCCTAAACCAGGGGCTGGTACTAGAGAAAAATGGAAAGAGATGGCTGGTGTGGTGTAAAATAATAGTTTTCCTAAGCTTTCTGAACACTCAAGTGCTGTTCTTTATTCCTCTTTTCTCATGTTATGTCCCCTGCTGGTGATTTCCATATGTACAGCTAAAATATCTTTTTTGTATTATTATTATTCTGTTTGGAGACAAAATGATGATTTTTTCCAGCTGAAGGGCAGTGCTTAAATTAGAAATGCTATCTCCTTGTAGGTCATGCAAGGGAAGCAGTGCTCTCTGCTGAATTTGGATTTTTCACTTGCCTCTTGGCTGTGGAGGACACCAAGATGCCGAGGTTTGGTGTCTGTGCTCCTGCAGCACAGCACAAAAATAACAAGAAACAACCTGGGTTTGTAATTTGACATCTCTGCTTTTGTTTGAGGAACTAAAAGAGTGTGAAGGGAGCTTCATCTCTTCTTGTGTTGCTCTCCCAGTGCTGTGCTAGGAAATAAAACATTTCTGACAGGACCTGGCACTGGACCAGCCACGAGTTTTCTGATTTTTCTGATGTTTTCACTAACAAAGCCATTAACTTTTTGTTGATCTGTTTTCTGTTAAGCCTGATAATATTATCTTTTCTGACAGTTTCTCTTGTCTCAATTAAGGAATGCAGAGCAGAGAGAGCAAGGTCTGCCCAGGGTTGTGCTGTTCTCTGCCTGTGACCTCTCCAAGGAGGTGATTTTGCCTTCACTGAATGTGTTGTGGTTTTCTTGTAATTCTGTTGCTGTTCTGTTAATTTATCACTGCAAGGGTTCCTTCCTTATAGATACATAATTACTTATTGTTCCCCCCTAGAGTTTTAACAAGTTCTACATCCTGAACAGAAAGGAAATCAACATCCTGAAGTTAATGAAGTTTTCATCTGTAAATTATGCAGAAAATGCAAAAAATTAAGCTGTGTGTGAGCTGGTAACCCAATCTCTGTGGGGTGAAATACAAAAGTGCTTCACTCCACATTAGAACAGTGTGTGATATGTCCTTATCAGTACTGTGAGATGGTGTAAAAGTGAATTTCAGTTTGCCAGAACCCAGCAGAAGAGGAGAGAGCAGCTCTCAGCTGCAGAGCTCTGCCTCCCCCCCAGGAGAAGCTGCTTTGTTGTGTTATGGTTGGCACAGTGGTTTCCTCTCCCATCTGTAATGAATTACATTAGATTTTCTTTGGCACGTCCTTCCCACTAAATAAATTTGTATGCTTGGAATACACACTCCAGTAAGTTCTTTTAACTTCTTCATGGAGTTGTGCTCCCTGTCCTGGAGAGATCCAGAGGTGGAAGTTACAGAATTCCAGAGAAGGAGCCGTGGTTTTCACCAGGACTGCTCAAATACAGTTCAAATAGGTTGGATATTAGGAAGAAGTTTTTTACTTCTAGAAGAAAGGATGATAAAATTCTGGAATGGTCTGCCTGGGGAGGTGGTGGAGCCACCATCCCTGGATGTGTTTAACAAAGCCTGGATGTGGCACTGGGTGCCAGGGTTTAGTTGAGGTGCTGGGGCTGGCTTGGACTCAGTGATCTTGAAGGTCTCTTCCAACCTGGGGATTCTGTGAATTCTGTGAAATACAGTGGTTCTTCTACTGCCAGCTCAAAGCTGTTCTCCAGCTCTGGTTTATGTTCAGCTAAAGATGTTTTATGTTCAGCTGATGGCAACAGCTAGAGATAAAAACAGAGTTTACTCCCTCCAGTCTCATGCCTGGTTTACATTGTGAGGAACCATCTCCTGTCCAGAGTCAAAACATCCATGACAATCAGGATTTCAAGAGTTTCTCTTTGAGGTTTTAAGGGCAGGAGCAATCTCTGATAAAGGTAAAAAGTGTAGTTATCCTAAGGGATGAAGGTGATTGTGCTGTCAGAGGTGTTTGGATGCCCAGGTGCTCAGGGCCCTGCATCTCCATTTTCACTGATTAACCGGATCATAAAGGCATTTGGCTTTGTGGGTGTTTTCTCTGATATTTAAAGAAAAATTTGGGGGTTATTCCATCTTTCATGTGACCACAATGGCAGAGACTTTCTCAGTGTCCTCTAAATTTGTTGAATATTCCCTTTAGTGGGTGTTTCTTCCAACATGTGGATTCCCAGCTGCATAGTTTTTCTCCAGAGGTGCTATCTCATTTTTACAGCAAAAACAAAGCCCCAAACCCCTTAACTCTGCATAAATATGATTAATAATGCATAAAGAGAGTTATTACCAACCAAAATGCAAACTGAGGTGTGGTTGGAAGCTGCCTTTTGGCAGACATTGCTGGGCCTGTGTAAGATCCTGCTCTGTGTGTTGTCCCTCCTGGGTAAACATTTACATCTCACATGGCCCTTCCTTGGCAGGTCCAGCAGAGGTGAAGAATTGTGTAAACCTTTAAAGCTGCCTTAAAAGTTCAGGAAAATCTGAAAGATGAGCACTCCATATGCTGTGGAGTGGTTCTAGAAAGGGACTCAGCTCTGGTTTTGCCAGTGTTCTTTATTTAATTTTTATTTTCTTTAACAATTAAATATCAACAGCCTCATACTCTGCAGCTTGGATGTTTCAAAATTTACCAAGCCCAAGCACACTTGGTTGCAGGGTGACTTTTATACAAAAAAACCCATTATTTTTGTGTACTGGAACTGACCAAATGTAATGGGACTCTTTCCAAAGCAGACAGGAGAGTGGGTGAAAAGAAATGCTTTAATCATCTGTAAAAAAGAATTATAGGTTACACTTCTGTTCTCAAGTTCTCCCTGTGTGTTTAAAGGGGTTTTCTCAGGCAACTGGATGTGAAACTTGTTTTCTGATCTCTTTTTGAGAATAATATCCATTCAGTTTGGCTATAAGAATGTGTTTTGGATTTTTAATAGAACAGTTTGAATGCTGCCAACACTGAACAACAAACTGACACAGGTTTCAGATCCCCCTCTTCTGGAATTCCATTTGGACTTGCAAAATAATTCCCTTAGAAATGGTAAACCCCATTTCTCCTCAATTTTACTGAATTCTTGCTTAGACTGGAAATAATTCCAATATGCTGCTTCTTTCTCTCTAATGCCACTGTGAGTGATGTGTTCTACACTTACAAATTGGTCAGAACAGAGTTTGGAATCTGAAGCCTCTTTAATTTCTTTGGCTGCAGATGGAGTCATTGTTTTTAGAATTTCTGGATTGTTGTTGATCCCTGGGTTTTGAATCAAAAGGGACCCATTTATGTTTTTGGAACTACTTTAAACCAGTTTTTATGCAGTCTCCTGACAAAACCAGCCCTTAGGTAATGTCAGTTCTGACCCAAAATTGTGTTAAACCTCATCTTGAGCCTGCCACTGCTTGGATTTGCCTTGGTAAATTGTGCTGTGTAAATGCTGATATTTTCCTGTGCATATAATATAAAATACCCTCAAAACATTTGCTTTCCAGTGACATTATTCTTCTTAATATTGCTGATCATGGCTATCTGCTGTTAGGTATTTATTAGGGCTAAATGCTGTTCCTGCAGAGGTGAAGTTTTTAGAGCAGACACAAATCTAGATGTATAATATAAAAATCAGACTGAGTCATAATTGCAGGAGGAGGACAGGAGGAGGATGCTGGTCTGGTCCTTCTGGTTCTGAATCAATCACAAAGTGCTTTCACCATCAGGATTAATTAGTTTCAAGAAATCCCAGAAAAGGTGAAGGTTCCTGTGTGTTCCTTCCAACATCAGCACCACCTAACACAAAATCCTGGTTTTTTCTTGTGGCCCTTGCTGAGGTTATTCTGTAACATTTTTGCTGTGACAGTATTGTTTTGTAACTTCCATTCCTGTTCCCCAGGGCACAACCTGTATTTTAATAGTTGGATAAAAGCAGAAAATGAGAAATCCTCTCCTTGATTTATAAATATTTATAGTGGAGCAAAGCTCCAATAGCCACACACTGAATTTCTGCCCAGGGTGACTTTCCTTAATGTTCCCATGAGAATGCCAGTGGCCCCTGGCTGAATACAGATGAGAACTGTTCCTATTTTATCTAAACCATGGAATGTCAGAATGCCACAATGTGGATGTGGAGTAGTTCCTGCTCTCAGGGAAGCCTGGTGGTTTGGATCCCAGGGATGGATTGGGATGGGAATGCAGTCCTGAAACAGGGCAGGAAATTCAGAGCTGGCTCAGCTGCAGTCCCAGTGCAGAATATTGACAAGCTGGGCATGCCTTTGTGTTCTGGTCATGTGCACATAGGAGAGCAGAGAAAATTGTAATAAACATCCCCTGACTTCCTGGAGCTCCTTCCTGTGGCACAAACCAGGGAGGGCAGCTCAGAGCGAGGCTTTGGAGGAGCCCCATTCCCATTTCCTGGCTTTAGGAATTTTTCTGAGTAGGTTTGGAGGAGCCCCATTCCCATTTCCTGGCTTTAGGAATTTTTCTGAGTAGGTTTGGAGGAGCCCCATTCCCATTTCCTGGCTTTAGGAATTTTTCTGACTAGGTTTGGAGGAGCCCCATTCCCATTTCATGGCTTTAGGGAATTTTTCCAAATAGGTTTGTGCCCTTTTTTAATTTTTATTTTGAAATTATTACACAAGAGCACAGTCATGACATTGGGATGATCAGTCCTTATGCTACAGTAGATAGGATGGTAAAACTCTCCAAGTATACTTCTGTTTTGGAAAAAAAAAAGAACAGAATACATTTTTTTGCCCTTTGGAATGTTTATTCTCAGAAGCAAAGAGCTTTTAAAAATTATCCTCTAGAGAGAAGACAATATGTTGCCAGAATATTTAATGTTCTAACATTAGTGGATGCTAACAACACAAAAAAACTTATTTTCTTTTTTTTTTCCTCTTTCCCTTAACAAGCTCTCCAGCATTTCAAACAATAGTGAATGAGGGCTTTGAGTAGTCTAAATTTTTGTTTGTTTTTCCAGGTCTATAAAGGTGAATTTCAGCTTCCTGACTTCCTCAAAGAAGTGCCACAGGTACAGTATTGAATTAATTTCCTTTTTTTTGGGTGTAGAAGCAAAGGATATCAAACAGCCATTATAAACCACTTCTTCATGAGCTTGATTTTCTGATTGATGGCAAGATTTGTTTATTATCCATGAGGTGGAATCTTGAACTCAGCATCCCAAACCTCTCCTGAATCCACGTGTAACTCCAGAGTGAAGAGTGGTGTTTGTCACCCTGAGCTGCCTGAATATTGCTGTGAAATGGAAAGAAAAATTGAGCCTCTTTTGTGGACCAAACTGCAAAGTTTGTTACTTGTAGAGGAGCTTTATCTTTTGTTATCTTGGTTGAAAGCATGTCTAGTCCAGAGGGCAAAGTTATAAATACTGAGAGATTTTAAAAATAAACAGAGCTGTTATCAAAGTCAACAAACCCAGCCATGGACAGGGGTGGTGTTGATTTAATAGTCAAGTGTGCTATGGAACTTCAGGTTTTACTGAAAATTCAGTTTGGTACCCCCCAAATGCTGTTCTTTGTCATCAGCTCCCTAAGAAACCTACAGAAAAACAAAAAAGAAAAACCCTTATTGTGAAGCTCTCAAACTGTAGGATCTTGTGGATATCACAGAGTTGTAAAATCCCAGAATGGTTTGGGTTGAAGGGACCTCAAAAACAATTTTTTTCCCACTCCCTGCCATGGTCAAGGACACCTTCCACTATCCCAGGTTGCTCCAAGCCCTGTCCAACCTGGCCTTGGACACTTCCAGGGATGGGACAGGTTAAAAATACCCAGGAATCTACCACAGACAAAGCATTTTGACTTGTCTATTTGTTAAAATAAAAATTATTTCATTAAAAAGGAAAACTGGTTTCTTTTGTTCCAGCCAAAGAAGACAGTAGAAAGGAGGTCTCGTGGCAAGATAAAATGAACGTGGATCAGTAAAGTGGCATAGCTGTAGTGTGTGTTTCATGTTCTCAGAAAATAACCCTGCTGTGGCCACCAAATCTTTCTGAGCAGCCTTTGTGTGATCTCTAACGTGGGCTTGGCTTTTTCCTGGCTGTTTGCCTGCTTGGATCACTCAGTGCTCCTGCTTTGCTCAGCTCTGGAGAACCATCCCAGCCCTGTTGCTGCCAGCATTGTCCTGTCACTGAGTGTCTGCTCCGTGTGTGCTGCTGAACTCACAGGAGCCTGCTGGGGTCACTTCCACATGGGATTGCTGGTGGGATTGCAGGGTTAGCCACCTGAAAGCTGCAGGAAGAGGGTGTGCCTTACCAGGAAGGGGAATATTGCTGTGAGGGATTTATGGAAAATGCAGGGAGACCCTTCAGAACTGAGCACACCGTGTATAGATGGTGTGCTAGCAAAACAAATCCTTGATTTTGAATAAATCCTGGGATAAATCCTTTAAATCCTTGTTTGCATACAGTATCAGTTAAATTGTGCTGTTTGTTGTTTTCAGTTATCCTGGGGTACCCAAAAGAACCTGGGCCACTCTGACTGATAAATTCCTTCTTCACTCCATAGGATAGGGAGGTTCCTGCTAAATTCCAGGAGGTGAACTTATAAAATTAGCTTGGTTTAAATACAGTATTTATCAAAATCTGAGCAGATTTATCCATAGCAAAGACAGACCATCTAAAACACAAAAAAAATCACCGTGGAAGAGTAAAAGAATATTCCTTAAACCATAAAAACTTGATCAAATTGATGCTGATAGTGTTCTCCTTTAATATTAAACACAATGTAACTAAAAAGCTCAAAGGCTTGGAGGACAGACATTGGTACTGATATTT
This sequence comes from Urocynchramus pylzowi, assembly GCA_013397555.1. Classification (NCBI taxonomy): domain Eukaryota; kingdom Metazoa; phylum Chordata; class Aves; order Passeriformes; family Fringillidae; genus Urocynchramus; species Urocynchramus pylzowi. Next base: position 63,912 of record VZRH01003769.1, on the reverse strand, counting down.
TTGTCCTCTAATGTAAAATTAATTTTACATTAATTAAGCTAATTTAATTTAAATTATTTTTTTGACAGACTGAACCTATGGAATAGAAGATAAAATGGACATTTCTTGCACAGAAGGTAATAAAAGAGTGTTGCAGTTCTGCTCATTTGTTGTTCTTAATTTAAGATGATCTTTGTTTAACTTCTGTAACTCCATGGGTAAAATAAATATGAAGATATGTTTTTTAAAGGAAACTGCTGAAGATGAGCTGGTTTGTAATATTTAACATCTCATAGCCAGTATTTTCAAAAAGCTGCATTTTAGTCACTGAATAAACAGTGACAAAATTTTGCAGGGAGCTGAGTAAATTTGAGACCAATTAAGGAATGAGTGATGCAAGATTTCCTGTGTTAGTCCAGGGGTTTTCTGCTATCAGATGTTCTGGCCTGACAACAAAAGATGGCAGAATTTAAATCCAGTTTAAAAATAGCCCAAAGCAATGTGCCCTACAAATATCCCCAAAATAGATCCTTACGTGGCCATAAATATAAACACCCTAAATATAGCCAAAAGCACTGCCCTGTGTTGAAATAATGGATGTAAAATCTTCCCAGAGATGAATTACAGACCTTCACTGTGAAATCAATAGAGAAACCATCATCTTTTCACACAGTCAACTTAAAATAACTAAAGCATCGACCACATTTTGCCACTTAGCTCTGAAAAATGGATTTCAACCTACAATATTTCTGTCTGAGGCTGCTGCCCAGTTTCTGAGAAACCAAGCTGGGAACTTCCCAGCATAACTTCCCACTGGGTCTCAAGGGTTTGGGATGTAAGTGGAAAATCAATATATCTTTTTTTTTTTCACTCTGCTGCAAGCAGTCTCTCGAAAGGCTGGACAAAGCAGCCACAAATTCCTTGCAGGAATTTGTCTTACAGGATTTGTCTTACAAATCCTTACAGGATTTGTCTTAGCAGTGACTTTCCACCTGCTGAGACAACAGTGGCTACCCTTAGTTCTGCATTATTTGTAATTCCAAAATGCTGCCCAGGATAAAAAGCTGAATATTACCAAGAAAGCCTTAACATAACTTTATTTCTTTTTCCTTAGAAGATCAGCTGCTGCCTTTTCCATGGGAATGATCCTCAGGCCTGTCCCCCTGGCATCAGAGGTGTGCTGCTCATGGCCTGCTCTCTTCAGAATGTTCTCTTTCTTTCATCCTGGTTTTGTTCCAGATTTTGCTGTTGTGAAAGCATGTAAACCTGTTAAAAAACAAAACAAAAAAATCACTGATGTTAATGTAGAACTGCATTACATTCGCACAACTATTTTTTTTAAGGTTTTAAAAAATGCAAAAGCAATGCCTGTCTCTGAAATTGCTCCTCTTCTAATTACAGGGCTCCATCTTCAGATTTTTTGTTTCTTGTAGCAGTTTGGTTTTAAATGTACAAAGCTTTCAAGAGTGGTCTGTGCTTGTCCTGAAAGATTCTTGGTGGAAAAATTGTTTTATTCATATGTGGAAAATGTTAAATATCTTTTATTTAAAAAGAAAAAAAAAGTTGATAAATTACATGTACAATTACAACTCAATGATCTTTTGTATTTTATTTTTCAAAATAAATGCTTTAAATGTGGTTTTTGTTTATTTATTTCTTAATTGATGGTCCTGTTTCCAACTTAATATTTAAATAATTCAAGATATTGACGTGTTAGTTATAATTCAAGATATTGATGTGAGGGAAGATATGATCTCATGTCCTGGGTTTGCATCTTATTTTAAGGTTTGCAATTTAATGCTTTTTGTTTGCTTTTAATAGGTGGGTGATGAAGAAATAGTAAATTGGAGTGTCCCACTGAGAGGTAGAACGTGAGATTTGTTACTGCAGGTAGAAGTAGGTAATTTTAGACTCTTGAATTTGTTCCTTAAAAGCAATTTTGTTCAGAGATGCTCTGCTGGGGGGAAACTGCTGCTGTGAATTGTTTCCTAAAGTTTTGATCTTTAGGATACAATGTGGAACATTATTATTTCCATGAGGTGTTTTTGGGATGGTCGTGTGCCTCGGTTTCTGCCCCCCTCGGTGGTTCAAGGCGGTGAAGGCGGTTTCAACCTTCCCCACTGGTTTTGAGATGAGGTCCTGCCAAAAATATTTGTATTTCCTCAGATTCTGGATCTGACAGAGTTTTGCTTTTCCTCCGTTTCTCCGTTGGGGTGTTGGTAAAGCCGCAGTGCCGTGAGGAGCGGAGATCTCCGCGCTGCCGGGGCCTCCCCTGGCGCCGGCTGAGGGCAGCGCGGCCCCGCCGCTCCCGAGGCCGCTCATTAACCGGGTTCATCAGCGCCGGGCGTTTCCCTGGGAGCCGCGCGGCGTGAGGGANGGGCGGGGACAGCCGGCCCCGCTCCCCTCATCCCTGCCTCATCCCCTCCATCCCCGGCGGGGCTTTCCCCGCGGCCGGGGCTCCGCTACCGACCCGCGGCAGGTGAGGGAGCGGC
>VZRH01003769.1:48592-61341 GCA_013397555.1 Urocynchramus pylzowi | reverse complement strand
GGGGAGGCCGCGGGGCCGGAGGGGTGAGGGGAGCGGAGGGACCGCGGCCGGGGCCAGCCCTTCGCGAGCGGTGGCGCCGGTCAGGCTGTCACCCTGGCGAGGTGAGAGTTAAGAGTTAATTATTAATGAATTATTGGTTATTTGCCTGGCTCTTGGGTTTTGCTGCCCCATGCAGGCGCTGTGGTGATGCCTGTGCTGCTCACAGGCGGCTCCGAGCTCTGGAAGCTGAGGATTCGTGTGAGGGGCAGTGCCAGTGCCAGTGCCAGTGCCAGTGCCAGTGAGTGCAGCCCCGCTGTCCTTCACCCATGGTCACTCCAGCCCCCGGGCAGGTGTCCCTGCTGTGCTGCAGGGCCGCTGTGATGGAGAGTCCCATTCTGCCCACCCATACAGCTGTCCTTGCTCTCAGCTGCTGAGTTACACTGCCCTTTCATCATTGTTGTTTATGACTAGACATGCTGGGATTTTACAGTCCAGGATTCTCCAGGCCAATGTATAAGACAGACTATTGCAGCTCAGAGATCCCAGCCCCTCTTCCAGGATGTTTCTTTGCTGTTCTAACACAGATTGATTGGAATTTACTGGATGTTGTGTCTTTTCCCTCTGTGTTCACACAAATCTTTCACTCATCTGTGTCTCTTGAAGTTGGTGATGCAGACACTGGTGAATCAGGTCTCATTCTACCCCAGTTTCTCTTTAAAAAGGGGGAACCTTCTAACAATCCAGTTGGTATCTCCCCAAAAAAGCACATCCCAAAGGTAACTACCTTTGAACAGGAGTTTGTGTGGGATTCCTGTGATGGGTTCATACATCAGAACCTTGATAGAAAAGCCTTTGACTGTATAACCATTTTTTGTTGGTGTGTAACTTTATTGGGTTTGTAACTTTGCCAACACTGGTGCAACCTCAGTAAGCATTTAAGAAAATGTTGTTTAAACCAATATGGAGAAGTTGAGATTACAGCAGAGCCTTGAAAAGCTTTTATAAATCTTAGCATCAAGCCCAATTCAAGGGTTGCTGTCATTCTGGGGAATGAAGCCAGACTGGCAGAGCCAGCTCATTTACTGAGCTTCCTTTGCTGTGTGTGGAACAATATCTGAGCTGTCCCCAACAATGCTCCAGGAAGCAATCCCTGCTTTTAAATGACAGGTGGAAGGACTGGAAGGAGTCATTTCTGGTAGAGTTGGATGCTGTTGGTGTGATATTTGATTTAATGATAATTTTATTTATTAGTGGTGTTGTCTGTTGATCTAGACCTAGATGTATTTGAAAGTGAAATGGAGGAATTTGCTTAGTTTAAATAAATAAATTCTGTAAATTTAATGAGAGATTTAACAAAGGAATATTTCTGCACATAGTTTAAAATAATTATTGCACGTGCTTTGAGTGCAAAGAAAAGGATCAGCCCAGGTTTGGATGGGGTTTGGAGCAACCTGGTCTGTGGACATGGCAGGGAGGTGGAACTGGATGATCCTTAGGGTCCAGTTCAACCCAAACTAGTCAGGGATCCAGATGGATGTGTTTTCTTCATGAAATGCAGTGATTAACTTCTGGTTTTCTTTTAGGAGGACTCTGCTCCTGTCAGCACAGCTCTGTTTCACTGCTCCCTGGGTGAAGCCAACCTAGAGAGGGACTTGACTCACCTTTTCATGAACGACAGAAAACAGGTTCAACTTGTCAGTCATTGATCTTTTTATTGCCACTGAGCTTGTTCTCAAAATCCTGGTCTCATGATGGTCTAAACCTCATTATTGAGGGGCTGTTCTGTGTGGATGTTCCAATGGCAGAGAAGGTTGGTACTCCTGAGCACAAGATAATTAATGCTGTCTCATGGCTCATTTTCTTAAACCTTGGTGTCATATTGAAGGAGATTATGGAAGAGGGAGAAAAATCTCTTTTTCTCAGCCTCTAGCTCTGTTAGGAAAGAGGCCCTTTTTGGTGCAGTGCCAAATGGATGAACTTACCCCAAAAACCCATTCTGTGGTCAATAATGCTGATATAGTTAATGGAGTGAATGTTGTTTATTCACACTAAACTCCATTTAAGTGAAATCTATGGGACATCCTTGAAAAATGCAGACAACACATTTTGGGTCAATCTTGTGTTCTTTTGAGTACTCTGAAGAGAACTAGACATAGCAGCCAAAGCACTGGTGTCAAGTGGCAGCTTTATAAATAATACTTTCACAGTAAATACAGGCTCACCCTCAATTTTTGACTGTGCATCTTACAAATGCTGATCTGCAAGCTTTTTCTGGCTGATAATTTGTTTACCTCCTTAAAGGAATCCCTGGCAAAATACTCTTTCATTTATATCTTGTCTATTCTTTATCTGTGAGGCATAGTTGAGTTGTTTGGATAACTAATGATGTCTGAATAAATGTTGTTTTAGGACAAATATTAAAATTGTTAATAGGGTGTGGCCCTTCAGAAGCTCTTCCATCCTTATTTATCTGCCTGTGCATTGGACTGGGGTGGAAAAATGATTATGAACTGTAGAGAAGAGAAATTAAATCCCTCTCTAAGCTGAGCCAACCCTCTTAATGACCTGCAGCTTAAACAAAAATGTTTGGAACTTCACAGTAGCTTCTTATCTGTGTTTATTAGGGTGTTAAACAGGATCTAGAATTCGCCTCCAAATTTTGTGGACACTCCCACAGAATGTGGAGGTTTTGGTCTGATCAGGTCTCTATAAAGTACCAGGAGCATCCCAGCTCTGTCTGGGTTCACTCTGAACTCAATATTTCCTATAAGAGCTGAGATCTAACAGTGTGCACAATGACTGTTAGCAGAATTATTAAGGCAGATTTTTAAAATTTTGTGTCATTTTTTCTTGCTGATTTTGAGGGGAAGCATCTTTGAATTAACAAATAAATATGCCAGATGTGCTTGTGCAAGTAATCCTCCCCTTTCTATTATTTTATAGTGATTTGAGAGAAGGTTTGGAGGTGGATAAAGCCTCTGGTGGTGGAATGTCTTTGTTAGGGAGTTGCGATGCTGCTGGAGCCACCCTGGGAGCAGGGATTTTACATAATGCACAGCAAGGAGAGCAGCGGGCTTCTCTTTGCTAGTCGGCTCTTTCAATTATTATTTTTATCGTGCAGTTTATCGGTGCATCCCATTCTCCCGTTGAGGATGGACTGAGAAGCCTTGGAGATGTTAAACCAAATTGATAATTAGCAGCGTGATCAGGAGAGTTAAATATTCGTGTCTCACGTGCGTGGCCGTGTGTGGCGTGATGCGATGCAGCGGGCAGGGAGACGCCTGCTTTCCCTGGCTGCTGAGCATGGCAGGGAGGTGCATTTCCCGGTTTTCCCATTTCCCAGGAAATCCCAGAGCCCAGCCGAGCCCTCCCCGTGCCCGTCCCCGCTGCCGGCGAGCGGCTGAAGGTGACAGACGGGGCCGGGTGTCGCCAATGTGGCAGCGACGCGTCCCCGCATCCCGCCCCTGGCGGGGCCGTGTTCCTGCATCCCGCCCCTGGCGAGGGACAGGCTGGGACAGCGGCCACCCAAATTCTCCCAGCAAATGACATTTTCCTGCAAAGCCGCGCCGGAGCCAATCGCTCCCTGCACCGTGCAGCCAATGGATGCCGGGCTCTTCCAGCCCCTGCCAGCGGCTCCGCGGCTGGAGGGCCTTGCACCAGCTGTGCCAGCGGCATTCCTGCCCGCAGCCCTCTCCAGGGGTGCCTGGCATCCCTGCTCCTCCTCCTCCCGGGAATAAGGCTGCCGCTCCCGGGGTAATTCGGGTGATTAATTCGGGTCTCCCTTCAGCACTGCCACGGCCTCCTACCCGGCAGAGCTGCTCCCCAGAGCCAGAGGGATGGTGGTAGTCACGGGGCAGAACAAAGTGAGTGCCACCCCGGATGATGCCATGTCGAGCTCGGATGCTGAGGATGATTTCCAAGAGCCGGCCACTCCCACCGCCACCCAGGCAGGACAGGCGCTACCTCTGCTGCCTCAGCAGGTAAGAGCTCACTGGGACGGGGATGAGCACGGCAGCGCAGCCTGCTCAGGTGCTGAGGAATTCAGGGTTTCCTTGTGGATACTCGGCTCGCTTAAGACGTTTGAATAAAACTCAGTCTCTTGAATGTAGTTGAGTAGCTCGGCAGCTTTACTTACAAGTTCCATCCGGGTTTGGACTTGAGACATGCAATTAAGTGTTTATTCTGGCATTTAAGGCAGCCTGGGGTGTGATAATAAGATTTTAGGCCTGATGTAAACAAATGCTTTTTTTTTTTTTCAGTATATAGTATAGTCTGGTTGTGTAAAGGAACCAGCAGAGTGTGAGTCCCAAGGTTGACCTCAGATTTCTTCCTTTTTTTTTTTCCTCTCTGTGTAAGGCTGGGGGACAGGTTTTGTTTCGTTCTTTCCTTTCCCCAAAAGAGCCAAGAGGAGGGATTAATATCTCAAATATCTGCCTTTCCAGCTGAGTGATTTCTGCTGTTTCAGATTCCCAGCTACAATTAAACCACTCCCTGATTCCTCTGAGCAGCCAAAGCATCCAAATTTTTAATCCCTCAGAGCTCCCTTATTTGTGGCAGTGGGGCAGGGACCACACATTGTCCTGGTGGCAAACTGCCTTTCAGAAGCTGTGCCCGTTGTCACCTGCAGAGGACTGGCAGCTCCTTTCTGATGTCCTGGTTGCTTTTGCAGTTCCCAGAAGTTGTCCCACTGAACGTGGGGGGGATGTTCTTCACCACCAGACTGTCCACGCTGCGCAGGTACGAGGACACCATGCTGGCAGCCATGTTCAGTGGCAGGCACTACATCCCCACGGACGCCGAGGGCAGGTACTTCATCGACAGGGATGGCACCTACTTTGGGTACGTACAGATCCTCAGGGCAAGCTTGGGAGGTTCTTACTGAAAACTTATTTTTAAACTTGTTTTTAACAGTTCTTCTCCTTAAAGTGCAGCATTTAACGTTGCACGCCTTCAAAGCATCACAGTTAAAAATTCTTTGCTGGTTGTGCAATGGGAAAGGAAAAACAAGAAATGTTTTGGATTTGTGCATTGTCTCCCCTAGAGTATCTCCTTGAATTTGTGCATTGTCTCCCCTAGAGTATCTCCTTTCAAGGTATCAAGTTGTTTGGATGGTTTAAAGAAGTGTTTGGAAATAGGAAACTCCTTTGCACAGCACTGGGTTTTAATTGATATTCAGTATCTGTAAGGAAGAGGGAATGGAAGGAATGAATCTAGGATTTTTACACAGTTGAAAATATGGTGGTTTCAATCTTTAAACAGGATATAACTGCTAAAACAAAGTACAAGCCTTTAAAGAATTTCTTTTTCTAAATTATTTTTTTTGGTAGTGCCATATTCCTTCACCTCCAGGATTCCTTCCTAAGTGCTCAGCTTTTATTTTATTTTTAATTAAACTAACCATGATTACTTATGCTGTGTTTGAATTGGGGTGAGATTGCTAAAAAAGGTGATCAGTGTTCATGGGTTCAGGTCTTTGCCCAAAGAACACATTGCAATTTTTCCTAAATTTCTTGTTCCTTTACAGACATTTCCTTATTGCCTTCAACAGAGGAGCACTGAATTATTTTCAAAGCACTTTTGGGTTGCACCATAATCTGGGACAGAGATAGATTAAGCCACTGTGTTTATTCTAAAATAATTGTGTCTTTACATGAGGCAATTGTTGGAAAATCAATTAATTTGTGATGTTATCAACCTCAGTTGAAATACAGCTGGAACAGAGAGCCAGGTTAGCACGTGCTGTATTTGTTGTCATTCTAAGATTGCAGTAATGCTTCTTTTATTTGATAAGGTTTTCTTGGTTAACACTTATAAAGTGATTTTTTTGTTTATTTGATAAGGGTTTTGTTGGTTAATACTTATAAAGTGATTTCTCTCTCTGTCAAAAGATCCTGTTGCTGAACAGTGTTTCATAACTATGAGGAAATATTCTGTCTCTTTTTTAAAAATTCTGATTATTGTTCTGTAAATGGCCCTGATCTGTGATGAGAAACCTCCTTTGCAGATGTCCCATCCATTCAGCTGGATCTGTGTGGAATAAAATGTCCATGAAAATGGTTCCCTGGGAAAATGCAAAAGTTTATTTTGTCCCAGACCTAAATTTGAAATGCAGTGACCACAATGTCTTTCCCATGAAACACTCTGGCCTCTTCTGTTATAAATTGTTTCCTCCTCATTGAATGTTTGGTTTAAAATCCACTGATATTTTTTCAAATGAGTTTTGACATCAGCTGAGGCAAAATGTGAAATAATGGCTTGGAAACCTGAACGTGGCAAACGGTTTTACAAACAAATGTTGGGAATATGGCTCATTTATCTCAGTTACTGTCTCAATAGAGCAAACAATGAATATCCAGCATTTCCTGTCCTCTCCCACCTGCAGCAGTTTTGGCAGAAATGTGTTTGTTAATGATATTTTTGCCCTCTTTTTTAGAGACATACTAAACTTCCTACGATCTGGTGACCTGCCCCCCCGAGAGCGAGTGAGGTCAGTGTACAAGGAAGCTCAGTATTATTCCATAGGACCCTTGCTAGACAATCTAGAGGATATCCAGCCTCTTAAAGGAGAAAAAGTTAGACAAGCTTTCCTGGGCCTAATGCCATATTACAAAGGTAAATAAACAAAGTAGCACTGACTGTTTCTTCTAGTGGGATTCCAGTGTCAAACCTCGTGCTTTCAGTCTGCTCTCAGCTCCCTAACTGATCCCATTGCAGCTGGGAAGTTTATTCTGTATTTTTTATGTTGTTTGGATCTTTGAGGTCGCCACATCCTGCTGCATCCCAGGGTGGGATGCTTAAAATGGAGCAAGATTAGGCTGTAATGTTATTAAATGAGAGGGTTTGTCTGCATTTGTTCTGTCAGGACTTGCAAGTGAATAAACTTGGCCTTGTAGTGATGCCAAATTACTTGGGCATGTAATAAGGCCACCAAGCTTACCAGATAATCGAGATTTATTTGATTATTCTATATTTTATATAATTATATAACATATATAATATATTAATTTATATATATTTTTATATAATAAGGCCAGCAAGCTCACCAGATAACCAAGATTGATTTGATTATTCTATATTTTATATAATTATATAACATATATAATATATTAATTTATATATATTTTTATATAATAAGGCCAGCAAGCTCACCAGATAACCAAGATTGATTTGATTATTCTATATTTTATATAATTATATAACATATATAATATATTAATTTATATATATTTTTATATAATAAGGCCAGCAAGCTCACCAGATAACCAAGATTGATTTGATTATTCTATATTTTATATAATTATATAACATATATAATATATTAATTTATATATATTTTTATATAATAAGGCCAGCAAGCTCACCAGATAACCGAGACTGATTTGCCTCATGCTGCTGGCATCACGCTGAGAACAGCCGCAGTGAAACGTTTCATATGAAATAATTGCTTTTGATCTCTTTTCCTGGGCCATCCCCCGGGACCCTCAAGTCTTTCTCTTTTTCCAGACCACTTGGAGCGGATCATCGAGATCGCCAAGCTGCGCGCCATGCAGAGGAAGGCCAGGTTTGCCAAGCTGAAGGTGTGCGTGTTCAAGGAGGAGATGCCCATCACTCCCTACGAGTGCCCCCACTTCAACTCGCTGCGCTTCGAGCGCAGCGAGAGCGAGACCAAGCTCTTTGAGCACCACTGCGAGGTGGACGTGTCCTTCGGGCCCTGGGAGGCCGTGGCCGACGTCTACGACCTGCTGCACTGCATCGTCACCGACCTGTCCGCCCGCGGCATCACCGTGGACCACCAGTGCATCGGCGTCTGCGACAAGCACCTCATCAACCACTACTACTGCAAGCGCCCCATCTACGAGTTCAAGATCACCTGGTGGTGAGTGGGGCTGAGCAAAGGATCAAAGGACTCCCAGAGGACAAATGTTCTTTCAAGGTAACCTGGTGGTGAGTGTGGCGGCACATCGAGGGGTGGAAGGACTCCCAGAGGACAAATGTTCTTTCAAGATCATCTGGTGGTGAGTGTGGTGGCACATCGAGGGGTGGAAGGACTCCCAGAGGACAAATGTTCTTTCAAGATCGTCTGGTGGTGAGTGTGGTGGCACATCGAGGGGTGGAAGGACTCCCAGAGGACAAATGTTCTTTCAAGATCATCTGGTGATGAGTGTGGTGGCACATTGAGGGGTGGAAGGACTCCCAGAGGACAAATGTTCTTTCAAGATCATCTGGTGGTGAGTTGTGTTGGCAGTGAGGGCTGAAAGGACTTCTAGAGGACAAATGTTCTTTCAGGATCACCTTGTGGTGAGTTCTGGCTGAGCAAAGGATGAAAGGACTCCCAGAGGACAAATGTTCTTTCAGGATTGCCTTGTGGTGGCACTGAGGGGTGAAAGGATCCTAAAGGACAAATGTTCTTTCAAGGTCACCTTGTGGTGACTTGTGGTGGCACATCGAGGGGTGAGAGGACTCCTAAAGGACAAATGTTCTTGGCAGTTGCCTTGCTGCTCACATTCCTTGGGATCAGCCTGCTGGCAGGGGGTGGGAGAACCTCTGGAAACTTGAAAAACCAGCCTGAAATCAGACTGTTGGCTCAGGTACCTTAACGAGGCACAAAACAAAATCACCTCATGCAAAGGATGGAGGGGAGTGGCTGAACATCTAAAAGGTGCCACCAACCACGTGGCTTCAGGATGGAATTTGCAGATTTTTCCTGCGTTTTTGGGAATCTGGGGTGCTACTAAAGCTGACGTTTCAGTTTTACCCTCTTAGAAATGTTTTAGTTCCTCCTTCAGCTTTATAAAGTTTGAGTCACACCCAGCACAAAGATTCTGGAAATGTCATTTTGATGTACTAGATACTTTAACAAAAAAAAAATATGGAGTATTCCTTATATATTATTAATTGTTGTCAGGGTTAAGCTGTATTTCTTTTTTAATTAAGAATCTACGTTGTGAATTATAATGTTGTACTTCAATTATTTGTTTGTTATCAAAAGGAATAGCAGATCTGGAATATATTCCTTAATGCTTTTAGGAATAATAACTGTTCATGGAAGACTTGTGCCTGTTTTTAGCCTTAGAAATTTTAAATGTTTACAATATCTACAAAAAAAAAGCTCTTTAGAATCAGGTCATTTGCAAAGGCTTTTGGTAAATGAGAAAACCCTGTCTGTATGTTCCTATTAGCAGTAATAAGAGGAATATTTAATGTATATTATTTTATTACTGACTCTTTTTACATTCTGTGATATTAAACTTTATTTTAGACTTAAAGTCAGATGATATTGGACAAGTGCTTCCTTCACCCCACCTTTTTCAGACAATTAAATCTTAATTTTATCCTTCTTCTTGACCCTTCTTGGTGTCATAGAAGGAAAAACAAAATTCAAACTTCATATTCAGATACTTCTCCACTCTAAAGCAGCAGGAAATTCCTTTCCATGCTGGAAGAGGCAGCCACTGTTTCCTGAAATAATGGCTTTGGTCTTACAGGTTCTTGGAGTTGTGTTTGGCAACCCAGAATTAAGTTAAACTGAGACTACAGTTGCCCTGCAAGGAGAGGAATTTTATTTGGTTTCTTTGCTGCTTTGCTGCTTTCATTTTTTCTTTCTTCCAAGGAATCTAAACTGCTAACCACAATTTCTTATAAAATTAAAGAACATCTTAAAGCTGAGCCTTACAAAGTTTTGGCTGCTTGTGCACTTCAGATATTTAAGTTTGGGATTTTCAGATGTTCAGAATTAGAGATATTTACCATTTCAGATTACAATGAGAATTGCAGTTTCAGTGGGTTTTTTTACCACTTCCCATAAAAGTATTTACAGAACTCTGGTTGGAATTCCAGCACTCTTTGCAGAAATGGATCACAATTTGATTTTCACAGTGTGTTTTGTGGTTTGGCTTGAGGAATTTCCCTCCTTTATTTAGGAGAAGCTGTGATGACAAAATTCCTGTTTCAGTCTTTTTTGTTACTACTTAATATGCACACGCTGGGATTTTGTAACTTTTTCCTGTTCATTGCTTAAATAATTAAGTAAGGCAGCCCAACCAAAAAGAGAAAATTAAAATCTTGGTCTGTATCAGCTGTCTTAATCAAAGTTCTCATCCTCCTGAAGACATTAAGTGCAATACTGGAAAGGAAAACAGGAATTTAAGCCCACAAGCTTTAATTAGTGCTGGGATTTGTGATTTGTTCAGGTTAATGATATTTTAATTGTTCCAAGCAGTCTTTGTTTACAAGGATTTAGCTGCTCTTGCCCAACCTGTGCTCATTTTTTGACAGAAGCAGAAGAATTGTGCAGGTGGATGGCAGGGGAGTGTGATCTAAAAACTGGGTTGTGGAACATCATTGATTCTCTTTTCTGGGCCTGTAGCTTTTGAAATTCTACATTTGCAACAAAGAATGGGAGTGGCTGATCTACTAAATCTGTGTTTGAGAGGACTGAGGATTTTTGTATAGAATTGTATCATTAAACTATGGAATACTGATTTTTTTCTTCTTTTTTCCCCCCCTTTAAGACTCTTCTTTCTATCTGGGCAGATCAGAGTTTTGTTAATCCATATTTTTCTGTGCTCCCTTAGCTTTTTTTGCCACTTTATCATCTACAAAGCCACTTTTCCACCCTCACACTCCCAAATCCCTGTGTTTGTGAACAGTAAATGGTCTCGTGTCCATTTGAATATTGGAGGAATGGTGGGACAGTTGAGGGATATTTATTTAAAATTGGAACTGTCAACTATTTTTTACATTGCTGTAAAAAAAAGGAAAATAACCCTTATGAGGCACTCAAAAATGACATGAAAATGTGTTTATGTACAGCAGCCACTTAATGGCTGCTGAGCTCAAGAGTTTAAAAAAATATCTAAAAATAACTTTTGGACTTGGTTTAGACTTTTAATTTGAATACCCAATATTCTGCACAGGAATCTGAAATATTCCTTGCTGACCTTCCATCCTCCTCAGAGAAAGTGAAGGTGCTGCCAGCTTTGGCTGGGGAAGCCTTTGTGCCATAAACAGATCCTCTGTGTTCCTTGTGGGGCATGTGCTGGATTTTTAATTTTTATTTTTATTTTAACCTATAATGAGGGATCAGTTGGTTTTTTTTCCTCCCCCTAAAAGCTAATTACTGATATAATTAAAGGTTTTGGCATTTGCAAGCCCTGGGAGCCCTCGTTGCCAGGTCTGTCCTCACTGCTCATTGATTAGAGATGACAGGGGACGTGATGAGGGGGAGGATGGAAGTGGCAGCAGGGGAAAATTCCTGTCAGAGCTGCTTGTTCCCATTGCAGAGCTGTTCTTTGTGTTTGGTTTCAGCTCTTGGTTTGTGTGAGGCACAGAACATCCACCCCATCTGTGTGAGCCCTCCACTGCTCTCCCATTTGTGTGTAAATCCCTCGAGTTGTGGTTCTGGGAGACAAAAGGGGGAGAAAACCCAGGGCTGTGGGTTGCAGCAGTGACAAGTGAGTCTTGCAGGGTCACACTGCTTGAATCTGGTTTAGAGCACCTTCATGTCACAGCTTTTCTATGACATTTTCTTTCTTTCTGTGGCATTTTCTTTCTTTTCTGCATGGCAAAGCAGAGTGGTCACTTGGGGCACAACTGCCTGGCAGGTAAGGGGAGATTTCAGAGCAGACACCACAAAATAATGATCCCTTAACTCATTCTAAACTCGGGGATAGATTTCTTTCACTTCTTTTAATGACTGCTTTACCCTGGACAATTTATAAACCCCACTGGCTTTAAGCTGTGGTTGGCATTACTGAGCCCTGAAGATGTTTTAGGGTTTTCACACACGGCACAGAGGACCCAAGATAGGTCTAAATTTTGGGCTATGACAAAAAAAACCAACATCATCAAACCTCCAGTCTTTCATTATCTTTCTGCAAATAAGCTGATTTCAGAGGATAATTCTATCTCCTGTATATAATTCTCTAACTGGAAATCACTTTCCAGAACAGCAGTTCATAGTCATTTTACTTACACAAGCTTAGTATAAGTTTACCTCCACTTTCACTGTGACTTTTATAAATGGATTTTGTTTTGCTGAATTATAAATTGTATGTGTCTATGCATTGTAACCCGTAATGCCTTTGAAAATCCAGCCTGGATGCTAACAATCAGGGTTTGGAATTATCTCCAAATGTGTTTTGTTAATAATTATGTTGACATGTGATGTTCAATACTGTGAGTACTGCAGTGTATTATTTCTTAATACTTTTGACTTTTCAGTTCAGGTAATATATAGTCTGTATATTTTTTATTTAAAACACATAGAAGAAGACGTGGATATAAAGGTGGTGTTGTGCAATAAAAAATTATGATACTGAAAACTTGGAATTCTGGCTCATCTGGTCTGCAGCCACTGCTGTGTTTTTTCACCTTCCCTGGGATTTGAGTGTGTTTTGCCTGACTGCAAATGAAAATGAAGCCAGGACTCTCTGTCCCGGACTGTTTTAAGGGTATTTAGGTGTTTATCATCACTTCCTGAGCCGATGGCGCTGGTGCAGTGTGTGCTCGGGGACACCGGCGGAAAGACAGATCACTGCAATGACTGACCCCATCCTTCCCTCCCTCCCCACCCATTCCCGTGCCAGAGCACAGCAGCTGCCCCTGGTTCTGCAATGCTCAAAAATAACCTTTCTGCCTCTGTTCAGAAGAATTCTCCCCTTGCTCTGAAGTAATTTCCTTGCTGTCCATCTGTCCTGCTGAAGCTCTCACTTCTCAGTAGGGATGTCCGTGCTGAGAAAAAAGAAAAAAGAGAGAGGGAAAGATCGGAA
>VZRH01003769.1:25610-48503 GCA_013397555.1 Urocynchramus pylzowi | reverse complement strand
AAAGGAAATCAGTACACAACACTGTGTAACTGAGCATGGAAAGAGGAGTTTGAAATAGCCGCGGAGTATTTTTATATTTTTCCAAGACAGCTCTGGGATGCTCGTGTGGGGCCAGGCCCGGGCCCTGGAGCCCTGAGGAGTTGCTGCGGGCTCTGGAGAAGGAAGGGAGGCTGCAGGCCGGGAATTCGCCACGCTGGGAGGACTCGACAACAAAACNCGTGTCCCCCCGGTTATAGCTCGTGCTGAGGGTCGGGGCTCGGTGTCCGCCCCGCCGAGGGGCTTCAGGCCGGCCCCGCTGCCGCCTTGGGCCTGGGCGAGGGGACCCTGGGCCCCGCAAGGTGGCAGAGATCGGGATAAACACCGGGATAAACAAACACCGGGGTGTGCGGAAACTTGGCAAGCCGCCTTCCTCCTCCGGGTGCAGCTCCTGAATCTGATTTTTCTCAGATGTATATGTACATTTTCATTCGATGGGTCTGTGCCGCTGTTAACGGGGTGCTGGTGGCACGGACAGCTTTGCCACCATGCCCCCCCAGCCTGTTTTCCTCATGAGCTCCTTGTGGATCAAGGAGTTTTTGGCTTTTTTTTTGTAAGTATTGCCGCTGCCCGGCTGAGGATTAAAGTCCTTTAAACTCAAGCCGGAGAATTTTTAGATGCTGAGCGGTGGGTTTTGAGCGCTGTTGTGGATGTTTGCCCTCCTCCATGTGCAGCTCCTAAAGCTAATTTTTATTATCTCTGTATTTAATTAATTCCATGGGTCTGTGCCTGTAGGTAACAGGGTGCAGGTGTCACTGGTAGCTTCACCATTAGTATCCCACCCCAGCCTGTTTCCTTGATGAGTTCCTTGCGGATCAATGAGGTTTTGGCTTTTTTCCTGTAAGTATTGTCCCTGCCTGGCTTCTCGCTGCACAGCTGAGGATCAAAGTCCTTTAAAGGCAAGCCAGGTGAAGTTTGGAGGACACTTAAGATGCTGAGCAGTGCATTTTGGATGCTCTTGTGGGTGTTTGTTGCTGCTTGTAGAGTTCAGGTTGTTCTCTTGAAGCAGGGAGTGGCTCAGAGAGGGTGTGAGATCCTCAGAGATGAATGATGTGCTTGAATTACCAAATAAATTCTCTCACGGGGTGGCCCAGTGCTCTCTGAAATCCTGCTGCTCTGTGGCAGGAGCTGGGGTGGGTTGACTGAGAAGGTTTTACAGGCAAAATTAAATTGTTTTTCATTTGGCTGAGTGGGGCCCAGTGCTGGGAGTTAGCAGCACTGAATGATGTGGGAGAAAAGGGTGGCATTGTGGAGGTTGTGATTTAAACCCATTATTGACTTGCCATACTTTGGTTGTTTGGGCTCATTTGGAACTGCTTTTGATTCCTCACACCAGGACTTTGGGAACTGCACTGAGCTGTTTGGTTTTCCAGTTACCAACACTTTTCTGAGACCAGTGAGCAAACCAGACCAGCAGAGAAGGGTGAGGTGTTTTCCAGGAACAGTGCTTTACTCAGGAATTGGATGTGCTGGCCTTTTGGACATGGTTACACAAGTCTTTTTTGCAGCAGGGAGGATTAGGAAGAGAATTGTAGCTTAGTGGAATGTTTTGCTGACCAAGAAAAAGCCCAGAACAACACACAATAGAAAGGGAGAATAGGATATAAAGCCAATTATACCAATTCCTAAGACTGCTTTACACAACAAACAGAATTATAAGCTCGAAGATAGTCCATTATTCTGGTATTTAATTTTGTTCTGTGGTGTTATTTAAGCTAGAACAATCTTTCTCAGCTCCTTCTTTCCTTGCTTTGTAATCCCCAATTATATCTGGGGCTTTTTTTCCTGATGATTAACCACTTGTGATCTAAAACTAGACCTAGAAGTCTTCTTCGTGAAGTCCTGTTAAAATGCCACTTGTAACAAGTCAGGTACAAAGTTTATAAAACGTTTAGAAGTTTTTCTCTGAGGTTTTAGGCAACTTAATTTCCATTTGTGTCCAGGTGAGTGTGGTTGGCAGGATATGGTGTGTAGGAGCCTGTTGCTGCTGTTACTGAGGAGATTGTAGCAGTTTAAGATAATCTTCTCTTTCCTGTGACCTGAACTCCCAATCGAGCAGCACAAAGAGTTTTTAGATATTTCCTGTGATTTCGTTTAAAGCACAGTTGTGGGTCACATGGAGATGGTGAGACACAGCCTGGTCACTGATGTCACAGGGACAAACCAAACCTGTAGCCCCAGGCCTGGGCTGACATTTGAAGGGAAAACAAACTCCAAGCTGAGGAAATGGAGAGCTGGAGCCTTGTGGCCATCAGGATTTTGGAGGTTTGAAGCAGTGGCTGCAATTTCCCCTCCAAATGCCAGGACCAGCTCTGTGGTTTGTTTGAAGTGGCTGCTCTGATGAGCAGTGACTGTTTCTTTTCTTGGGCCAATTTTTAGCAGCCTGCACTGTTTATCCTACAGCTGCTGTAGCTGAAATCCTATAATTGCAAGGAAGATGCACATGAAAAGTGTGAGCACTGCAGAGATAACACCCGGGTTTCTTGCCTAACCTAATGGCTTTTGTATTTTCTGTTCTCAAGCCTGAGCTCATCCTGCCCCACCCTTTCCTTGGGAGGAAATTAGCTCATGGTTAATTACCCTGCTGCTAATGACATGCCTGAATGTTTGGGGTTTCACCTGAATCACGACTCTTCCAACACGTAGGTTGCTGCTCTTCAGAGTTTTGGGGCGTTTGCATCAGTGCTTCTTTGCAATAAATCCATTTTAAGGGCACTTTTCCATTGGCAAAATACAAAAATACACCTTGACTCCCTCCTTCCACCCCTCAGTTTTGATGCACTTTCTAACCTACCTTCTAAATCTATTTTTAGTAATTAAAGTTGCTGGCTGCTGTCTTGTTCTGAATTATGGTGGAGTGTTCAGGCACCAGTAGAATGTGAACCAGCAGCAGTTCCTGTAAGAATTGTGTGTTTGGAGGCCTCCCTGGTTTTCTTCTTTTTTTTTTTTTTCTGCTTTAAAATTCCATTTCTGGCAATGGCCATTAATGACCAGAGAGTTGCAGTGAGTTCATTGTGATGTTTTTGAATTAGAAGAATTCAGGTTGTTCATTAAGTGCTGGAGTGACTTTTGAAGAGCTGAATCACATTTGCTTCAGCCCAGTGAAAGGACTGCTGTAGGTTGTTGCTAATGCTTGTGCCAAGTTTTTTTGTTTTTTGGTTTTTTTTTTGAGAGAATATAATTTTAGGGAGGGAAGAAAAAAACCAAACCAACAACAACAAAAAGAAACCAAAACATACCCACAACAAAGCAAAGCTGCCTGTTCCCAGTCTGTGTTTTGCTGGTTTTAGATACATTTAACTAAGTTCTTTCCAATACTAAAACTCATTTATAGAACTTCAATTATAGAATTAAAGCTACTCCTTTAATTTCCAGCATTAGTTTGTGGACTTACTTAAAACCTGTTCTTCACAGCTTGTAATAATTATAAATTGATTGCAATTAGCTCTTACTGAAGGTGTTTATTGACTGATTAAGCAAGACCCTTTCTGTTCAGCTTTGAATATGAGCTTTTCCAGCCAGCTCTCTAAAGGTGACCTCAGCAATCCAGCACTAATAAATAGTTTATGACCCAGCTGAGATCTCCTCACAATCTGCACTGCTAATCAAGGTTCAGATCATTTTGTCTGCTCCATCCCTGGCAAGGCAGGGAGGTGGAAAAGAACCAGAAAAACAGGCTGGGGGTGTTGGAACCCGAGGTAAATCCGTGCTGCTCTTGAAGCATCTTTCACCCAGTGCTTTCCCCAGGCCAAAGCTGTGTCTGCAGTGCTTGTGCTGTGAGAATTCCTTTTGTTTCATGCTGAAAAGGTGTTGCATGAGTTTAGTCTTTCTTGTGTGCATTAAATTGGATCCAATTGGGGTTGGAGGAGCCCTTTTTTCCCTACCACATAAAAGCTGAGGATGCACCTGCTCTTTGCTGTGACTGACACCTGATTTAATACATTTAATATGAATTTTTCTGGTTATTTTGTAGCTTGTGAAAATTAGAATTTATTACTTTACTATTATTGAGCTACAAAAAGTCCTGAAGGAATGATTGCTGCTCCTTCAGTCCCCTTGATGAACACTGGCAAAAATGGCCTTTGGATTTATGGGCTTGGAACAAAATTGGTGTTTTATGTGTCTTAACTCTCTCTGTGTTGTCTCAAAAGTGGTTCAATGTGTGTGACAGGGAAAGTGAAGTGGCTCTCAGGCAGAATGTTTTGGAGGAAAGTTGGTTTTGCTGGTTTGGGTTCCTGGTGGTGGTAACTGAAACCCTGCAGTGTTTGCACACATTTTCTCAGTTTCATCTTTACAGAGCCACAGAGGGCAGGCAGCAGCTTTGTCCTTCCTGAAAAATATTCTGTGAGTGCCCATTTTGTGAAGGGAGAGCTGTGATTTATTGCAGGGTCTTCTTGGATGAAAAAATTGAGGGGTGTGAGCAAGGATGAGAAGTCTCTGAGTTGGTACTGCCCTTCTTAAAAGGTGTTTGCTCTAAATGGGTGAATAAAAAGGAAAAAAAATGTAAGTGTGAGTACAGCAAGAAAAATATGTTGATAGGAAGATGTATTTGAAATAATAAATTGCATTAAAGCCAGTAGAAAGCTAATTTTGAATTAAACACAGTTTTTTTTCATCATAACAAAACTGCTGTGAGATGCTCTAAAAAAGCTGGAGCAGCTCTGATCTGTCACTGGAGACCTTTGATGTGCAGCCCTGCAGGTAGATCTGATTTCATGTGAATCAGAAGCCTCATTTCCTTTTGATTTCAGTAGAACTTGGAAAAATCAAGCTGGACAAGCAGAACATGGAGGTTCAAACTGGGAATTCTTGTGGCAGCAGGACAGGGAGCATTTTGGTGTCCACAGCCAGCACAGGGACACCTTTCCAGGCTGGGATTATCCCAAATCCTTCCCTCAGGAGCCACCCACCATGGGTGAGGTGCACTTTAAAAATCATAGAAAAAAGTTGGGTGATTTCCATTTTTCCATTTCAGTGGAGAAGGGGAAAACAGAAGCTTTTACTTGCAAATAAGTAACATTAAGTAAAGGCATTATATAAATTAATAACTAACTCTGAGGGCTCATTGTTTTTCTGAACTCTTGGAGGGGTGTTGCTAATTAACACAGATATTAAGGTGTGATGAGGTCTGGTCCTGGCACAGAAATGCTCAAAAGAAGATTTTGTCCCCTGCTGTTTGTGAGGTGCCATTCTTGCCTTCCCTGAGGATACTCACAGTGTTTTGAAACACTCACTAAGCAGAGCAGTGGATGAAGATATTTTAAATTACATGAAATTTTTGCTCCTGGGAGGGAGATGTGGTGCTCCTTGAAGTGCTTTAACTGGGACACAAAGAAGGAGATGCAAAAAGGATGTTTGGTGCAAAGCACCTCTCCAAATTGTGCTTGTTAACGTTTTTTATGATCTGGTATTTTATTGTACTTCTGGACTAGATTTTTTTTTTTTAATGTGGAAGTTTGTTACCTTCCTTATGTTTTTCTGACTTCTCAGTGGGCAGGTGGCATTTGGAGTTGCCTGCTCTCCAACTCCAGAAAAACAACAAATTTGGTTTTTTCCTTTGAATTATGTTTGAAGTGAGCTTTGAACAGGCCATGCATTCAGGGCAGGAGTGAAAAGAAGAGATCTGACCATGCAGAATGTGTGGTGTGACTGTGCAAACACTGAGGTGATTGTTGGGTAAGGAATGATCACCTTTAGCTGGAGTGGGAGGGAGGGAAGGGAACAGAGAAGGGGAAAAAAACCATTTTGGACACTCTACAGTTCCAACAAAACATTTTTTATTATGTAAAAATTATAGTTATAAATATATAAAATATATTTTATATATATAGTATATAACAGTTATGTTATATTTATTATATTATAATTGTGCAATGTATTCTATAAATATTAATAATATGATCAATAAATTAAATTAAATAAATTATATATATAATTATGTAATATTATAATTATTTTATTATGTAAGATTTAGCAGTGATTTACTTGCCAAAAATTAATTTGAGAGGGTGTTTTTACATTCATTTTCTCGGAACCTAAGTTGTTTTCCTCATTAAAATATTAATGCTGACCTGCAGAAATCAGCTGGGAAACTTTTTTTTTTGTTTGCAATGACCTTTTCTGTGTGAAGTGTCAGCTCTGTGTGCAGCATGTGACTCCTTCCTGTGGCTCAGGGTGACTCCTTTGTCCCCAGGGCTGGGCTGGTGGCCCTGCAAACCCTCCAGGGAGGGCAGGGCTGTGCCTCTGCAGCTCCTTGCAGCTCTGCTTTGTTCACTGGCCGCTGAACAGAATTCATTTTCAGTTTCATGCACACAGGGGGTGCCAGAGGGAAGGGTGGCACTGGGGGGTGAAGCTCTGTGGGCACAAAGGGGATTTTTGTGCCTCTCTGCAGGGCTGGGGGTGCCCCCGTGACAGAGCCATGCTGTGCCTCAGGTGTTGGGCTGGGACAGAAGCAGGGTCAGGTGTTTGATTCTACTCCTTTAATTTTCCAATTAGAGTCTGGAGTGGGGTGCTTTTGAATAAGAACAGACACCTGGATTCTTGGGACTACTGCAGTTCCAGAGCTGTAACTATAAGCTGTAATCATATTACAGTACCAGAGTTGTGCTTTTGAATAAGAACAGACACCTGGATTCTTGGGACTATTGCAGTTCCAGAGCTGTAACTATAAGCTGTAATCATAGTTATTGCAGTTCCAGAGTTGTTCTTTTGAATAAGAACAGACACCTGGATTCTTGGGACTACTGCAGTTCCAGAGCTGTAACTAAGCTGTAATCATAGTTATTGCAGTTCTAGAGTTGTGCTTTTGAATAAGAACAGACACCTGGATTCTTGGGATTACTGCAGTTCCAGAGTTGTAACTGTCTTGGTGGGTGACAGGATTTTATAGGGTTTTATTTCCTGACAGATATCCCTGTAACATTTCTGTGAGGTTTGTGATATGAGAATGTTTTTATTTATTGTGTCTTTGTGGTTTCCAGTCAAAACATTGACTGATCAGCTTCACATTAATGGCAGTTAACATTTGATGAATATTTATAGCATTTTTTCTAGGACAGGCACCTGCAATAGAGGTCTCTGACCAAAATGCTGCTGCAGCTTCCGCTTTTAGGAAGTGGTCTTGAAACTGAATCAGTGAAGAGTTTCAGGCTTTTGCTTCCCCTTTCTTTTCAGAATTGTTGCTCAAGGACATGAGTGATGCTCTGGGAATGGCCTGAGTGTGCAAATGCTGCCAAAATGCAATTCCTGCCCAGGCTGTGCAGCTGACACACACTGAAAGTTTCATTTCTGAACTCTGAGGTGTTGGCAGCCAGGAGCTCCCACACAGACCTTCCCTGAGAAGTCAGCAAATGAAACAAAAAAATTTTTGTGAAAGCAACATATTTATATTTCTCAGTTATTTCTGCATATGGGAATGAAGTAAAGCTCTCAAATATTTAATTTTTTTTTCCATTTTGCTCTGCAGCAGCACAATATTGTCTGTCAGACTTTTCAGTGGGAAAGAAAAAGAAAGTGTTCAGCTGCTTTCCCATCTATAAAAATGAGAACACGTAGCTATAAATTATGTCATAAAGAAATTGATTCCTTTAATATGCATGTCTCTACAATGAAACTATTTTTAGGTTATTTTTAGAAGCTCATTATTTCTTTCAAAAATAGAAAAGTGGAAGAAATCTTGATACTTACGTAGATAAGATGGAATATTTAATTGGTTCCACCCTCAGAGAAAATCGTGTGTTTCCTGTTACTTTGCTGAAAATAACTTGATTACATTAATGGGAAATGTTAAACATTATCAGTCTTTTAAAATGGATAACTGAGCTTGGAAGAAAAGAGCTGGAATTTCCTGTAGTAGAAAGCTCTCAGTGACATTTGTGCATACTCCATCTTTTGCTGGATGATCCAGAGAAGAGTTTGGGGTGGAATTTCAGGGGAAAAGAAAATAACTCTGAGTCAGTTACTGATGTTCTTCAATTTGAGAAAATCCCTTTTCCTCTTGCTTTCCATACATGGCACCTCTGGAATGGCAGGAAGGAAAAGGGGCTGCATTTACTGGACAAAACCTTGCTGTGCTATTTCTGCTGTCCCTGTTTGTCAATATTCCAAAAATATATCAATATTTTAATATACACACCTTAACCTTGCTGCTGCAGG
Organism: Urocynchramus pylzowi; assembly: GCA_013397555.1. NCBI lineage: Eukaryota > Metazoa > Chordata > Aves > Passeriformes > Fringillidae > Urocynchramus > Urocynchramus pylzowi. The sequence continues at coordinate 40,313 of VZRH01003769.1, read as the reverse complement.
TGATCCTGTGCTGCTTTTCTCCTGGGATGGCTCCAGCATTTCCCACTGGAAGCAGGAGCTGGGATGTGGGATGGTTTGTCAGGAAAGGAAGGGGAGGCTGGTTGCTCACTGGATGCTCCAAGACAGCCTTGGCACGGTGCTGCTGTGGGCAGGAGAATCTTTTTTGTTGCAGTCTCTAAATATAAACCCCCAGAGCTGTGCTGTGGGCAGGCAGGCAGTTTAACCCTGGCAGAACTTGGAGGAAATGGGGATGGGGTCAGCTGGGATTCCCACTGGGCCCTTTGGGGGGCCAGGGATGCCCAAAGCCTCAGCAGTGGTTCTGTGCAGGCACACCCTCAGCACACAATGCTTCTGTCTGCTCCCTTTGCTGGCTTTTGGAACTTCAGTTCTTTTCTGCCCCCATTGCTTTGTGCCTCTGGCTCTGAGCACAAGGTGCTGGTGAGAGCAGAGCCTTGGGCCTTGGTCCCCTGGCTGTGGGACTGTCACTGCAAAGGTGTGCCTTGGCAATTTGTCCCCTGGCTGTGGGACTGTCACTGCAAAGGTGTGCCTTGGCAATTTGTCCCCTGGCTGTGGGACTGTCCCTGCAAAGGTGTGCCTTGGCAATTTGTCCCCTGGCTGTGGGACTGTCACTGCAAAGGTGTGCCTTAGCAATTTGTCCCCTGGCTGTGGGACTGTCACTGCAAAGGTCTGCCTTGGCAATTTGTCCCCTGGCTATGGGACTGTCACTGCTGCCCTGGGCCATTTTCTGCAGCTGTGTGAGGGTCACAGCCCTACAAAGTTTTGTCTTGGGCCTTTGTCTCCTGGCTGTGGGACTGTCACTGGTTCTCTGTCACTTTCTGGACCTGTGTGAGGGTCACAGCCCTACAAAGATGTGCTTTGGACCTTTGTCCCCTGGCTTTGGAACTGTCACTGGTTCCCTGGAGCACTTTCTGGGGCTGTGTGAGGGTCACAGCCCTACAAAGATGTGCTGTGTGCCCCTGGCTTTGGGGCTCCTGGTTATGTAACTGTGCCCTTCCTCCCGTGGCACTCATTCAGTTGCTATGGAGCTGTTAAATAATTCGAGCAGGTGACTCCTTTCTAAGGCAAACCCTCAGCAGAAATGATTTCTAGCAGGCTGCTGCCACGTTTGTGTTTTTAACCCTTCTCCTCCTCCAGGAGGAAGATGAACCTGAAATCGGAGCGCAGGGGGATCCACGTGGATCAGTCGGAGCTGCTGTGCAAGAAGGGCTGTGGTTACTATGGCAATCCTGCCTGGCAGGGGTTTTGCTCCAAGTGCTGGAGGGAGGAATACCACAAGGCCAGGCAGAAGCAGATTCAAGAGGATTGGGAGCTGGCAGAGAGGTAAAGAACCTTCTTTCTTCCTTCAGGATTTTCTGTTCCTGCCTCCTCTTTCCTAGTCCTGTTTGCTCTGGCTCAGGTGCATCACAAATTCCCCAGTCTGACCTTTCCAGCAGGAATTCAAACTTTCCTTTTGATGCAAAGATGGATGTTTAGGACATTCTAGTATAAGAGGTTTGAAAAGAAAATCTGGGAGGGAACAAATGTAAACAGTGCCCAACCTCCCAATAAATACTTTGATCTAATTTGCATATGCAAATCTCTATTTCTATCTAGCAGTTAGAAGGGCTAAAGGGACTATTTTGATTAAATACCTTCTGGAGATGGCAATTATTTTCTTGGGTATAGGCAGCACCATGGTTTTACATTCCAGCTGCTGATTAAAAACTGATTTTAGTCTTGTCTGTGGTCATTCTTTTAAACTGCAGGCTTGAACCCAAGAACATCAAAGCTTTAGCTTTGCTAATTTAGGTAATTGTCTAATCACTTATTTTCTGCAAACCAATCTAGTTTTCCTCGTGTGATGAATGCTTAACCCTGAAAATGGAAGATGTGTTTTCAGAGGTAGCAGCACAGAGGTCATGTCATTGTTTTCCTCTGCCATAAACATCTTACACAGTTAATAAAAACTTTATTATTAGGGCAGATAGTTATGCTGCCAGTTTTGGATCATCTCTAAAACAAAGTGGGGTATTTAAGGAATTCTTTAATGAGTAGCTGGGAGATGCTAAAGGCACAAATAAGCTGTGATTGTTTGTTGCAGTGAACAGACAAGCTTGTCAGCCCTGATAAGATACAATTCCTGCCTCAAGAGACTGCAGATTCCAGACTATTGATAGTCCATCCTGAGCTGGAGGGATGTTTAAAGACAATTGCTCAGCCTCCCAGCATCCTGAAGGGTGATAGAATATAATCTGTTTGAATCCTCCTGCACAGGAGGGAAAAAAGGGTGCAGGGTTGGTGAGTTTGCCCTCCCCTACTTTAGATTAAAAACTTGGTCTTTCAAACTTTGCCTCATCCATTCCAGCAGATATGTATCACCAAAGCAGATTATGACAACAATGATCTATTTCCCAAAATATTCCTGAGATTGGGACAGGGTATTTTGCTTTTGTAAGATGGAGAAGGACTGCCTGAGGCAACAGGTTGGGGAACTCAGTGTGAGGCAGGGAGGAAGACAATGAATCTGCTGCTGGAAATCCTCCCTGTGCCTTCAGAGAGCTCAGAGTGTGACATGAGGGGAAGGTGACCATGCTTCAACCTCAGTCTTGTCCCTTTGGACCTCTCTATTTAACCCTGAGCTCTCCCTCACTTCTACCACTGCAGCATGGAAAGGGGTGGTGTCCTGTAGTGGAGGGAGATAGGCAGAGGGAAGAATGAACGTGTCAAATGAGTAATTAATGATTGCACAGGAAATCAGCTCCTTTGCCTTGTTTCTAAGCCTTTAAATCAGAGCTGTCTTTCCAACTGCAGGCTCCAGCGTGAGGAGGAAGAAGCCTATGCCAGCAGCCAGAGCACCCAAGGGGCACAGTCCCTGACCTTCTCAAAGTTTGAGGAGAAGAAAACCAATGAGAAAACAAGAAAGGTCACTACTGTGAAGAAGTTCTTCACTGCTTCCTCCAGAGCAGGAGCTAAGAAGGGTAACTCTCCTTTGCTTTTCATGCTTCTGTACATTTTTAAATGAAAATGTTTTGGCAGATGTGTTGCTCTAAAAGGCAGATTAATGCTCTGTGCTTTGACTTTTAAAAGTTGGAATAGGGATGCTTCTGGAGAGTGATTGCTACTGAAAACACAGAAAAATGTGAGTGATGTCAAACAATCTGTTAAATAGAAGAGTGCACTGCTAAACCTGTGTTTATTTGTGATTATACACAGAACAGGAGTTCTTCCACTTAACAGCAGAAATGTGTTCCTGGTGGTGGCACTGCACTGCTGAGGGGAAGTTCCTTGTTCCTCTGGCACACATTCCAGAGAAATTCCTGAGTCAGCCATGGTGTCACACCAGGATTTAGGGCTGGAAGGGGAATTCCTCCCAGAGAGAGCAGCAGAGAAGGTGCTGGCTGTCAGTCACCTCACCAAACTGCTGTGTGTGAGTGTGATAGAAATATCACACTCACACTGAGATAAAATATCAGCTGGTGCTGCCAGAGTGCCTCACTTTGACAGGAAAAAATGGGATGTGTGAGCAGGGTGCCTTGAGCTGCACATAAATGTGAGGCTGGCAGTGTTTGTGTGGGCTGGGAATATCAAGTTTGTGGCTGGCTGGGTGTTTGTTCTACAGAATGTGTTACAAGCAGGAATGATGAATGGCACTGCTGGCTTGGCATAGCAATAGCTCACACAGGCAAAAGCTGGAAAATGCTGGGCTGTGGAGGAGGAATTACAGAAGGAAAAGCAGCATTCATCTGTCTTAACCCTAGAGACAATGCATTTCCTTTATTTGAAATTCAGCATTTTTCTGGTTAGAGTTGTCCTGGTGCATGACAGCAGCTGGCTACACAAGACATTCATTCACCTGCATCAAAACTTTTTTTTTATGTTCATTTTTCTCACTTTCCATCTTTTCTTTTTTTATCCCTGCACCACCTGTCCTGCCATGCTCCTGCTCTCGGTGCCCTGCTTGCTTTGGCCTTTTTATTTCAGCAGCTGAAGAGAAAACCCCTAAGCAAGGACAGCTTGGGAGGGAGAGAAATGCTGATAACATTCTCAGGGATTTGAAGGAGATTTTTACTCCCTCCTGGGAACTGGCTTCCCCTTCTGAAGGTAATGCAGTACAGCCTGGGCAAGCTGTCTGCCTGGTTTTAGTAAGCTTGGCTCTTAGTTGGGCTTTGCTAAACACAAACTAGGGTTGTGCCAGTTGTAACTCGTGCTCTTCAACATGAAGATGGCAAAAAAAGCAAGTCCAGCATCCTGAGGTGATGTTGAATCTCTAAACCAATCCTTTGCTTTTTAGAAGGGAGTATAGAAGTAAAGCTGAAGCTTCTTTTAGCTCCACCTTAGGATTAGGATCAAAAAAATCAGAATTTTGTAAGAATTAGCTGGATCTTGTACTGCTTTGTGTTTTTAAAAAAAAAACCAAAAATCCAGGTTGCTGTAACAAATCTGATTATTATGAGTTGGAACCACTTCAAGAACTTTGGCATTCTCAAAACATCTCCAGATATTTGTTATATAAACCAAGAGGAAAATTTCCCATCAAGAGGAGACACTGGTTTCATTTAATCCAAAAGGACACCAAACCCCTTGATGCAAACAGCTTTAAGAGCTCACCCCCCATTGTTTGCAATCCTGACTTGTTTGCTGGCTAAAGAAATGTGCAGATGTTTATTAAATTATTCCAGGAAGGTGATGAAGGGCAGTGTGTGACAGAGCTGGGGACAAACCCTGTTTCACATTCCATGCTTGGACTGGCTCCGTGGCCATGGCACAACCATAGTGAATCCCTGGAGTGCTCCTGTTCTGCTGTGACAAGTGGCTTTCCTGTAGAAAGATTGAAATATTAATTATGTTTATTCTTTGTGAAGCTGATCCTTCCTGCACTCTTCCCGTGCTCGCTCCTGGCATTTTGGCATTTTCCTCTCTTTAACTTGTTGGAATTTCTTGGCTGTGATCAGCTTCTTTTTAGTTAGACTGAATTCTCTGAGAGCACAGGGCAAACCTGAGGATATTTTATTGCTGGGAGTTCATTTGTTCCTGCAGCCCTTGGTAATCAGTACAGATTGATTTTCCTTAAATCAGGATTTCAGCTCAGAGATTAGTGAAGCTGCAACTACAAGTAATTTTTGGTGTAACTCATTAAAAGACAGTTCATTCTAATTAACATTCACTTTTTAATACTTAATATTAATCTGCCTCAGTTGACTACATCTCTCTAGTAACTAAACAACAATCTAGTTTGAATTTGTGACTGAAAAAATAATATTCACATTCCTTAAGGTCAAATAATAAAATGAGGCTCATTATTTTTATAAAAGAGTGAACTCATTGTTGAAGTAAGTAAATAAACCTTCAGCTCTACTGTGAAATGAGATCAGTGACTAATCATGGAAGAAATATCTGATAATTCTGCCCTTTTCTTTGTTTATTATTTCCAAATAAGCTTTCTGCTTCTCTAATGTCAGATTTAATTAATGGCCACCCTTCAGCTGGAATCCTGTGTAGGATTTAGGGTACATGCAGTGAATCTCAGGTATAAAAGCAATGGAAGGAAATGCCCTCTGGAAAAGTGTCCCTGAGTAGCTAGAAAGGAGTTGGATTTGCACTCTCTATCTCAATTGCTGCAGTTGGAATTTAAATATTTGCATAACCTTTTCTGTTCTGGGCACTGAAATACCAGAGGTGCTCTGATGGTGCCTGGCCAAGTTATTCCCTGTGCTGAAGTGTGGAGCTCTGGTCAGAGGAGCAGATTTTGGTACTCACTGTGTGACACAACTTTGGATTTTCTGTAGTCCCTGATCTCTTCAAAAACACATAACAACCAAAAAAAACCCACTAAACTCCCTCAAATCCAAATTAAACCATCTTAAACATAACAATCCCATTTCTTTCTTTTCCCTTTGGAGTTGTGCATGCTTGTTGAAAGCAGGATTTCTGTGCATGTGAAGAGTTTTCAGGTTGAAAGCCGTGTTTGTCTCGTGCTGACCATGAATATTTTCATGTTTTCTGTCTCTCTGCTGCTTGCCTCTCACCACGTTCATTTCCACCACCTCTGTTCAATCCCTCCATTTCCAACAGCGTTGGCTGGCAAGCTGAAAGGTGGGTGAAGGTATTGGAGCAGCACAATGAGCTTGGAACTTGGAAAATCAGATGGTTTTGTGGGAAAAACCCCCTATGGATGCAGCTCTGACATCTTGCAGTGTGTGTTCCTTGAGCAGAACTGCCCTGAGCTGCTGGGGAGCCACTTGTGTTGGTGCAAGGAGTGTGGAGGTCAGGGACAGTGGGAAAACCACCCCATTATCTTTAGGAATCTGCAGAATCCCAGCTGGAAACATTAAATGGAGATGTCTGACCTGGGAGTGACTGTAAAACCCAAAAGCAACCCTATGTTGCAGTCACTTCTAATATAAAAAGGCCATTAGGGGGAATGGGGATGTGGCTCTAAATGTTCCACTTCAGTTGGATACTCAGTTTTCCTGGAGTTGTGTTTAATAATTATTGCTGTGTTTAATAATATCCAGCATTTCCCTGGCAAAGCTTGAGAGATACAATTTATACAATCGCTCATTTACAACTTACATTTCCACAATTACAAATGACCAATTTGCACTGCTGGGGAAAAAAAAAAAGTGACTCAAAATGATAAAACCTTTCTACAATTATCCATCAGTGTAAAAAACTGATCTGTTTTTTCACTGCTGTGCCCTGAATTTTGCCAGCAGAGATCCAGGAGGCCAAGGCTCCCAGCCCTTCCATCCACAGGCAGGCCAGCATCGAGACAGACCGAGTGTCCAAGGAGTTCATAGAATTCATCAGGACATACCAGAAGCCTGGCCAGGATATCTACAAGCAATGCAAACTCTTTTTGGACACCATGAGTCATAAAAGGGTGAGCTCTGAATGCCTCTTGTCTCAATAAAATGGGGCAACTGGGGAGAGAGGGAGGACGTGCTGCGCTTCTTCCAGCAGTTTGGATTTTCTGGAGTGTGGCAGGAGCCTTCAGATGATTGGATTAATCAAATTAAGATCTGGGCACCTTTTTTTTTTTTTGGTAGTTTGGGAGCAAAGGATCTTGCTAACCCAGACCAGCCCAGCAGACCAGCCCAGATAAATTAGTCCTGACTAAATCCCTCTGTTCAGCAATATTCTACATTAATATGACTTGTGGAAATGATACCTTATATCATTTGATGATAATATCTCAAATGAGATCTTATATCACCTGGTGAATTTTTAGATCTCACAGAGTAGTTTGGGTTGAAAGGGAATTAAAGATTATCTGGTTCCATGAGCAGGAACACCTTCCACAGTGCCAGGTGGCCCCAAACCCCATCCAGCTTGGCCTTGGACACTTCCAGGGATAACACAACTTAAGCCTAAAAACTTCTAAAGATAATTCAGCATCAACCCACCCCTCTCCTTTTATTGGGGAAGGGGAACTTGACTGTGCTTTTTTTTTCATATGAAATAAGTGTTATCTTCATTTTCCATTTAAAAAAAAATCAATATTCTTGAAATATTAGTCTGTGGTGCCACCTATGGTTGGAATGAGTCAGAATTCAGCACAGTTTTTTTTTCCCTTCTTCTCCCTTTCCTATTTAGTTCCTCAAATCATCTCCTCACGAGTTCTCCTGGAATCTTACACTTCCTCTACTTTGAAATCTTCTTGAACTTTTATTTCCTTTCTTTTGGATCTGTTCATTCTGAGCACAGAGTTTGTGAGAACAGTGTGGGTTTATTTTAGGCTTCAAGCACTGAAGGTGTTCTCATTTCCTACTTCAGCCTTCTCAAAACATGGGATTTTTTTTTACTACACATAAACCAGGCCTAAAATCCAGTTTCAGCAAGAGCTGAGACCTGTGTTCAGGAAAATGTCCAGTTTTTTGCCTTAGAGAATTCAGAAATCAAATTTTCCCCACACTTTTGTAATGTTTCATTTAATGATGAAAATTGCCTTAATTAAGTTAAGTTTAAACCTTGAAACCTCTGTTATGTTCTTCAGGAGCTCAGTGTGCAAAAGCCAGTCTTGTTTCACAAATACCACTGTGAATATATTTCACAGTAACTTTATCATCAGCAATATCTGCTGTAGAGATATTCCTTCAAATAATTGATAGTCTTGGGGGTTTTATAGACTATAAATTGTCTTTTAAAAAATCAGAGGTTAAATAGGGACGAACATTTTGCTTAGTCTGAGTTATTTTGTCAGTGCTCCTCAGGGGAAAAAGCCATTGCACCTGTGCTAATATCCATTTATTCAGCAAATAAATACAAATCTTTCACACATTAAAGAGCCAGTGTTGGCTCTTCCTATTTTGAACTAAAATTGAGCCACTATAAACACCTCTGATGACACCTCTGCATTCTCAGACTGTTACTGCAGCTGGACACTTGCCTTTAACCAAAACAAAACATGAGGTGTTGCTGCCAGCCCTTCACACTTAATCCTTGTTCTCCTGCAGGATTTAAGCATTGAGGAACAATCTGAATGTGCCCAGGACTTCTACCAAAATGTAGCAGACAGGCTGCAGACACGCTGGAAAGGTACCAAGTTCTTTCATCTTCCTCTTCCAAAAGCAGTGATGTAAAACTAAATTGAATTTTCAGTTCAAGCAAAGCATTCCCAGCTTTCAGCAATGCTGGGAACAGGTTCTGGTATCAGAGTTAGAATTGTTCCCTCTAGGAAGTTTTGTTGTCTAGATGTTTTTACAAACCTTTTTACTTTCTTTTAAATTCTCAGTGGAGTTCTGTTGGATTAAGCCCTTTTCTGACCCAGAGATGGGGTAGCTGAGAGGCATTTTAAAAACTTTTATTCTATTTATAGACTAAATATATACTTCTTATATATATAAATGTATGTTATAGTGGATGTATTATATCCATTTATGAATTCAGGTTGGCTTGAATGAGTAATCTTAATTTGCTGATATTGGGATTAAACCTTCCAAAGAGCCCTGGAATATTTCATTTGTGGGATTTGTCCCTTTCAGTGCCCCCTGAAAAAGTGGAGAAGGCAATGGATGAGGTTGAGAAATACATCATGACTCGCCAGTATAAATATGTGTTTTGCCCTGAGACAACTGATGATGAGAAGAAAGACCTTGCTGTCCAAAAGAGGATCAGGTAAGGCTTGAAAGGAAAAATAATTGAGTAACCCCTAATTCTCTAAATGAGCTCTGAACAGCCATGCTAAAAACCTTGTGCTGTGCACAGAAAAATGGCTTGTTAAGGGTTCAAACCATTTTATTTAAAATACACAAAGAATTAATAAGTGGGATAATGACAACCACTACTCTGGGAAAATTTGCTTTTGTTAAATCACAGCCAAAAAAAATTAAAAAAAAAAAAAGTGCTTTCTCTGAAAATAAATTACATCAGTGGAATAAACTGGTTTATGGCTGGAATAATGCCTCATTGCCATAAAGCATTCCTTTGCCCTGGTTTCAAACACCTGGATGTGAGTGGCACTGAAGAGTTTAACCCTTCTTCTCCTGTCCCAGGGCTTTGCACTGGGTGACTCCCCAGATGCTGTGTGTTCCTGTCAGTGAGGAGATCCCAGAAGTCTCTGACATGGTTGTAAAGGCAATTACAGGTTTGTGAGTGATGAATTCAATATTTACAGCTTTCAATTTCATCTCTCTTGCTTATTGAAGGGATTTTTGCTGTCACACAAGGTCCAGGCTGTTAAATGTGCAGGAATTTGGAATTTCATCTGTGGAGCAGGGATAATTTTCCACACTGAAGTGCTTAGGCTTAACTTGAAATGCTTCCCCACAGACAGAAATGATGCAATAAATGCAATAAATGATGCAATAAATTAGGTTTTTTTAAATTTTTCTAGTTTGAAATAAATTAATGTAGTTTGAAATAAATTCATGTCGTTTGAAATAAATTAATGTAGTTTGAAATAAATTCATGTCGTTTGAAATAAATTAATATAATTTGAGGTTGCTTTTTAGAAGGAGCAGGAGCAGAAAAATGCACTTTATTTCCATGAATATTACCCAGCCAATCTTGCTTATTCAGTGCCTGATTATTACAATTTGAATGATTCCAGGACTCTTTTCCCCTCCCAGACATCATCGAGATGGACTCCAAGCGTGTCCCTCGGGATAAACTGGCCTGCATCACCAAATGCAGCAAGCACATCTTCAATGCCATCAAAATCACCAAGAATGAGCCAGCCTCTGCTGATGATTTCCTGCCCACCCTGATTTACATCGTGCTCAAGGGGAACCCCCCACGCCTGCAGTCCAACATCCAGTACATCACTCGCTTCTGCAACCCCAGCAGGCTGATGACTGGGGAGGATGGATATTATTTCACCAACCTGGTGAGTGCAGCAGGGAGGGTGGGCTTGGGCAGCAAGGTTTGGCTTTTTTTTGGAGGTAGGAATTGCCAGCAAAGGGCATAAATTCAAATTCATGGGCATAAATTCAAATTCATAAACATAAATTCAAATTCATAAACATAAATTCAAATTCGTCTTCAAACAGTGGTTGAGTTTACCTAGAGCACAGCCAGTTTTGTCTCCTCTCTCTTCCATCTCTCCTGTCCAAATCAGAGCTTTGTTTTCTTATTTTGTAACTTTAAACCCTTTATTTAAAAAGTCTGATGCTAAGACTTGGATGTATTTTTATCCTGTAAGATCAGGACTCTCTGTTCCTCAAACCCTGAGTTTGGGCTGTGCAGATGTTCCAGATGCAAAGTCCCCTCTGAGAGTTTTTTGAAGGCCCTGCAGAATTAGGCTCTTCATGTGTGGAGGTAAACAGGGTTTTTACAGCTTCTCCAAGAGGCATTTCTTGGTGTGCTCTGCATTTTATCATGAAGTATCCTGGAGAGAAATTACAGAGTTGAATGAAGCACTTGGAATGTTAAAAGTTCATTTCAGTAGGAGCAGAGCATCCACCAAGTGAGCTGGGCTTTGACATTCCTTCAGGAAATTAATTAATTAATTAATCTGCTTAGCAGATCTCTGCTGATCAGATAATTAAATATTGATGCACTGCTCCTGTCTCCTTGGCATGTTCCTGCTGTTCCTTCACCTCCCAAACACACAGACCCTGAGGTCTGGAATGTACCTTGGCAGCTCAATTTTTGATTTCTTCAAACTTTTGGAGAGAGGAAAGAATTGTATGAAGTGTCTGATAAAATTAACTTCTGGAAAAGCTCATTTGGGGCATTAAAAAAATATTAAAAAATCAGTTGCTGGTGTAAGAAGAGGGAAAGGAATAGAAACTGGGTGTGGTGATTCCAGTCTTGCAGTGATGCTCTCTCTGCTTTGTTTGCAGTGCTGTGCTGTGGCCTTCATTGAGAAACTGGATGCTCAGTCCTTAAATCTGAGCCAGGAAGATTTTGATCGTTTCATGACAGGCCAGACCTCCCCAAAAAAGCAGGAATCTGACAGTTTCTCCCCTGATGTGTGCCTGGGGGTGAAGCAGATGTGCAAAAGCTTAGACCTCCTCTCTCAGTTGAATGAGAGACAGGAAAGAATTGTCAGTGAAGCCAAGAAGCTGGAGAAAGACCTCATTGATTGGACTGATGGCATCACCAAGGAGGTGGAGGATATTGTGGAGAAATATCCCTTAGAAATCAAACCAAAAAGTCAAGCCTTAGCAGCCATTGACTCTGAAAATGTGGAGAATGACAAGCTGCCCCCACCACTGCAGCCTCAGGTTTATGCAGGATAATTATCCTCAGCTAGTTGGGAAGGAAAGGAAATTTAAGGCTTAAAAAAAAAAAAAAAGAAAAAAGCTTAAATCAGTACATTTTTAAAGGTACTTTTGTTTTGGGGTTTGGTTGTTTTGGTTTGGTTTTTTTTTGGGTTAAGTGTAATGAATTGTATTTATTTTAGTCCAGTAGATTTCTATTAGGCTTTGGTGGGTTTTTTGAACTGAATTCCGATTTTCTACACAAACTGGTGTAAAAATTTTTAAGCAACACTACTCCATTGACATCTCTCCTGAAAGTTCCCTTCTAAGCATGCACTTAATTGTTTTTAATAATTAGTTTAACTTGAAGCCAAGTTCCAGCAGAAAAAAAAAAAAGGTACCAATGTTAGTCTGAACTTATTCTGTAGCTGTAAAGATGAATTATATATTGTAAAATATGTAAAATTGTAAATAGATTTCAAATCTAATGTCCCAACTGTGCATGAGCTCGTGTGTGAGTGAAAATGATCTCAAAATATTCATTTTAGCACCTTTCAGTTCCATCATGTTGCAGTAAAAAGGCAAAAATGCTGTTGGAGTTTGGATAACCTGGAGGGGAGAAGTTAGAGTGATTTGCAGACTTGAAAAATCATCTTAATCTGCTTTGTTTAAAAAAAAAAAATTTAAAAGATGCCATTTCTTCATTTAAATGCTCTGTCAGAACACCTGATAGCCTTGAGTGGTGCACAAAAGTGCTGATTTTACTGCTTTGAAGGGAATGTGGGGCCAGAAATCAAAAATATTTTAGGAATGGGAAGAAATATTTGTATTAAAAGCTGCATAATGTGGAACAAAAAAGGGGGAGAGGAAAGAAACCATGAAAGAGTTGCTCCAAAACTGTCTCTCTCTCCTGGTCACTTCCATCAGTGGGATAAATTTTGGTTGCTTTTTTGACAATCCTGGGAAATAAATAAATAAATTAATTAATATCATTGGAGGTTGCTTTTTAGAAGGAGCAGAAAAATGCACTTTATTTCCATGAAACATCAACATTCTGCTCTTCAGTGACCTCTTGAGCACCTTGAACAGCGAGCTAAAAATGGCTTTTTGTGTCACTAAAACTCAGATTGGGGTGAAAAAGAGGAGTTCACCCCACAAAAAACAACCTCTTACAACAGGACTTTGAAACTTTTTCTGTGTCATCTTGAAATCTCTTCCAGCTCCATCCAGCCCTGACTTGAGATCCCAAACACAAAGCTCAGCTGGAACTGCTTTGAAGCCAAGTTTAATTCTTGCCACGAGGAGGAAAGCACCAACCTCGTGCTTCATTCCCACTTCACTGAAGCACTGCTCCTATGAAATTTGCACTGCAATAACTTCAGACCACGACTGTGATTTGTCCCTTTTTCTGCCAGTTTTTTTGCCTTTTTATGAACTATGCACCACCCCTGGTGTTCCAGAGAAGCAGCTGCAGCACTGGGATGCTCACAACAACGACAAAAATAAATCGAATTCTTCCGTGTGTGTCGCCCAAATTGCTTTGGTCAATAATCCTGGGATTTATTTCGTTTATTTAGGTGCTAATTCTGATCTCCAGGTTTGTCCTGAGGGAGGGGTGGGGAAAGCAAACTTGTTGTGTAAATGAGAGTGTTTAAATAAAAGTTCTGCCCTCGTTAATGAGTCGCTAAACCCCTCCTCACCTTTTGTTATTCCATTAATGATTCATGGCTGCTCCTGCATCCTCTGAGTCGGGAGAATCTACTTCTGTTTCCATCAATTTCTGATCAATTCCAAATATCTGTTTCTGTTTCCAGCAATTCTCAAGTGCCCTTTGAGTTCTAGGCTGGGTACCAATGTTTATTTTTATTTTCTTTGCAGAGAAGTCATTGGGGTGATGAAACACTTGGGAAGGGCTTTGTAACTAAAATATCTCTTTTTTTCATGTGCCATCTTGTAATCCAGGCACCAAAGTGGGGATGTTTGGAGTAAATTAGTCAGGAAAGGTGGATTTGAGTCAATTTGATTTGAGTAAATTACTCAGGAAAGGTGGATTTCCACACCTGGAGTAATCCCTGAGCAGGGCTGGAGCACAGAGGCATTCAGAAAGTTTGGGTGAGACTCCAATGCTGCAAAAAATAGCAAAGCAGAGACTTTAATGGAAATATTATCCCTTAAAGTGATTTAAATAGAAATATCATCCCTTAAAGTTATTTAGAGTGCAGCTGTTGTGCTGTGCCCACAGTCACAGTATCAGAAATTTGCTTTATTTTCCCACTCTTACCTCAGTATCACTGAAAACAAAGACTTGCAGCTCCTTGGGTTGGATCTTTGATTGTAAAATATTTCTTTGCATGTGGAGTCCTCCATTTATTTCCTTTGCTAAATAAGGTATTTTATAGGAAATGCTGGAGTTATTAATTGTGACTGTTGCTCATCAATTCAGTGCTGTCATTTTTGGGTTTCTGACCTTCCAGGTCCTCATGGGACTGCTGGAGTTTTACCTTCCCAAAGCATTTTTATGGAGTATTTTTCACCCAAATATTTTAATGTATAATTATTAGTTTTTTTTTTTTTTAATTAATTTATTTTAATGCAGAATATTTAGGGATGGTTTTCTCCCAGCTTGTCCAGCTGTCAGGGACAGTAAACAGCTCCACCAGACCTCACATTATCCTCCTGGAAACATCGTCATCGCCTTACCATTAATAATATTAATTATTAATAATAGCAATATATAATAATGCGATATGAAACAATTATATTCTTATTTATCACGATAAATAGAAATGAAGGTTTGTTTGCTTTAAGGATTTAACCCTGAACACTTTTAGGTTTTGGAAGAGGTATTAGTATAGGTGTTTATTTAGGAAACATAACAGAAGAGATGTTTGGGGATGGTTTTGGAGGAAAAGGGGAGCGGGAACGTCCTGAGGGAGCGGGAACGTCCTGAGGGAGCGGGGAGCGCGGGCCGGGGCCCCTCCCGGTGCTGTTCCCGGCCCATTCCCGATGCTGTCCCCAGCCCATTCCCGGTTCCGTTCCCGATGCTGTCCCCGGCCCA
>VZRH01003769.1:6762-25202 GCA_013397555.1 Urocynchramus pylzowi | reverse complement strand
GCTCTGCGGCCCGGCCTGCCGGGGGATGGGGCCGCCGTGAGGCCGCTGCGGGGCTGGGAGCAGCGGGAGAGCCCCCGGGGAGCCTCGGGCCGCGGCATCGCCGCCGAGCCCCGGGTCCCGGCTGCCTTCGGGCGCTCGGGCTCTGCTGGGGGGCTGTAGCCTTGCTTCGGTTTTGTTATTTATATATAAAAATTATGTTGGGAAAGGTCGTCAGCTTGAAGTTTGCATGCGTGGCGTCGTAGCAGAGAGAGAAAAAAAAAAACAGTGAAAAATAATAATTTTTGTAGCACTAAAAATAGTTGTGTTTCAAAATAGCTTCTGAACAGTGATTCCTGCCTTGGGCTTTTTTTGTGTGGTTGTTTTGGGGTTTTTTCTCCAATTTTTTAATACACCCCTTTTTCATCCCGTTTGACTTTTTGGAGGGGTTTAACTTGACTAATGATCTCGTGATGGTTTTAATAATAAAATTCCCGGTGCATCATGCCTGGAACATGGCTGCTCCATCCCTGCCATTGCATCCAAAGCGTGGGTCCGGATCACTCTGGGGAAAAAAAATATATTACAGCACAGCTGGGGGTTTTTTTCCATTTTCTCTTTGCTCTTTAGGGTTTGTCTTTGGGGAAATTTATTTCCAGGATTAGCTCTGGAGGGGGAATTATTGCCCTGGCAGGCAAACCTGGAGGGGAGATAAGGATTCATTAATTAAGGTTTGCTCTCCACATCCTCGCTGAACTTCCCCGAAGTTTGGCCGCTGGGACAACGTGGTGGGGAAGAAAACCTGGGCCTGGCTGTTGTGGTAAACGATGATTGCGGTTTTTTTCCGAGGGCTGAGTTGCAGGAAACAGCTCCCCGATGAATCCTTGTGCCTCTGGGCAGGACACAGCGGCTCGGGTTTCACCGGGAGCTGCTGCCCTGCACCTACCCGTGCCCCGGGATAATCGCGGTGGCTGCGGTCCAGCTCCTGCTCAGCAGGTGCGACAGCGCTCACATAACTCCCGAGGCAGCCCGAGCCCAGATAATGCTGAATTGTGGCTGGAAATCGCTCCCTGAGCCCGGCCCGTCGGGCAGGATTAAGCCCTGGGTAGCTTTGTTACCTGCCCTGATTTGAGGAGTGGCTCTGCTGGAATGTGATTCTTCTTTTCCACTTGAAAGACGAGAGCTTGAAAGGTCACCTGAGAAAACAAAACAGTTCCTGTGCTCTGAGAGTGCCCAGCTGAGGGCAGGGGACGAACAGAGCTGGGTGTCCTTTGTGAGCTGGGGACAGAGGGACAGAGCCTGGCACACCCAGACCCCTCCTGGAGCACCCCCTGAGCCGATCCTGCAGATCTGGCAGCTGGGATAATCTTCTTTTTTGTTAAATAACAGCACAGGCTTTGTAGAAATGAAGCTGTTTTATCAATCTAGCCCTAAACTATTAATGAAACTCGCTGGTGTCAGGGTTGTGTTGCTTTTCCCAAACCTCCCCTCACCCAAAGCGTGGCTTTGTGGGAATTCATTTTCTTACTGAGACTCTCCTGACCTGTGAATAAAGCAGGTTCCCAGGGCTCAGAACTCCCAGGTTTTGCTTTGGGTGAAAACCTGTGTGTGTGTGTGCTGGCATTTGGGGGTTTGTTAATCTGTAAAATGGAGAGTGAACTCACCCAGCTGGGGCTGAGCAAGCTGAGGTCCTGTTTGCTTGGAGCAGTGGGGGTGAAGCACACGGACATGAGAATATTCCAGCCATAGCTTTGATATCTCAGCTGTGTCCCAGCTCCCTCATTTCAGTTGGTTTTGCTGCTGTTTCTGTTCCATCAGTGGCCACTGGCTGTTTTGCTGCTTCTCTCCCTTCTTTCCACACCCAAACTCTGAATTTGCCATTCCCCAAAGCTGCCATTTCCTCAGCTTGTCAGTCATTTTTCTGCTTGTGATTCAAGCTGTGTATCTGTCTGCATCCCTGTCTCCTCACAGTTCTCATTACAGACTGAAGAGCCTTTTCCTGGCATTTCTCTGCACTTTCACTGCTGAATTAGGTCCCACATTCCTTAATGAGTAGCTTTAATGAAGTCAACAATTAACCTTGAACTGGTCACTTAACCAGTTTGTGATTATTAAACAGTTACTGAGAATTTTCACACTTCTTCATTAAAACCATCCTGTATTTTTGGCTGCTGTCAGTTCAGTGCACACAGAATTTGATTTCTCATGGATCTTTAAAGGTCCTGTAAAATGGAATAATTTTACTTTTCCTTTCCTCTCCCAGGTTCTCATGCTAAGCAGCAGTAACCAGAATAGCATTTTTAATACAAATTCAAAGTCCTTCATCTATTATTGTGTGTTTTATTGCAGTCTGGGTGATTTGGGTTATGGTAACTCACGTTGGAAGTCATGACTTGGACCTGGAAAAGCTGGAAGGTTTAAAAATGCCCATGAGCTCTTTTAGATGGAAGTGGATTCATTCCCATGGCACAGGCTCTTGGCAGACAGAGATGCCTGCTTCAAGTTTGGCACCAAAATGTCTGATTTTCTACCAGAGGTTGAGTTCATTTTGATTTTACAGCTGGGTATGTTTTAAATTAGGTTTTTCACTTCTAACAAAAGTCAGAATTCAGAGTTCATTGAACCAGGGGAAAAAAGCTTCCTCACTCTGTTGCTGCTTCCTGACTTTTAACTTTCCTTGCCTTTTCTCATTCATCATTTTTAAAAACTGAACATATAAAAAATACTTGGAACTTGTTTGGATTTGTCTGTTCCTGCACGAATTTTTCTTCCAGTGGGAAATGGAAATCAACTTTGCTGTCCCCAGAGTATCAGCTGGCACAAAGTTCAGGTGCTTGTGGTGAATCCACCAGACTTTTTGAACAACACAATTCTGTTGGGAAGGGCTGTCACACACAGATTGAGTAATGTTTGTTTCCCTTTTTATTTTTTACATCATTGACTTTTTTTTTTTTTCCAAGTTTTCTGTCTTTATAGAGAGTTGAAGTCAGAAATTTGGGTGTTTGAAATTCAGTCTAAATTTGATCTTTAAAATTTTCTGTCACTCACCAAATTACTTCCCTTCCTTGGCTTTGTTTCATGGGCAGAACTGAAATGCTTGCTGTTGGTGCCTCTCTTGGGGATGTTGAAATGATTAATTAATCTTTGAAAAGTGTTTTGAGAGGTGAAAAGGAACATTTCATGCAAGTATGAAGCATTTGCTTCTTTCTATTCATGCAAGTCCCTGTTTTTTGTTCATATTCTGCATCCTGATCCTTTATCAGGATGCCAGGAGGAAGGAATGTTCTTTTCATCATTTCCAGGTGCTCTTCTCCTCCTGCCATTTTCCTGCCACTTTCAGCTTCCAGGCTCCAGGAAAATTGAAGTTTTTTTGGAAAATGTGGATTTTTTAATCAGTAAACATATTTGTGGATAAAATAGCTCAGCAAACTGATAAGCCAGTTCTGGCCTGAGCCAATTCCCTTTATCTCCCCCTGGAGCAGATGTGTTTGTGCACATCTGCTGATCTTGGGGTTCTGCTGGGTTGCATTCAAGGACCCAAGGTGATGTTTTTGTGAAGTTTCCTCCTCCACACGCCCTGTTTGCTTCCCTCCCTGGGTGCTGAGGAGGAGCCTGCTGGCATTTCCTAGGAGTTGCTGCTTTTGGTTTATTTTGTTCACTGGAGGAGGGGAGGAGGCTCAGCTGGACAGAGTGGTGCTGTGCCCTGGAGGATTCCTCCAGGATGGATTCCTCCAGGATGGATTCCTCCAGGATGAATTCCTCCTTCCTGCCTGCCCTGCTGCTGCTGCTGCTGCTGGGGAAGGTTTTAGGCTGTGCAATTTCATCCCACTTCCTAAAAAGATGATCTGAAGCTGCTGCAGATCCTAACACCTCTGTTTTCCCCAGAGACCAGGATGGTGAAGTTACTCTTCCTTACACTTGGTCTTGAACCTCATCAGGTTGTCTCAGAGCCACCTCTAAAGCCTGTGCAGATCCTTCCCACACAGCTTGGTGTCACTGCCAAGCTTGTCCCCATGTCCCTGTCCCCCTCAAAGATGTTGAACAGCACCAGCCCCATCAGCAGCAACAGCTCACACAACTCTGATTTTTATTTTGCTTTATTTTCACTCTTAGACATCAAATTTGAAGAGATGAAATCCAAATGAAAGATGATTTTGGTACCTGCTGCTGTTTATTGTTGTTAAAGGAGAGGCACTTTGAGAAGAACACCACTGCTTTGTTTGCATTTATTTGTGGCTGCTTTCCCATGGTCTGTTTGATTTGTATTTGTAAATATTCCTTTGGCACACAACGTAATTTTCATTCAAAGTGGTTAACCCTGAGCTGACCCATTTCCTAACCCCTTTGCACTCCTGGTATTGGGGCACCTTTAAAAATACAATTGATTTATTTTATTGAGCTGCACAGCTCAGTTTAAGCACTGTTCTGTGCAATGAGATCTTGAGAATTGAAAAACTTGTGAGATCCTAGAGGAGAAGTGCTGGGATAAGCACTGCTGCCTCCTGCCCTTTTACTCCTTAGGATATTTCAGTGTGATTTTACATTTAAACCCCTCCTCTAGAGTGATTACCTTGCCTGAACAACAAGAAGGGGAAATATCTGTGAGGAAATTCCATCATTTTAAGCTTTCTAAGTGGCAGGGTGGTAGTTGACATTATTGACAAAAATGTCAAACCACTTTGATCTCTTTAAAATTCATGTTTGGTTTTGTTTTCTTTTCACTTTGGCAAGTGCAGTTTTGCTTTCAGTACCTGCTTTAGTGCAGCATATGGGATTTTTCTTGTTCTTAGGAATTCAGCTCCTTTGATATTAAGCCTCCAAATGGGAATTTAATATTTCAGCTGTGACTCATTGCATTGACTTTTTGGTCTTTGTGATAGACTTCAAGATTTTCCTTGTTTGTAATTTAGCCTTCAAAAACTCATCAGTCTATTTCAGCAGCTTCCTTTTCCACACTTTCATGCATAAATAAAGAGGAATTCACAGTGTTGCTCCTTTGAGGTTGCTGTTTTGGAGGAATTCTCCCTGAATTATAAAATATTTTCTTGCTTTTGAGTTGGCTGCTCAATTCTGGGTTTCTCTGGCACTCTGATAGATTAAACTGTTGTATTTCCCCCCTTTACCATTTTAATCTTTTTCCCTGCCTGGGTTTGTAGATGCTGATTTAAGAGCACAACATCTCCAGGGTTTCCTGGCGAGTTCCAGCAGCTGTAACTCTGCTGAACATCCCTCACTACCCAGCAATTACCTTGGAGCTGCTGCTGGCCAATGTTCCAGCCTGGCAGTTTTCATTCTTGAGCTCCTTGTTTAGTCTGACTGGGGAGATTTTTATTGCACCAAGTATTAAAAGGCTTTGCTGGAGTGGAGAGAGGCAGCAGCAGTCATTAGAGCCACTCACTAAATTATTTATTTGGCTAAAAAGTGAAATCTGATCTTGCTTGCCTGACCTGCCAGGAGGTAAAAGCTTTGTTTTGTTTTGTTTTGTTCTGTTTTGTTTTTTTACTCTGTGAACAAGAAATAAAAATTTAAATTATATTCTTGAAGTTATTCATTTACACAGAGGAGGAAGTTAGTTACTAGAGCTGGCAGAAGAGTTGTGATCCATTGTGATTCTGACAGAGTTAAAGGAACCCTGAAAATCCACAGACACTTTGATGTAATGCACTGATCTGGATCACAAATTCCGTGACAATTAAATTTGATTTAAAAAATCAGTAATTCTTCAGGCAGCAGCATGGAAACATTCATCCTTCTGCTTTCCCCCATTGCTATTTTCATGTCAGCTCCAGTACTGAAATCCACAGTTGCTCCCTTTTCCCTCCCAAATGCTCCAAAGGCACATTACTACTCAGAAATTGCAGCTTATGGCATTTTCTAATTGCTTTCAAAGCCAGTGAGTTATGGCAGCATATTAAACAACTGGCACTTAAAAGCTGGTGATCTCTTACATAAAAATATTAGCACTAATATTTCCCTGTGTAGGATTTTCAGCACATCCCTTTTTTTTTTTTTTTATGGCTGGTTTTAGACCCTGTGGCAAACAAATTCTAATGGAGCTGTTGGAAACCCCTTTAAAAAAGGAATCCCAGCCCTGGATGTGCTGTGAGTGACACTCAGCCCTGATTAAAAGCTGCAATAAACTCTGCATCTGTGTTATTTCCTAAAGGGAATTCAGGAGGGGACACTGCCTACAACTCTGCTTTTGGTTTAGGTTTTGGTCTCCTTCCATCTCCCCGTGTGTCTCCCACGTGTATTTCCAGGAGGAGTGTTTGGGATTTTGCTTCTGGAGGGAGTGTTTGGGGTTTTGACCTCGGGCTCTTTTAAGGAATTTGCTGCCAGGGACAAGACAGGCAGAACGTGCAGAAGGGCGGATCATTCCCAGCATGATCCCTGCCAGCCCCAGCTCTCCCTTCCCTGTCCCTGCTGCCTTCTGCCACCTTCCCTGGCTGTGCCACAGCTGCTCTGGGGCAAAGTTCTGGTAAGGTGCACATTTCTCATCACCTTTTCTTCCCCTCTCATCCCTCTCCTTTCCCTGCTTTCCACCCTGGGTTCATAGAGATGTTAGCAGCACCCAGTTCTCACGGAGAAAAACTTCCTGGGCTTTGCAGGTGGATGGAAAGGGGTTGATGGTGCAAAATAATAATGCCAGGATGAGATCTTGAGCTCTGGAGAGTTCTGTCTCAGCAGGTTTCAGCCAGGAGAGCGAGTGGGGAGTCAGCAGGCACAGCCCTGGGTTGTGTTGTTGGCACTGTACCTGTGTCTCTTCTCCCTGAGCTGGATTTTCCCCTCTCTGGGACACTTCTGCAGGTTCTGTCAATATTTCTTCTGCTAACAGGAACTGCTGAAGCATTCCTGCCAGTAAAATCCTGAGTATACACCAGGAAGTTGGGATCATTGTACTCTGTGGGCTCTGAAAAGGGCTTTGTCTTCGTGCTTGTCCTTTACCCTTCTTTTGTTTTCTCTTAAATCAATAGATCACATCACAGATCCCTCCCTGCCTTGCCCTGTGCCTCTCTCATCCTCAGAGCTGCCACTTTCCAGCCCTGCAACACCTGGATTGTAAATGACAATGGTGGGAGTCAGTGGGAATCACCCTGACCTGCAGGAGCAGTCCCTGCCTTAATTAAATCTTATCAGATCTCTGTGGATGTTCCAACTTTAACCCTTGCAGTACAGAATTCTTTTTGCCTTTCCCTGAGAATTTTGGAGATCAGCAGCACATTGCTAGGAGCAGCTCCTGCCTTGGTGGTTTAGTTGGGGTTAAAAGCCTTTTCAGCCAGGCTTTTAGGCAGGACAAAGATAAAGGTGGGCTTGGAGTTCCTCCTTGCAGAGCTTCTGAAGGAGATGTCACAAGGCTGCCCTTTAACACCGAGCTGTTTGCTTTTCCCTGGGCATGGAGGTGGGGAAGCTGATACAAGAATTTGGGTCTTTTTGCTCTGCAGATAAAAATTCAGGAGGGGAATCAGACAAAATTATTATATTTGGGGCAAAAATTAATGACTCGGGATGTTTCATCAGTGTGTAAGGTCCTGGCTTTGCTTACAGACAGAACAAAAAGTTCTAGATCCTGCAAGAATTAAATAAAGATCAGGAGTCTTCCATCCTCCACCTTAAAGCAGTTTTTTGGGTGTTTCTACCCATAGGATTCTTGATGCAAAAGCTTAAATAATGTAGGGCTGCTTCTCAGATCCTGCTTTGAAAATAGAGGCATTTGGGGTGGGGTGAAGAGGGATCCTTAAGGCTGCAGCCTTGGTTTTCAAAGGATGTGCAAAGTTTGAAAATAGAGGCATTTGGGGTGGGGTGAAGAGGGATCCTTAAGGCTGCAGCCTTGGTTTTCAGAGGATGTGCAAAGTTTGATTTGTACCTTGGTGCATTCAGACATTACTGGCATTAAAATGCAGCAGTGATACCCTGCCTGGGGAGAGGCAAGAACTGGCTTTATGACTTAGCAGTGATGCTGGGCTGTGCTGGAAGCTCTCATTCCTTAAAATCTGTCTCCAGATTTGGGATCTGGCACTTTGAGGCCCTGGGAAGGTGATGTGGAGCCTGTTCTGATCACTGCTGTATTTCAGGCACACGCTCTGAGCTCCGTGAACAGCCACAGAATCGAATCTCAATTCTGTGTACAATCCCATTTCTCTCTTTCTGTCTGCTGTGATCCACCACCCCCCAGCTGTAACACACAGTCCAGTGACTCTGTTGGAACATTCTTTCCCTCAGGTGAACAATCAGAATAATGTTCTACATAAACCTGTTGGAGAACCTGAAGGTTTATATCAGCAGCCGCCCTCCGCTCGTGGTCTTTATGATCAGCGTGAGCGCCATGGCCATCGCCTTCCTGACACTGGGCTACTTCTTCAAAATCAAGGAGATCAAATCCCCAGAAATGACAGAGGTACGTGCAAAAATGATGGTAATTTGGAAAACATGCCTGAAGTTAAGTTTTTTCCCCTCCTAGAGAGCACAAAGAGTTGTGTGGGGGATTGTCTCTATTTTATTTTCAGAAGGGCTGTTGGGGTGAGTGTTTGTTAGTTGTTTTAGATCAAGGATGAGGCCAAATAATCTGTCATGGATCTTCCCTGCTGTGGCTAGGAACCTTTCAGTTTGTTATTTAGGTGTTACTCAGTTTGTTCATTTAGCTGGTTTGGGGAACTTCTTCCCTCAGCACTGTCCTGTAAGGAGGGAAACCTGGGCAGAAGCTGCTCACCCCGGAGCATGGTGAGGGGCTTGGAACACAGGTCCTGTGAGGAACAACTGAGGGAGCTGGGAGTGTTTAGCCTGGAGGAAAGGAGACTCAGAGGTGACCTTATCACTCTACAACTCCCTGAAAGGTGGCTGTAGTCCTGTGGGGTTGGTCTCTTTCTCCAGGCAGCACTGACAGAACCAGAGGACACATTCTTAAGCTGTGCCAAGGGAAATATAGGTTGGATATTAGAAAAAAGTTTTTCACTGAAAGAGTGATAAAGTACTGGAGTGGTCTGCCTGGGGAGGAGGTGGAGTCACCATCCCTGGTGTGTTTAAACAAAGCCTGGATGTGGCACTGGGTGCCAGGGTTTAGCTGAGGTGTTGTGGCTGGGTGGGGCTCAGTGATCTTGAAGGTCTCTTCCAACCTGGGGATTCTGTGAATTCTGTGAACAGACCGAGTTTCCTTTTCAGCTCAGGGGAGGGAGCTGGGACTGAACCCATCTGACTTCTACAAACAACTTTGCTGTTGTTGAGCCAGCCCTGCTGTGTTTGTGTTGCTCTGTGAGCCGTGTGATTTTTGTTCAATGGCCTGGAACCGGGCGGGACGGGACCGAGCCAGCCGTGAGCTCCCTCGTGGGCTTAAAATCTCCCCTTTTGTTTGAAGGACTGGAATACTTTCCTGCTGAGGTTTAATGATTTGGACTTCTGTATATCTGAGAATGAAACCTTGAAGCACCTCCTGAATGACACCACAACTCCAGAGAGCACCGTGACCAGCGGGCAGGCCAGGTCTTCCACGCAGTCCCCACAGACCCTCGAGGACTCTGGTCCCATCAACATCTCTGTCACCATCACGCTGACCCTGGACCCTCTCAGACCTTTTGGGGGATACTCTCGCAATGTCACACACCTCAGCTCCACAATTTTTGGGCACCAGATTGGACTTTCAGGTAGGCAAGGCTGGACCTTCCACCATTCAGGTTACAGTTGGCTTTTAGAGGTTTTTTCTAACCTTTCACTAGGGGATTGGCTTCAAACTGGCACTAAGGAGGTTTAGATTAAGTTTTAGGAAGAAATTCTTTATTGTGAGGGTGATGAGTACTCAGAAGTTGTGGCTGTCCCATCCCTGGAAGTGTCCAAGGCCAGGTTGGACAGGGCTTGGAGCAATCTGGGCTATGGAAAGTGTCCCTGCCCATGGCAGGGGAGTGAAACAAGATAGTTTGTAGGGTCCCCTCCAACCCAAACCATTCTATGATTCCAAATAATTATATGATTTTAATAATTATATAATCAAATAAAAACTTAACAGCTTATTATGGGTGAGATAACTCTTATGCACAGAACACAGATGTGTTCCCAGACTTATTCTGAGTTTATTCCTGTATGGAGCCCTTCTCTTGTTTGTTAGAGGAACTTTTCCCTGCATTTAGAATGGAAAAGAACCTGCAGGCGTGCCAAGATCAGGCTTGGCAGTTTGAAATAATTAAACCTAATGACAATGGAAGGTCATTTTTAAGCCAGCAAAATTCCAAACAGTGACTCTCTTCAGTTTTGTCTTGATCCATTGAGTCCTCAACTGACATTTCAAATGTGGCATAGATGCAGTAGAGAGTATTATGTTGCCTAAAAAATTCTAGTTTATCTAAAATGCATAAGTGAATCAGCTTTAATATCACAAACAGGACCAGATAAGATGATTATGGTTTCTGTGGTGTGCAGAGACCAATCTGCTCTCTGGCTGCCTGCCAGGAAGTTTGGACAGGAGTTTCTAGAGAATTAATAGAAATTGATAATAGAACCTCACTGTATTTTAGCTTTCAGCCAGAATTGGATTTTACAATAATGTTGAAGGTCTTGAACCTGTGGAGAGACATTGCCAATAGCTGCAAATGTGCATTACTGGGGTTTCTGTTGTTATTTTGTTGCTGCTTTGAGAGCTACCAAATGTAAGTTCCATTTGCAGCATTCTCAGTCTGAATTTCTCCACGTGGAGTTATCATACAGGACTTAATGTGCAGTTCAGTATCTGCTGACACCTTTTTCTCTACACAAATATCTCCAGTTTGAAAAGTGAGCAACAGAAAAACAGATGTGGAACAAAGTTCTTAGGAAGAGAAAGGCTTTTCTAATAAAGGTCTGTGAACATGCTTGAATTCACTTATAAAGAGTTTTTAATTTCTGAAAGTAGCCTGATAAGCCCAGTTCTGGGGTGGGAGAGATTAGAAAGAGCAGCAGCTGGGGGATTTTGTGGTTTGTTTTAGGTTTTAACTTTTCTCTTTGCTCTCTTTGTTGCCTGCAAAGATCCGGGATGACTCCAAAGGGTGCTGCTTCCTGCCTTAATCATTTGTGTGTTCTCCTTCTCCCAGCAATTGTTGCTCAGATACTTTTGTGAACCAAAACCCAGCTTTCCTTGTCTCTTTCTCAAAGGCAGAGAATCCCACGAGGAGATAAACATCACCTTCACCCTGCCAGCTGCCTGGAATTCTGATGACTGTGTCCTGCACGGCCACTGTGAGCAGGTGGTGTTCACCACCTGCATGACTGTGACAGCAGCCAGCAACGTGTTCCCAGTCACAGTGTGAGTGCAGCTCTCCCCCAGGGGCTGCTTCCTGCCTCATTCATTCCTCTGAGTTGTTAGCTCCTCGTGAAAATTCCTGTTAATCATGGAAAGTATGTCCTTGCACTCCTTCCCCCATGGTTTGTCACAAAACCTCTGCTGTCTTTGAGATTTTTTGGCCCATGCCTGCCTTTCAGCTGTGATTTAAACTTCACTGGGAGCAAGAGAATCTGTGGAAATTTAAGGGATCTACCCCTTAATTGAGTTTCAGAGATGAGATTTGACACTGAGGTTCTCACCCTCTTCCCTGCTGAGAGATCAGCAGAAGGCAAAGGCTGCTTTGCCTTCACCAAAATATCTTCCCTTTGTCTCCTCTGGATTCCTTGACAGTGTTCCATCCAACCTGGAGAAGCCCAGGCTGTGGGAAGCCTTAGGAAAACCAGTATTTTTCCAATTAAGCTGTGGGATGTTGGCTTAGTGCAACAACATGCAGTTAAATTCTGATTTTAGCGTAGCAATCATGCGGCTTTTGGGAGTTTTTAACTTAAACTTTGGGGTTTTGTTGTTGCTTTGGGAGGCCCAAACTAAAACCATGTTTTGAGAAGCAAAGTTGTCCTGGTTAAACATGGAAAATACATTTCAGGGTGCTGATTATTTCTGTTTTCTTGCAGTCAGCCACCACATTGTGTTCCTGAAACCTACAGCAATGCCACTCTGTGGTACAAGATCTTCACCACGGCCAGGGACTCGAACACAAAATATGCCCAGGATTACAACCCCTTCTGGTGTTACAAGGGAGCAATTGGCAAAGTCTACCATGCTTTAAATCCCAAGCTAACTGTTATAGTTCCAGATGTAAGTGCTGGGCTGTTCCTCTGGTGTTTTCAGTAAATGCTTAGCTCTGGTTTCATTGGATATGGTTCCTAAAATTGTCATTTTTACTGCTGGTTTATTGTGGAGTTTCACATTGGATATGGTTCCTAAAATTGTCATTTTTGCTGCTGGTTTATTGTTGGGTGTGAGGGCTGAGAATGCTCCACCCTAATGGGTTTGATGATCTTGATCCATGTGCCTCACAGCTCTTATTAACCACCATTTATACTTTGAAATCATTTCACAAAAGCCTCTGTCAATATTTGGAAAAATATCTAACACAGATTTTTATCACAAGAAACATTTTGTGCCACAATTAGGAATCACCACCATTGCTGTGTAAAGGGGAGGAAGTTGATTAATGAAGTAATTTCTGGGTTGATCTGGTAATTATTGCTTTAATGCCAAGTGCTAAGTCAGTAAATGGCTTTAATTTGCTTTTCTGTGTGCAGGATGATCGCTCTCTAATAAACCTGCACCTCATGCACACCAGTTACTTCCTCTTTGTGATGGTGATCACAATGTTCTGCTATGCAGTCATCAAAGGCAGACCAAGCAAACTGAGGCAAAGCAACACAGAATTCTGCTCTGAAAAGGTGAGTGTGTGGTAACAAAATCCTGACTCTGATAAGGAAACAGAGAAAAGCTCTTGTTGGGCTGAGGACAGACTGGTTTTTCTTGTCTCTGGAGATGGGATTTAATTGCCTTTCATTGTGGACAGTGCAGGTAGGGGCTATAAAATCCACACAAGTCCTTTGGAGATCCTCAAAGTGAGATTTCTATCCTCCAGAAATGGATTATTGCAGGTCAGGAAGTGCTGGACTGTGACTCTTCTGCCATAATTCTGGTGTTGCTTGAACTGTTTTGTGTGAAGCAATGAAT
Organism: Urocynchramus pylzowi; assembly: GCA_013397555.1. Classification (NCBI taxonomy): domain Eukaryota; kingdom Metazoa; phylum Chordata; class Aves; order Passeriformes; family Fringillidae; genus Urocynchramus; species Urocynchramus pylzowi. The sequence continues at coordinate 12,229 of VZRH01003769.1, read as the reverse complement.
AGGGGGCATTAAATCTTCATTTATTCATTATCTTTCACCACAACAGACTGAAAACCTTGAGTAAAACATAATACATAATTCTAGGGGTTGTTCATCAGAATTAAGTTAAAAACAAAGCTGTTGAAAGAGTCATTGGTTGTTCATCAGAATTAAGTTAAAAACAGTAACAAAGCTGTTGAAAGAATCATTGTTCAATGTTACCTTGGGGACCTGCAGTTTGCCTGAAGGATTAAATATGAATATATTTAATTAAGAAGTAGGAAGCCAATGTTGGCACCTTTTGGTCTTAATGATATTTTGTAGTTTGAGCTGGTTTAGGGTGTTTTTTGTGTTTTTGGTTGTTTTTTTTTTTGGTTTTGAGTGGTTTGGGACTTTCATTCTATTGATTTTTGCAAAGTACAAAACGCCTTCAGACTCGCTTTGATTTCCTTTCCAAGTCAGCCTTTCCAAGCTTTCTTTGAAAAGTCAAGGACAGCTCTGCCAGCTCACAGAGATAAATCATATCACTGTTACAGGATTAAGAATTTGCCTTTAATTAAATATTTTCTCTTCCTTTGTTTTTTTTCCCAGGTTGCTTTGTCAGAAGCATAAACCCCCCCTCTCCTCCTGAGAACGACCGAAACCATTGCCTGCTGAACCCAGCCTGGGTCTTAACACTCTGTGAATCCATTACCTTGCAATGTTGGTTTATTCCAACCAAAGACATTTCAAAGTGCCTGTAATTGATTTGTACATATTTATAAAAGCAGAATATCCAGAGTAATTCTGAGCAGATGTGCTTGTCCCCTGGCGTGGTGGGGATCCTCCAGCCCTGCCCTGGGGACAGCCCCATGTTGGTGTAGATAACTCCAGTGAAAAGGCTCCACAGAGGCAGAGATTTTTGTCCAGCTGCACCTGGGCAGGTGAAGATGCCTTTGCAAGTGTCTCAAACCAACCAAGAGATGTTTGGTTTTTTGCCCAATCTGTACAGTGTGTTTGAACCAAGTATGCACCTTTGATATAATCCTGCATTTCCAAAGCCACCAATCTACAACATGAATTCAATGTGTGTTTGTGTGGCCTAATACTTTATTCCATTTGCTCCTTGCTTGCAAGAAAAGATATCAACGTTTTAGATTTTTTTTTCTCTTTTGGAAGAAAAAAAAATACATATTCACATTTTAATAGTGCTGTATTTAGGACAAACTTGTGCTTTTATTCATAGTAAAAAAATTAAGAAGTGAAGTCCCATTTTAAACTGTTACTTACTGAAAAGAACTGTTTGATTTTTTTTGTTGTTGTTTTGGTTTGCTTTTTTGGTTTGTTTTTTTTGGTATTTCATTTGGCTTGCTGAATGCCAGAGAACCAGTCAGCACAGAGACTATCTGGAAAACTTTTCCACTTGGCCTCCCATCCCCACCCTCCAGCCAGGATTGTGTGTCTCTGCTGCAGAGCAGCTGTCTGTAAGCTTTTTTTTTTTTTTTTTTTTTTTTTTTTTTTTTTTTTTTTTTTTTTTTTTAAAAGTGAAGTTTNTCTGTAAACTTTTTTTTTTTTTTTTTTTTTTTGTCTCCTTTTTTTTCTTTTCTTTTTAGAAAGTGAAGCTTAATAAAAAGATGTATTGTGTTAACAGCCTGCTGGGGCTCTGCACAGCCTTGGGCAAGTGCAAAGAGTGAAAGGAAAAGAGATCCCAGAGTCTATTCCAGAGCTTCACTCTGGGACTGTGCCTGCAGCTCTGAGGGGCACTGCTGAACTCTGGTCCATTAAATTCAAATTCAATAAATTGCCATTTTCTGCTGTCCACTCAGGGGAAAATGGCCACAAAGGTGGGGCTCTTGTGAGGAAGGTCAAAGAAACCACCCAGTGAAACCCCTTCTGTTCTCTGTGTCCATTCTTCAGTCAGAGATTTGATTGTGTGCATTTCTCCCTTCTCCATTCTGCCTTTTGCTGCTTTTCCTTCCTGGTTCCTTGAGCAGCCTCCTCAATTTCAGGGGTCAGGCTCTTCCTGCAGACATTTCCACCCCTGCTTTTAAATTTCACTGGTTGCCTTAATTTACTTTTTACTTTTCTCCCAGCTTTCATTCCTTCATTCCTTCCCACAGGCTTTTTTTCCCCCTCCTTTTGCTCCAAAGTCGACAGAAGAAAAAAGCCAAGTGAGAATCTCACAGTCTCAGTGATGCTGGCAGAAAATTCCCAGTTTATTCCTTCCAGACACCACTCCTGGTCTGTGTGTGTTGGGACTTCAGGAAGTTCATGAGTGTTAAGGGTGTTTGAGCAGTCACAGTTTTGTTTCCTCCCACAGTTTCAGTTCCCTAAGTGAGATTACCTGACATGTTTTCCTCCAGGGAATGTTAAGGCAAAGCTTTAGAGATGGCCTGGTTTGAAGTTTAGGGATAAAAAGAAGCTCCCAGTTTTCTCCTGCTGCTGCTGTGGGCTGCTGCTGCTTCCCTGGGATGAGGCAGGGGAGTGAAACAGGCCAAGAGCTTCTCCCAAGCTGTTCCTAAATCCCAGCCTGAGCTGTTCCTAAATCACACAAGCCCAGCCTTCCATGTTAATCCTCACTCCAAGAGTTGCCTCCGAGGGTGGCTTGATCTGGGGACCAAAGGCAGGAATAGGAGATGGATTGGGAGAGAGGAATCCTGGAAATACCCAAAAACCACCCAACATCCCCTGGCTGCTTCAGGAAAGCAAAGCAAATCCTTTCTCCTTCAACAAATTCCAGCTCCAAACGTCCCAGCTGGAATTTGGGCTGTCGGGGGAACCATTTGGGAATGAAAGGAGCCTGCTTGGCAACTTCTCCCCCACTTTCTGCACCCCCAGGAATATTAAAGATTGTCACCCACAGATGCAAAAGGGAAAACGTTGGAGAGTTGGATTTTTTGGCCTTAGTTCATCCTTTTGCCCCCTGTATTGCAGCAGGGAGGTGCAGGGTGTCCCAGCAGGCCAAATGCTGGAATGCTGAGGAATATTGGATTGTTCCCAGGCAATGTACAAAGTTAAATGCAGCCAAACAGAAGAGTTAAAACTTAATGTTAAAGTTCAGATCATATTGATCTTTCCTTTTTTTGTTTTCTTTTTTCTTTTTAACTATGACTTGAATCAGTTTTGATTCTATTTGTACGTGTTTTCTTGTTCTTAGAAAGCTGCCATTTTCTTTTCCTTTTTTCTTTTTTTTTTTTCTTTTTTCTTTTTAACTATGACTTGAATCAGTTTTGATTCTATTTGTACGTGTTTTCTTGTTCTTAGAAAGCTCCATTTTTTTTTCCTTTTTTTTTTTTTTTTTTTTTTTTCATTTTCTTTGGCATTACATAGAAAATCTGAGCCTTGGTTTCAACCCTCTGCAGGTGATTGTAGGGTTCGAGATGGCTGTTTTTTGGTTTTTGTTTCGTTTTGTTTTGTTCTTACATTTCACTTGTCTTGTTGCATGATGGTTAATAGCTGATTTGGAAATGACATTTCTCTCCTAGATTAATTTTTGTGTTTGTAAGATGTGCATATTGCTTTGCAGAATAAAAACTATGAAGTTTATCCTTGTTGTCTTCATTTCCACGGCCCGGTGGCTGCAGAGGTTTCATAAATCAACCAAAATTATGTGGAGCACAGGAGGAAATCAAGGAAAAATCTGCAGCAAAATGAAATTGAATTTGGGTTGTAAATTCTCTTTTCCCCTCCAGCGCTCATCAAAACCTTGCTGGTGATGAATTGCCTGGCAGGGAGAAAATCAATCTGAAGGTAGCAGCCCCTGTTTCTGTTCAACTCCTGGGACTTGTTTGTCTGCTGTCACCAAAATTTGGATTCCTGAGCCCCAGCCCTGTCCTGGGAGATCTCAGGAGCTGCACACACACAAAGGATCCATTGTGGGTCCTTTCTCTCAGCTTTTGCCAAGTTTTTGGGCGCAGTCTGAGGCCTGACCTTGAGGTGTCTGTGAGCGTGGGCTGGGGACAGCTCAGTGACCAAAGCAAGGGTTTGGATCTTCCTGCAGCCCTTTGCTGTCCCTCAGAGCCCTGCAGAGGCTCTGCACAGCCCCAGTCCCTTGCTGTGCCTTTTCCTGGGCTGCTGGGACAGCTTGGTTTGTGTTTCTCCTTTTTAAAGGGTTTTTTTACAGCTCTGCTGTGACTTTTACTGAGAGCTAAAACCTGGATCATCCCAGCTGCTCCAGGCTCTGTCCTGCCCTGCAAGGCTTCCTGGCAGAACCAATATTCCCTCTTATTTACCTTCTGAAGATGTTTCTTCACAGAACTGTTGTGATCTAAGCATAGATTTCCCTGGGCTGCCTTTTTTTTTAGCTCCTTGTAACAGGATTTGGGCACCTCGATGGAATAAATAGCAATAAGATTCAGCCTGTAGTGACAAAAAGAGTAAGGCAAGGCAGAGAACAGGTTTGGGTTTTTTTTCATGTTTGTGAATTAAAAAATGTCACATTTCTGTGTCATTTGTCTTTTGAAAGGATCCCTGCTGGTAATATTCCAGCAAGAAGAGGTTTTATAGTGAGGAGGGTGATAAAATATTCCCTGTGGTCATGGGATAATCACACCACGGAGTAGTGGGGAAAGGATGAGAGCCCAGGAGCAGCTCAGGTGAGGTGAGGGACTGAAAAACAGGGCTGTCCTTGGATTCTGTATGAACAAAATTGTCACCTAGAAGGCACAAATGGCTAAAAAATGTGATTTTGGGGGGGTAAGGGCTTGCTGTGGGGCTCAGAGCAATGGATGTTCCCCTAAATTTGAGCCTCACCCTCCTGAAAGCCAGGTTGTGTTCCTTAGAGCTCAGGGAATGGAGGAAAACAGCTTAAAAATGCACATTTCCAAAAGGAAACCCTCCCTGAGATCCCAGGCACTGCAGGTGACCTGAAAGTGCCTGGAAAGGAGGAGAAACCAAACGTGGATCTGGGTCAGGGGAGAAGCCTGGAATTCCTGCAGGGAAAGGATTTGTAGGATGAGGTAAACTGAGGCAAAACGAGGAATGTCAGTGGAGAAGGGGGAGCTGTGCCCTGAGGGGACTCGGGGGCTGGAGGGGAAATCCAGAGGGGCTGCAGGGGGATCCCAGAGCTGAGGGGGATCCTCAGGAATCCTGAGGACAGAGGGGCTGGAGGAGAATTCCTGTGGATGGAGGCTCTTCAATGGGGTCCTGCAGCAGGGGATCCCTGCAGACAGAGGGGCTGTGGGAAGATCCTGAAGTGAGGATCCCTGAGGATGGAGGGGCTGGAGAGGGAATCCCTGAGAGGGAATCCCTTGGAATGAGGGGCTGGAGGGGAGATCCTGGGGCGGGGGTTCCTGAGAATGGAGGGGATGGAGGGGATGGAGGGGGATCTCNTGGATCTCAGAGCGGGGAATCCTGAGGGGGATCTGTGAGGATTTAGGGGGTGGAGGGAGAACCCTGAGCAGGGAGCGCTGAGGATGGAGGGGCTTGGAGGGAGATCCTGGAGCGGGGATTCCTGAGGGAGATCCCTGAGAATGGAGGGGATGGAGGGGGATCCTGGAGGACAAAGGAC
>VZRH01003765.1:0-26728 GCA_013397555.1 Urocynchramus pylzowi | reverse complement strand
TGACCCTCCTTCCAAAGATGATACATCCTCTTTTTATTCCTAAGTTCCTTCAAAACCTCACTGCCCATCCAGGCTGCTCATTTTCCTCGTTGACTCATCTTTTGGCACACAGGGACAGTCTGTTCTTGTGCCCTCAAGGTCTCTGTTTTGAAGCACATCCACCTCTCCTGGACTCCTTCATTTTTAAGGGCTACTTCCCAAGGAACTCTCTGAATATGTCTCCTAATTAGGCCAAAGTCTGCCCTCTGGAATGTAAAATTCTTATTGATGTTCCTCCTGATTTCACCAAATATTGAGAACTCTATAATTTCATGATCACTCTGCCCCAAGCAGCCTCCAACCACCACATCTCCCACCAGCCCATCTTTATTTGCAAACAACAGGTCCAACATAGTCTCTGCTCTGGTGGGCTCACTGACCAGCTGTGACAAAAAAAGTTGTCCTCCACATACTGCTGGTGATGGAAGTGCTTAGCAGAAATTGGAGTTCCTACAGGTCAGCAGTAGCAATGTAATTTTTACTTACTGCTCTGTTTAACAGGTGTTAATAAATGACATTTAAATGAAAGAAAGATAGTAAGCCAATAGCTCATTCTGCACTATTAGTGTGGTAGTGTCTGGTTCTCTAAAAGCCAGCAGCCCTGCATAGCTTGCATAGAGCTTGCACTCTTGTAGGCAGCACTTCAAATGAACACCCCCTCCTTGCAATGACATAATTAACTTCTGTTACTCTCACCATTATTATTCATAAATAGTCTTATACTTATAATAATGAAAATTATAGAGATAGATAAGTACATCACAGCACCATCAAAAGGCTGACAATCAAGTTTTTTTTACACATCTCTCAACAGTTATTGTTTTTAATGGATTTAAAATGGATTTATGTTTTTAAAAGGACTCTCGCCCTAAAATCTAAATTATTTATGGATTTGCATGAAAACAGGTAACCATTAAAACAGGCTACACTCAGCTACTGAAGATCCTTCTGTGTAACCAGTCACTCAGCTCAGCAGAGAAGTTATGGCATAAATGTAGAGGCATATTTGTTCATAGCTAGGAATGTCCCACCCATAACTGCTGTGAATGCTGGATTTGCATAATTAGCACATGCCAACTTCGACCTTGTGTTTTGGACCAGCAGGAGTCCTATGTAAAATTTATAAAGTTTATTTAAATTTTCACAGTTAGACTTACTAACTGTGAAAATGGAGAAATTAAAAAATGGAGAAGAAGAAGTACCTCCAGAAAGTCTGTTAGGACTGCTTTCATCTGAAGGTCTTGATACTGCAAAAAGATAAACTCATGATCCTCAAAGGGAATGGAAAGATGATTCCATTTTGTTAAAGAAAGCCAAATTACATCATACTGACCAACTGTAATGGACAGCAAAGCAATCTCTGATTGGCCAGGGAACAGTCTGTCTCTTGGCCATGGCAAAAAGCCCGTCATTCAGAATATATTTGAAGCACTCTTAATGTTAATTTCTGTAAATGGATGAAGGGATGCACCTCTAATGCATTTTACTTTGAAGACAGCTGTGATGATGGGAAACTGTGGCAGGGTGTTTTTATGAGTTCTATAGTTATTTCAATTGCAATAGTTAGTGGTTCAATGTTAGTTAAGCAAAATAGTTTGATCCTTGTACCCCGTTTTATCCCCTCGTGATGGTTTCTCAGGAGTTGTTCAAAAAAACCCCCTAAGTTTTCCTGCCACTTAGCTGCCACTCAATGTGCCTGTCCCCCTGCTCCTCCCTTCCCTCCCTTGTATGGACCTGTCACTCCAAGTTGTGCTGTCCCCTTCCCATGTCCATCAACCTAGATCCACCCCTTTCGTTCCCAAATGTTCAATGTCTATTACCCTGGTTCTAATAGTTTATTAGTCCCAGAGGCTTCTCCCCTCCCCTGTGTTGACCCCAATGGTCTAGTTAGGTTCCATGGTCCTCCCCAAGTGTTTTCCCACTGGCTATGTAACGTTCCCACCCCCTAGATGAACATCCTTTAAAAATCCTAGCCAGAGCACTGGTCCTTTGTCACTCGTCCCTGACCCATCCTGTGAATGAAGCTTCATTGGCCTACGTAGGAGTGTCCTCTCTTTCAGCTCTCTGCCTCAGGATCCCAGTGGTGTCCTGCTGCAGCGTCACCCACGCCCCTGCACCCACTGCCACCTGAAAAGCCTCGGCAGAAGCTCAGGGACAGCCTCTCTTGTGTGTCCCCCCGCTCAGCCAGGGAGCTTGCTAGCCAGCCTTCCAGCTCTCAGTGGTCGCAGGAGAGCCACAGGAAACCTGATTAGGCAAGTGGTACAGCTTCAGAGAACAGCTTCTGAAGGGAGAGAAAAGCATTAAAATAGGCAAAATGGTAATTTGAGAGTTAATTCAATTTTTGTGAACACTGTATGACTTGTGAAGCTCCACATGAAATGCTGATGAGTGTCTGCAACAAGACTGAAAGGATGGGAGTGGAGCCTCCTGCCTGTTTCTGTGTCTTTATTTTAGTCTTGCAAATTCAAAATGCATTCAGTCATGAAGTGACATAAGTAAATTGAAATGTAATTTAATGCCTAAAATTATGTTCTATTGCTGTCTTTGTGTTAACATTGTCAGCCTTAATATTTCATTCCCGTACATGCAGCAGTCCAAGGAATTCCTGTAGTTAGAATCAAGTTTCCATACTCTTTCTTGAATATCATAGAATTTTCATGAAGTTGAAGAATGCTTAATTTAAAAAAAAAAAAAAAAGCATGGGTTAAGGCAGAAAGATTACAGCTGGGGGAGTGGGAGGTAGATAGAGGGGGAAAAAAGAAACAACCCATATTCCAATACACTGTATGGTAGCACTGTGAATGTATTTTGTGCTGGGAGCAGGGGATGGGGGTGGAAAAAGTGGTAAGCAAGACAGGGGAGGACACCATATCACAGAGGAGGAAAACAAATTATTTTAGCTTAACTGTTAAGAAAAGTAAAAAGTGAGAAAATCTATCCTCTCCCATCCCCCTTCAATGTCAAGTTAGCATATTATCTTTCACTGTTCTCAGAATTGTATCTCTGTAACATTAGTTATATAATTTTATTGTAATTAATTGACTAAAATTTGCTGTCTGATCAGTCATAATAGCTTTAAAATACAACCAGGAAAACTTTTAACTTATCAGCTGGACAATCAATTTAATAAGTAATAACATAATAATAAGTGAACAATCTGTATCTTTTACAAACTTTGTAAGGAAAGTGGATCTCAAATACTTCTCATATGTAACTACAGATGTTCAATTAAGGATACATCTGCACATGGAATTAGCTGTTCCTTCAGTTACATCCCACACTAAACAGTTCTTGATTGTTCACATTCCAGGAACATCAGTCTGTCAAAATATCCAGGTCCTCCTGCTGTCAGCCTGATCACAAGGTAATCCTAAGCTTAAATGTGCGTGTGGTTCTCAGACCAGGCACTGAACCTCCTGCTTGTCTCGACTGTCCAGTGGACCCAGCTCAGCCCCCAAAACTCTTCTATATGGTTAGAACTCCCTCTCTTTTTTAGCTTCATGATTCTACACATTCCATGTTCAGAGACCAAACTTCCCTTATTTTCATAATTCATTTTTTGGGGTAACTAAAATCTTGTGGGGAACTAAGCACTGGCCTGCCAAATTCAGTCTATGACTTAACTTCCTTCAATACCTGTACATAGTCCTGTTAAGCCCTAGGGGGGAAAAAATTACAGCACTAGTGTAATGTAGGGTTTCCCTACCCCTTAGCATTTGGCTAACTCAAATGCTGTGCCTTCATACGAGACAGCATTCATGTGTCTACATTTCTACATTCTACATTTCTTAGTAGAATCACAGAACCACATAAGTTAGAAGTGACTTCTAAAAGTTATCAAGTTTGGTTCTAGTTCAAAAGGTACATTCAGAGCAGATTGTTCAGGCATGTTCACTCAAGTTCTGACAATCTGCAAGAATGGTTTTCCTACATTTCTTTGAGCAGAATCTCAGATTTTCACTGTGTTCATTCCAAATTGCTCAAGGTAAAGCAAATGAGCAGAACAATAAGTACTCTTGTTTGAAAGTTTTTTAGCTTTTGTTTACAAGAAAATCAAGTACCTGTACTGTGCGTATTTGTTGACAGTCTTTAACTTAGTATCCCTTACTGCTTAGCACCCTGCCAGGGTAGACTCATCTACTTACCTCCATGCTGTTTCCAGTGTTGAGCCACACTGTAATCCTGTTACACAGTGATGAGTTGGCCTGGATTAGATTTTGTTAAGATGGGTATTTCTGAATACTAATGCAATGTGTTTCATCTGATGTAACCATATACTGTGTTTTGTACACTCTTTCCGAGCAGTTCATGATTATAAGAAAGGGGGCAAGCAGAACAAAAAAAAAGAGAGAAAAAACCCCCAACCTTGCCTAAACAGTTCAACTCTGCTTTCCACTTTTTTATACTTATTTTCATACTTCTGCTTCATACTTTTCCTGCTTGTTCTTTCAGAGACGAATTGATGAGAAAAAGAGAGCTGCCACAACACTTTTTCTCATCACTTGTCACTCTGCCATAATGCACAAGCAAGCAGAAGATGCCAGTCATCAGAACCTTCTCTAGATTTCTTTTTCCTGCTCTTTGTGACAGGAGACATCCTGAACTGGACCATTCCTGCTTATTTAGCAACAGCTAAATAGGAATTGTTGTGAGACAGGCTTGTAGGGAGTGCAGCATGGTGGAGTTGTTTTCAATGGAGGGTGTGTGGGAATCTGTTGGCAGTCACAGGGGTTACTGTCACAGGGGTATATTCAGAAGTTTTAGCCCAGTGGTAACTCTCCCATTTTTCATCCCCATTTCCCTTTTCTCATTACCTCTGCTATTCTGACATACCAACCGCCTTCATTCCTTAGCAAGCACAGCACTCTCTTGTACAGTAACTAGAATTGACAAAGAAAAATCACATCTTCATATATTTAATAACTGAGTGTAAAGAACAGAAGGTACTGTATCAGTTTGTATAGCCATCACAGTATTTTCATACATACCTGGGGGTCTTTATCCATCTTTGCTGATAGTTTAGTTCTCCTAACTTTTTATAAAGTACATTTCAAAACATGTAACACTCCATATATTCCGTATATCTTAAAAGGACAGACAGAGTAATTTCAAGTGCGCTAATTTACAGGAAATTTTTCAAATTAAATCAGCTTAACAAATAGGCAGAAATCAAGAAATCCTTGTTAATCATTAAGACCAAAGAGATGCAATATATTTTTTTATCCCAGATGGCCAAAGAGTGCTCTGAAAATTCCATCTACTTTGACACAGTTTCTGAGTGTATCTCATTTTTATGGCTCTGAGACTGGAAGGAAGAAATGGTTGCTGCTCATTCCAAGATCAGTGTTGATGCCTTGTGATGCATGCAGAATGCCAGCTGGGACCATTCGGCTGAGTAATATCAATGAGCATCTGAGCATCTTGCAGGATTCCCTTTAGCCTTTCTAAATATGCATGCTATCTGCTTGTATTGGTGTCAGGCTGCTTGTAGGGGAAAGGTGGGAAGGGGAGGGGAAAGGAAGGAAGGGGAAGGGAAAGAAAGGAAGGGGAGAGGAAAGGAAAGAAGGGTAGGGGAAAGAAAGGAAGGGGAGGNAAGGGGAGGGGAAAGGAAGGAAGGGGATGGGAAAGGAAAGAAGGGGAGGGGAAAGGAAAGAAGGGGAGGGGAAAGGAAGGAAGGGGATGGGAAAGGAAAGAAGGGGAGGGGAAAGGAAAGAAGGGGAGGGGAAAGGAAGGAAGGGGATGGGAAAGGAAAGAAGGGGAGGGGAAAGGAAAGAAGGGGAGGGGAAAGGAAGGAAGGGGATGGGAAAGGAAAGAAGGGGAGGGGAAAGGAAAGAAGGGGAGGGGAAAGGAAGGAAGGGGATGGGAAAGGAAAGAAGGGGAGGGGAAAGGAAAGAAGGGGAGGGGAAAGGAAGGAAGGGGAGAGGAAAGGAAAGAAGGGGAAGGGAAAGAAAGGAAGGGGAGAGGAAAGGTGGGAAGGGGAGGGGAAAGGGGAAAGAAAAGCATGACGTATTCTTAAATGTTAGATGAAGGTGTCAATGCCTTTCAATGCACGGTGTACTTAGCTACATCCACCCTTAAATGGAGCCAGATGGAGAGACACTCGATCAGGTACCAAAACCAGCCCTGTTCATAGGCACAAAATGGAAACTGGGTGAACGTCTTGAGTCTGTTTTAGACATTCCAGGAGGATTATGTGTAAGCCACACACAGAGTTGCACACCCTTATTTAGACACATGAGGAGTCAAGGCCAAACTCAGCAAGTAATGAAATTTCTCAGGGAAGACATAGTTAGTGGAAGGTAAGTCTTAAAGGTAAGAAAGTTTCTGATACAGCCATAGAGTTCACATATCTGTCAGGTTCAAGATCATAGAAAAATCCAAAGAGCAGTTAGCAGATTTCCTAAAATTACCCAGAAAGTCTCCTCTAAGACACACTCTTTCCCCCACTCAGGTAGGAAAATACCTCTCACTACAGACTTCAATGACCTTGAAGATCTTATCTATCAAGGGTAGATGTTTTAATAAAGACTTCTAGAAGAAAAAAATATTCTGGAAGTTGGGAACTCTCATCTGTGTAGCCCACACCAACTAACTAATATTTATCATTGGACCATGAATTGCTTTTTCATGGCAAGATCTATCTCCCAGAGCCTCCCAGCAGTACCTTCTATGAAAAATGTAAAAAAAACCTCTTTCCTGCAAGGAAAAAACTATTTGAAAAAAAAGTTTGAAAAAAATTTTGAAATACCTTTTTAATGGGCTAATATAGTTTTCTCAATGGTTCCATTGCTCTCAGTATGATTAGCATTTGATATTAAAAAAATTAAAATAAGGTCGTTGAAGCTGATAATTTGGAATGTTGCTTTTCAAATTGCTGTTTTCACTGCTTTAAAAACTGTCTCATTACCAGCACTCATATTCAGGGTTACTCTTACTTCAATTACTAAGATTTTTTAGGTTATCTTGTTTGGGTTTTAAAGAAAATAATTATTCTAATCAACTGTGATGAACAGCAATCATAGTTTACAATTCACATGATTAATCCAGCAATAACATATCCATATTCCATGTGATGTAAGTATGACAGTCCATAGAAACAGCATTTTCAGTAAGAAAAAAAAAAAGTTGTGGAAAGGATAATTAAATTTTATGACATACAGAGAAACCACACTACTAGTTTTTACACCAGATCGTGGAATATTTTTTTATATTTCCAGGCAGTATGTAAAAATATTGCATACAGCACAAGGAAAATTACATGTCCACTGAAATTTGTGAAATTAAAATTAATAATAATAATTATTATTAATTTTATAATATTGTAGGCATTATTAATTTTATAATGTTGTAGGCATCTTTATCTGCCTACAACAGTCGATCTATAATGCACTGCAATGGAAGGTGGCAGATTTCACAAGACAACAGGTTAGGGCTTTCAGGCTATGTGCTCTTGTGCACCACGACAACGTGAAAGAATCAATGCAAATTCCTCAAAAGATATTCCACTAACCATTTAAAAATGCTGTACTTATTTCTGTTTCATAACACAGCCTTCTGCGCTGTTCAGTCCTTGTTTAGTGAGCCCATAAACACTGCTGCACCAAGAAAAACCAATCCAAGAAAATGCTTTAAGCAGTTGGTCAGGATTCTTCTCTTTCTTCTCATTGTCCTCACATTGCAGCTGTAGGCATTTATCTACTGGTGGTCTTGCCAAAACCTTTGCAAAAGCTGCTTAGTGGTTGGTTGCTGGCTTGTAAAACTGAGACTGATTGTCAGCAAAATGTCAAGTGCAACTGCACAAGCTGCAGTTGCTTTAAAATGACCACCATCACAGCATTGACCTTGAAAATGATGAAGGCTAACTGATAAGAGCTGGATCACAGACATTTGTGTCCCCTAGGGCTTTTAGATTTACATCTGCTTCTGCCCATTTTTTGGGGGGAAGTAGCACATAAGCATCACTGAATGTATAACATGGCAGAATCAAGTGAAAAAAAGATGTTCCTTATACACTGGTTGCATAGATACAGTGACATTGTAGCAGCATATCATCAAGCAGTATTCAGCTCAGCATCAATTAGATATTCCAAATATAACCAAGGCCTCAATGTTTCAAGGACGGTAACACACATTTTTAAATTACATTTTTTATCATTTCCAAGTACTTAGTGCTTTTACACACCTTTCAAACTATCAGAATGTTTCAGTGTTGCAAGCAAATGAGACTGCAAATGTAAAATACATCCTTGTATCACAATTTGGATCTTAGATTCATATTTTCCATCCACTTCAGACCCTTTTTATCTACCTCCCAAAACACATTCTAGTTCAAATCCCATTACAACTAACTACAAGTGTACTTAAAATTGTGTCTTAAGCCTTACACATATAAGAGAGCAGATTTGACTAAGGCTTGACTAAGGCTTGACTAAGAAATAAAGTTTCTATTAAAGTCAATATATTATTAATAAATATTCTTTGTTGTTCTTTTTCAGCTCTAAGAGGAAGCCAATATTCTAGCTAAGCTAAACACTGCTCCATGAAGCAATGCCTCCACACTAAATTAAAATCTGTTAAAAGGATACACCTGCTAGGAGGAATTGCTATTCTTTATCAATAAGACTTTGCATTTAATAGTTTTCTAGTTTATCTTTAGTCTAAATACTTAGAGGTTCTACTCTTTAATTTAATGTATACATTGATTCTACTCAGGTGTCTCACCACACCTAATGAGCATGTTTGGTTCTTTGTCAATAGAAGCTAATGATTAAATGAAGAAAGGTAATCAGATTGAAATAAAGATAAGAGATATTTCTTTTATGCCAGACTGGAATGCAATATTGTCAATGCCTTTATCTGTGAAAGAAAAGTTAGATCCAGTCTCTTGTATCTTGCTTGATACCAACAAGCAAGGCCTTCAGGCAAGCACTGCTTCAAAGGCAGTGCAAAGGTATTCACAGATGAACTTCCCAATTTGTGAGACAAGACAATGGTTTTACTTTGCGTACAAATGCTCATTATAAATAAAGGAAAGCAATCGCATCCTGTCCGTCTTTCTGCAAATGATAACTATTTTTAGTGCTGAAAATCCTTGAGAAACACACTGCAGCAGAACATAGGCAGCTTTTCCCACTTTATCAGTGCCTTCATGTATATCTTCAAAAAATATGGAAAGTATGGAAACATAAATTTCTTTGGAATGTGAGTAAGAGAATACAGACACTTTGGATGTTTTCACTAGGGAATAAGTAAGTCAATGGAAAGAATGCAGCAACAGAAATCATTACTCTTTTTTCCCCTCTTTATGACTGACAAATTTGTATAGCAGATATTAAGAAAATTCCCCATTGAATGACACTGAAGACTGTGATTAGAGTATGGCTTATAATTTTTGGTACAAAGTGAGCTCCTCTGTGATGTACCTTAACTAAAAACAAAAAATGCCATGCATCTTGCATTAGCACTAAACAATCATAAAAGAAATAGAGTATGTACATACATTAGACAAAGAGAGAATTTCTTTTAACAAAGTGTTGTTATTATACTGTGCTTTCAACTTAGTTCTCAACATAAACTATTTGTATAGTGGAAGAAATACATATTCATTATAAATGGTGTAGACAAAATTTATAGAAACAAATCTCTGTATTTTTTCCCCTCTCATTTCACAGCTAAGTGACTATTGTACCCTTACTCTTAAGCACAAAGAAAGTTTGTTGAATAATTAGTAGTTCGGATTGCATATTGATTGAGTGAATCATTAATTGCATAATAAAATCAAAAGTATGCGAAAGAAAATTGTGTAGAAGAAGGAATTAAATCACTGTGACAGTTAAGCTCTTAAGAGAGAAGGTGAAAAATGTGCTTGTACTGCTTTTCAGTAAATTTCAATTGGTATTTTTTTCAAAAATTCAGTCCAGTTTGTTTATTAAAAAAAAAAAAGCAAACATAATCTGCAGACACAAATTTTTTTACCTCCTCTGCTCATCTCTGCTTACATTTTGGGCTGAAAGTCTAAGTCTGTAGTGAGAAAATGGGAATGCAAGCCTTGGAATTATCTTGACAATGCCTTCAGGTTGGAAATAACTGTCACTGTGGATCCATTTCGTCTGTACCTGGTCCTTTAAATTGACCAGACTCCTAATTAGCCCTCACGCATTCCAATATCACAAAATCAAACATTCATCTTTTCTTGATTGCCTAGTGGTGTGCCCCTCTATCTACCTTCACCAGAACCTTATTCTCAGTATACCAAAACGAGAAATCTTCAGAGTAGATGTACAGCTTAATACTTTATTTTCTCATAAAAAACGCAGAAATTTCTAATAGGATTTGTGAAGTGTTCCTGCAAGTGGTACCAATATTGCCAGCAACCTTATCTTTTCCCCAATGAGTGTTGGTCTCTACTAGTAACTGAGACAGTGATAACCATGAAAATAAATAATGTCTTTGTATCTTAAACTTACCAGACCCTGGTCAGCACTGCCATGGCAAACCATTCTCTGACCCTATTGCTTGAGTGGCCCTCTTGAAAATGGAAGAGACTGAAGTGTGAATGATTTCACGATTTCAGTGAAAAGCAATCACATTTGTGACCAGCCCATTTGGAATTCAATCCAGCCAAGGACATCAAGAATAAAAGGAAGGGCCTCTTCAAATGTATCAGTAACAAAAGGAATATATTGGGGGATATGTAGGCCCACCACTGAATGGAACAGGCACCCTTGCAACAGAGGTTGCAGATGAGGCTAAGAATGCCTTCCTTGCTTCAGTCTTCACTATAAAGGCTGGCCTCAGGAACGCCTGACCCAGGAGACCAGGAAGAGGGTCTGAAAAAAGGAATACTCAATTCCCCTTGATTGAGGAAGACTGGGTTAGAAACCATCTAGTCAAGCTTAAGATCCACAAGTCTGTGGGCCCTGAAGGGATGCACCCATGAATGCTAAGGGAATAGATGGACACTTTTTCTATTCCACTCTCAATCATCTTTGAGAGGGCATGGCAGTCAGGAGAGATTCCTGAGAACTGGTAGAAAGAAAATGTCACCACAATCTTCAAAAATATTATCTTGCAGAAAAATTAATTTAGTCTTTTCTCTAATAAAAATACCAGCATTAATCTGTTTTCCACATTTACATAAATTACCCCAGTATTTTTTTATTATTAGTTTATGGTCACTCGGAATGAAAAGCAGCATCTCTTTACATCCCTCCTTAGGTGATTTTTTATTTCTTTACTTACTACACGAATGTTTGCTCATGGCTTGGACATGTGCACTCTTTGCTGGGTAAAAATCTGGCTGGACGGCCATGCCCTGAGAGTGGTGGTGAATGGACACACATCTAGCTGGCAGCCAGTCACCAGTGGGGTTCCCCTGGCTCAGTGCTGGGATTAGTCCTTCTTGTCCTACCTGGATGAGGGGATCAAGTGCACCCTCACACAGTTTGCAGATGACACCATGTTGAGTGGAAGTGTTGATCTGTCTGAGATTATGAAGGCTCTGCAGAGGGATCTCAACAGGCCGGATCAATGTTCCTAGGCCAGACAAGACCTAACATCAGGTCCTGCCCTTGAATCACAACAGCCCTACAGAGCACTACAGACTTGGGACTGGAAAGCTGCCACTGCTCAGCAGCTGAACATGAGCCAACTCTGCCATGGTGGCCAAGGAGCAGTGGCCCCTGGCATATAGGAGGAGCAGGGTGGCCAGCAGGGCCAGGACAGTGACCTTCCCCCGTTCCCAGAACTGGTGAGTCTGCACCTCAAACCCTGTGTCCAGCTCTGGACCTCTCGCTACAGGAAGGGCATTGAGGGGCAGGAGTGTATGCNTGCTCAGCAGCTGAACATGAGCCAACTCTGCCATGGTGGCCAAGGAGCAGTGGCCCCTGGCATATAGGAGGAGCAGGGTGGCCAGCAGGGCCAGGACAGTGACCTTCCCCCGTTCCCAGAACTGGTGAGTCTGCACCTCAAACCCTGTGTCCAGCTCTGGACCTCTCGCTACAGGAAGGGCATTGAGGGGCAGGAGTGTATGCAGAAGGCCAGCAGAGCTGGGGAAGAGTCTGGAGCATAAGTCTGGTAAGGTGCAACTCCCAGAGCTGGGGTTGTTCACCCTGGAGTCCACTCAGGAAGGACTTCAGCGCTGTCCAAAACCACTTGACAGGAAGCTGCAGCCAGGTGAGGATTGATCTCTTCTCCCAGGCAGCAAATGACGGGGGAAGAGGACAGAGTGTCAAGTTGTTCCCCAGGAGGTTTAGATTAGATATTAGGAAAAATTTCTTCACCAAAAGGTGAAGAAAGTACACCAAGTACAGGCTGTCCAGGGAAGTGGTTGTCCACCAACCCAGGAAGAATTTAAAGGCGTGTAGATGTGATGTTTATGGACACAGTTTAGTGGTGGACTTGGTAGTGCTGGGTTAACATCTGTACTCAGTGATCTTAAGGATTTTTCTAACCTAAATGAACCCCTGTGATTCATGATTCTGGCATAAATTTGTTACCAAAAATATTCTTTTTAAATATACATCATCATCTGGGTTACTATTCAGATCATTTTAAGGTCTCTAATTGACTTGATTTCACTGTGACAGAATGACAGTTACTTGTAACAGAAATTCTTTCATATTGTCTAATGTAAGATAAGGAAAGGAAATCTCCAGGGCTTCTTAAATATCTTTATTCATAAAAGCAGTTTTCCCTTATATCGCAAATGAGGACATTTTGAAATATATTAAGTATAAAGCCTCCAAATATTTGTGTAAGACTGCCACCTCTTACTCATTATGTGGACTACTAGAGATATAAAAGCATATGTGAACATCTTGAAGCACACACAATAATAAAAAAAAAGGAAAAATTATAAGCATATGTTTGATATATTTGCAGTACATATTAGATGCTTTAAACATCAGAATAAAAAGTACAGATGGGTGACCATATGGTTCCACTAGGGCCAACATACACAAATAAAAATCTAATTCTTAGCTGACTTTCTGAGGGCAATATTTTAATACAGATAAAAAATACCTAAGGGTTGAGGGGCATTGCAAGTATACAGGAGTATTTCCACAGTGGTATACAGGGAGATACCAGCTGTAAAACCAGTGATCTCATTGGCATAATAGTAGGTAAGAATTTGTCCTACATGCTGATGAATTGATAATATCACAGCACACATAATCCAAAAAAAAGTAAATTATTTCTCATCCATGACTGAATATCAGTCTGGAACCAAGACAGCAGAGACAGCACAAAATAATCCCAAAATATAACTGCAGAGTCCAACTCAGTATGACTGGCAAATCCATGGAATAATGCATGATTTCAGCAAATCCCATCATCCAAAATAAACATTTGAATATGGCATCAATTTGTGATCAACAGATCAGAGTTTTTGCAGTACAGCCAATCCCATCTTCCAACTCATCAAAAAAAAAAAAAAAAAAAAAAAAAAAAAAAAAAAAAAAAAAAAAAAAACAAAAAAAATAAAAAAAAAAAAAAAAAGGAAAANAAAAAAAAAAAAAAAAAAAAAAAAAAAAAACCCGAAAAAATACTCAGAAGACCAGAAAGAGTTAGTGAGAAATGGTCAGTGAGATAAGAAAATAATCAATCAAGGCAAATATCTCTGACCAGCAGAAGCCCCATGGGTCATCTCGGGATCTCCTCTGGTCAAGATGACCCTGAGGTGTGGTAAAAGTCTCTTTTTCCCAACCTGGCTGTCGAAGAGGGAGGCAGAAGTCTTCGGCTGTCGGTCTCATGGCTGTTTATTATTTCTTATCTAAAACATTTTCTGTCTGAGCTGCTGAGGTCTGTTCAGCAGGTCAGTCCGAGGCACACTGCCCTCCCACGGGGCTGGTGTTGTCTTTTACACTATAAACTATGTATTTGATATTTACAATTATGTTCAATCCCTATCACCTATGTTAGACAGTGACTTCCTACTCTGAGCCAATCTAAGAATGCCAACACCACCCAGAAAGATGGATGTTAGAAAGAAGAAAGAAGGAGGTCAGAGCATGCCCCAATTCCTCCATCTTAGAATCTTAAATCCCCATGTACAAAATCCTAAAATTTCTTTTTTCACTCTATAACTACTAGTACGATGTCGTCTAAACTTTTGTGACTTCCAATTCCTCATACAAAGGTGGCAATTTGTTCCATGGGTCAAACTCAAAACCACAGGGGTCTTTGGCTGCGTGCCAGGGTCGGTGACCCCCCCTGCCAGGGCTTCAAAGCCCCCTGGCTGGGACTCGGATCATTCAGGACTGTCAGAGAGATGTCCTGGGTTCCAACAAGTCATAGATATATTATTAGGTAAGAGAATTTTTCTCAGTTTCTAATATTATTTCCTGTATTTGGAGGTTTGGTCACATACATTGCTTTATATGACTTTTTTTATATAAAAATAAAACCTGAGAGTCCTGCACAAAGAGCAGTCTGGCAAACTGTATTTTAGCAGAGACGATAGAAAAGGAGATCTCAAAGGTCAGTGGTTTCAGGAACTTTCACTGGTCAATATATTATGTTTTATTTTAGACTTTTTGCTTATTTCTTTATTTTTTCCCAGCATTTTGTCCTATATATTGATAGCAACCAAACAGTTTTGTCCTGTTTCTCAGTCAGATCAGCTGGGCAAATACTCTGGCATCATGTTTAAATGAGCTCACCCTTTATGGGCAAAGCAAAGCTTCTGCTGACATATGAGAGACATGAAATGAACACTGCCTTTTGTAAATAACTCTTTCAATATGCAAGTTATTTTTATTTCATAACATCTGCAGTCAGTGTTTAAAATATTTTGGTCGTTATTCAGTATGTCGTAGAGGCAATTGCTGAATTTTAAAAATTAATGTAAACCTTCATTATTTTCAAATCATATGTATATGTTTTGTTTCATTAAGGGAACAAAACTAAGAAAGGGTCTTGCACATGTTGAACATGATCAACAAAGCAAGTTGATCAGGTCTGTGTGTGCAAATCTAGGTACCTACCTTCAGATGTAAACATAGGCAAAAAATGTGCTGATCTACTTTTTTTATCTGGATTAAGTACCATTTTATTAGAATAATCTATTTCAAGAGGAAATTCTTTGGGGAATAAAACTTTAGGAGGTTTTACTTGATTTTCTGGTTTGTAGCAAAATCAGAGTATTTATACTTTCAAATGTGAGTTTTCATTTCAACTGAACAAACCCTGAAATGTTGAGGAATTAACAAAAGTCATGGTATTTGCAATGGGACCAAGGGAAAAAGCAAAAGCTTCCATTGCAGCTTTTCAAATGAGAGAAACTGTCAGACAATCAGTGGAAGTAGGATTAACATCAGCAAACAGTTGTTTTCAGTTGACCTTTCCATCACTGATGACACTAAAACATGAATTCACTTTAGCAGCTGACTGACTGATTGTACACAAGATGTTGGGGATACACCAGAATTGTTGATGAAGACCCAGTTTAAGCTTCTGGAAAGATATTCTAACCTTTACAGCTTTTCTCCACAGGCATCAGTTAAAAAGAACAATAATAACTGTTCTCTGTGGAGAGTTATAGTAACAATAATGTCCTGCCAAAGCCTGGCAACAATGAAGATGAGAAGTGTTTGGAAAATATTTTCATCTGTTACAGAATTTCTTATCAAAATCTGTCAGACCGGTCAGTGTTGGGTGACACAAAATCATGAAGAAGCTGAGCTGATACTGTGAGCAAAATTTACTCGGAACAGTAAGCAGTAAACAAAAAAAAACAAGGAATCTGTTTATTCAGCCAGGTTCAGGAAATTCAAGCAAATAAGGCATGAGGTAGTGATGCCTTATATCTATCACTATCTAATCACTTCAGGTTTCAAAACCAGTAGTTAATATTTGTGTTTGTGCTAAAAATCTTGAAATAATCTATTTTCTGGTGTTAAAACAACCAATGCAGCCATCATATTGCATAGTTGGCTCCACTGATTATAAGGTAGTACCTGGGATTCACATAGTAGTTTAGGAACAACATCAGTAAATAATTGCCAATTTCTTTCATCCAATATTGTTATTTGTTCAGAATTTAATTTACCAATAATTCTCAAAGCATTTTATAAATGTGAAGCTAGTCTTCACAGTATTGAAGTATTGATAACTCAAGGAATTATTTGTACTCTTCAGTTCAAAAGCCACTAGGCATATGCCCTTACCTGATCTTGTATCTACTCTTTTAGTAAATGCAAATGTCAGAAAATGAATAGGTGTTTCTGCTAAGAGAATCACTTGTTTCTTATTCTATATATTTAAATTGGTTTTAATCATCAACACTTCATATATAACACATCCTTTATCCCTCCCCACTGCACACACTCTCTAAATTTAATTAAAATAACTGAAATGGAACTACAGATAATTTGTTTTTTAAATAGACTGCCACATGCTCCATTTACATAAAACCCATTAGTTTGCATTAAATACAAATTAGCTGCTGATATGAGTTAAATCACATATAAATAGTTCAGAATAGCCTCAAACCCACACATTTTAATTAATATAACAGTTAACCAGATTTATCAGTAAGGTAATCAAGACTCTCACTCATTCTTCATTACAAGAGGCCAGAGAATGAAGGGCTGTCCTGTAACACAGTTATTTTACCAACCAAATAAAGGCACAGAGAAGGTAGGAGAAATGCACCGATTCATGCATTTATAAAAAATATACTGCTTTAAAATGACTCTGCAACTGCCATACTAAAGGCAATAAGAACAAAATCTTATTCTCTGCGTTGTGAGAAGAAAATGAAGATGCTAAAAAACTTTTAAGTCTTGAACTTCTTGCTTTTGCAGAAAATTGGGGATATCATAAAAGAACTGTGAAGACACTCTTTTTTTCCTGCGTTCTGAACATAAAAGCAATTTTTTTTTTTTCCGACAAAAGAAGGATTTAAGACACTTCTTAAGAAATTGTCATATGATGAAAGTAGTCATTCAAAACTCCAGGCTCTGACATTTCTGTTCAACAGCTAGAAACACCAGCAAAATAGTGTCATTCCTAGGTAACATTTCCTCGTCTTCCGAAATGGTTACAACAACACTTTATTTCCATGTGAGTTCTGCAATTAGTCAGCTTGCTGAAACAGAGCAAAACACTGCCAAAAGCTCGTCTTAATGACACCATGGTAGTAAATGTTTTCCCAAGTTTGTACCTGCAGAGGTCCATAAAGGACATTTTGGTGTATACTTCAGGAACCTCAAAACTGCAACACATTTTGAGAAAGCGTACATGTGAACGCAACAGAAGGGGTATCCCTGAGCTCTTTATAGAAATCCAAAATTCACAAGATTAGAGGGATCTTCAAACGGTGGTGTTATCAAAGAAACAGCACCTCCTGGAAAGCAAAACACAATGAATTCAGTACCACTGTAATGAAAGAAAAAAATGGGGAAGGAAAAAAAAAAAAAAGGTAGTTAAGTAGTCAGGCTATATACATTTTTGGCAGAATAGAGAGCAATTGAAGTAGCACTAAGTTAGGATTTGTACAATCACTACAGGTTTTGGACAAGTTGGACTATCAGATGTTGCAAATGATTCACATTGTTTTGCTGCTATGGTTACACAAGGGCATAGACAATACTGAAAGACTGGACATCCAGTTTAATGTCAAGTGTAAGAAGCTGAGCCACATCATCACTCTATGAAAAAGCAGGTCTGAGTGATACACCATCTTGCAAGGTCAAGCCCTGTTTGTGCAAAAATTGGACTGCAATTAGTCTCCCATCCAGACAGTAGAAAAGTTCATTCCTGAATGAATGTGATAGCATTAAATCTGCTCTTTGACTTGCTTAATGTTTTTAGGATATGTTCCTTAACTTGCATTTTTTCAAAAAGTAAAGGTAATTTTTTCTCAGTTCCAAACAAAGGTGTCTCCAATACGCAGGGGTTTGACAGAAACATCAAAACTAAAATGCCCTAACTGACTGTAGAATTCAGCGTGGTATACAAGTATTTATATTTGACAGAAGGAGAATTTGATCTGATGTTTCTAATTTGAAATGCATATACACTCAAAGTAATTCTATTCTGTTCAGTCAGGAAGAACAGAGCATAATTAGCAAAGAATTAGTCATCCTAGATTCACTGATTCATCTTAGCAGTGTTTTACATAAAGTATTAATAGACAGTGCATAATATGCTATGTGTCTTAATTTTTAAATTATTTAGGAATTTTAAATGCAAGTACGGTTCTCTAATGTATTATGACTGACACTAATATTCCAAAGAAATGCTCAAAGATTATAATCAAAAACAATTATTAGACATAAATAAAAATTAGGAAAATATGCTACATGATAGCGTCTTTGAAAAGAAAGAGGAGCATTCATTATTCATATTAAAACAAAAAAATGTACTTGGGACCACATCTGTTTAACAGGGATGTTCACTCATACATTTTGCTACCCATGGCAATGGGACAGTCTTAATTCCATCTGCATTCCTCCAGAGAGGTAACTACCCATAAAGACTGAGTAATTTTACCCAATGAATATCAGTGAAATCAACTGTGCCAAAACAGCTACTTTGCTTCTTAAAAGCCTGTTTTTGCAGTAAATTATTCATTGTAAGAAACAGCAGGATAGGCTACGTCACTCACATCAGTGTCATACTGTGTCTGTTCCAAGGCACAAGAGACTACAACAGGTGTGATGTATCACAACAAAAGGAGAAGCATCAACAGACAAGTAAAACCCCCAAAATACCCCAATATTTTCAATAAGCCCAGTAACTCAATGTAGCAACATAAATGAAGAAAAATCTAACCTTTTTCAAAAAACTGCCATCACTAACCAAAGATCCAAACCTTGAAAACTTTTGAGTACAACTAATCAGAGATGATTTGTGAACACATCATTACTCAGGATTAGGATCTAGTTAACTGAAAAGCATTTTCAACTGTTTTGCTGTATTTCAACAAGTAAATGTTCTCTCTCCTACTCTAAAAGCTCAACAAAAATATTATATGCTGTGGCAGGATGCTTACACAGAATTGTTTCAGATTGATTATTTTCTATAATCTAAGGTCCTGTGAAAATTCTTGAAAGCACATATTTCCTATAAGGCTACATAGTCCTATAATCAAGTAATAAGTATTCTGACTTCTATTTTAAAATTTGATTCAGGGTAAATTCTTAACTCTCCAAATTAGCTTCTGAAATTCAGAGATTTTGTCAAAACAGAACTTCTAACAGTTATTTCTTTTTCTTCCCCATCCTTTTTTTTTTTTTTTTTTGTTATTTCATTGATTTTCCTAGAATATGGTAAGACAGGCTTCTCAAAGACAATAAAAAGAGATACAGAAGTTACTTCACACAGGCCCTGACTCAAGGCCCTTCTATTTATACAGGCAGCATTGAAGTTATATTTTAGTCAAATGTAGTTTCATTAAATGACATTGTAGATAGAGTTTGCTCAGTTTTGAACAGCAGTTGCAGTGTAATTAGTACCACAATGGAATAATGTAACTGATGGGCATATTTTATTGATCAAAGTATTCCAGTATCAAGCTGGCCATTGTAATAATGGGAGCAATTATTGACTGACGAACTGTTCAACCTGGAAACTGAACCTAACTGAATCCTGTCTTTGCAAAAGAGACTTCAAAATAATATTTTGAGGCAGAGACCTCAAAATAACTTCTTTCTAGCACTTCCATGACATAGATCCATGCCAGGTACTATAAAATGTGAGGCATTACATTTTTCAAATAAAGAACAAAAGAATGTAAGAATATCAGGACTTCAAAATATAAGTCAATAAAAAGTCTTCTTTAAACCAAAAATGCAAGATTTACCCTCTTATGGTCATGAAACTTTGTGATAAACATTGAGAACTTACCCAGGATGTGTAACTCCTACCAGTGTGAAAATATTTAGGTCTTCTGTTTAGAATCTAAAGAGATCTTAATGAATTATAAGTTTACCCAGGTACCCATGGAGAGGTTAAAGCCGACTAAAAATTCATGTGATTCTCACAATACTGAGGTGATAATATGCCCAGCAGCTGATGGTCTTTGTGCCATGTACATAGTCCTATTATCTCCTCTTAATTCTGGAAGCAATGCAAAGCAAAACAACAACCACAACAGCAAAGAGAGAGAGGCGAGGGTGATAGGTTTTTTTCCCACCTGGATCTCCTGAAAAAGCAATGTGACATTCTTGTTGACTTCAAATAGCTTCCCTCCCAAGACTTTCATTCTGAACTGGCAGTTTTCTCTATTGCTTCTGAGTTGATGATGGAAGGATCTAAAAACCATATTCAAGCAGAAATTCAGTCTGTCATCTAAATCTGATGGCTGCAGCAGCAGACCGGAAGTGTTAGAGAAGCGACAGCTCCTTCACAAGTACCTGGGATACATGTGGCACCTCAGGAGAGCAGAGCACAGGAAGAGCATTGTAGGAGTAAGCACTGTCACAGAAAAAAATCAAAACCAGTAAGAGCAACAAGACTATGTTGTGAAAAATATTTCCAGTATTACCAGCTGCTACAGGAAGCTATCCTTCCACTTCTGCTACTGGGAATAAGTATCTTATATCCCAGTGTAGCTCAGCAATGAAGTATCCCATTCTATCTCAATAATTAGGATTATTGTTTAAGTAAATTTGGGTACTCAAATAAATAAAGTGTGCCATGATATTATTGAGAATATTGGTGCTTAGACTATGATTATTCAATGCCTGTTTTGACTTCCCACCAAGGTGCATCTGTTAAATCCTAGTTCCTAGCACACATGCTGAATTTGTACAAACATGACATAATAGTTCTACTTTGAATTATTTCTCTTCTTTTCCTTTCACCCCCAAAAATAAGGGCAAGAATGTATTTTTTTTTTTAAATAGCTAAAGAATATGTTCCTGCATAAAATTCTCTGACAGAAGATTAATAAATGGCAAACTCATTATCTAAACTTGTGATTTCATGGTCAACTGAAATCTAAATTTAAATCTAAATTTATGGTCTCTATCCCTGCCCAGAGCTCAGTAGAGGTTTCAGGATATTCCTTGGATCATTATGTAGGATTTGTGATGCTGATTCGTGGCTGGATTTGAAAGTTTAAGGGGAGATTTTTTTTTTTTAAACAAATAAAGAATTACTGGGGTTGACAGGGATTATCTCTAAGGGTTTCTTTGCTAATAGAAAAACAGAACTCTGGACTATTGTCAAAAAACTAAAATAATATTTTCAGGCAGAAAAGTTTTAGGCTAGTCCCTCAGTTACAAATATGAAATTATATGGTATTTAGATATATAATCTACAGAATTAGCTTTCCTATGATTATATATTCTGTATCCAAACTACATCTACATTTAGAATCACTAAGCTGGACTGCCAGACTTTGCACATATTCATAAAGACTTTTGGTTCATACATTAAACTTGGGATGAAAAATTAAAGTAGAAGTTGACAATGAGTCTATGTATTCTTATGGATTTAATTGCTTTTGTAACACAGAACCAATTGAAGAGAATGAGATCACAAAGGAGACAGTATCAAAGAGATCTTTCAGGATTTCACAGCAGAAACAGTTTGTGTAGATTTTTGTTTCATTTAATTTCCTTTCACAATATCCAGACTTCTGTGTCCAAGTTTTTTAAAAAGACCTGTATTTATGCTACATTATTTTAAGGACAGATTTTTCCTTGGGCTGTTTTGCAATCCAATTTTACATTTTTCTACAATAAGAATTGGAATGGTTAGTGGTTGTTTGAAATTTAATTTGCATTCATACCTGTTTCACATGCTTTGAATCTTGATCTAATAGCATTTATTGGCTTGGAAAATTTGAAGATTTCCTTTACTAGGGACTATGAATGAATGACTTTTCTCTTCACAGCAATCCTGGGGATTATGTTGGTGATTTTGATTTACCAGGAATTAACATTGAATTTCCATATATTCATATAAAATACACTCCTAAAATACTAAATACAACACGAAGTTATCAGACTGGGCAAAGCCAGCCAATTATGGACTGAATGAAATGCACAGCTACTTACCTGTCCAGAGTCCAGGGCACCTTGCCCAAGGGAGGCTGTGAACCAGTAAACTCAGCTGGAGCTTCCTAAATTCAAAGCCATCCTAAAAACCTTGAAAAATTGTCCTGATATTTGGGCCGAAGCTGACCCCCACCCTGCAGGAACATTGTCCTGTTACAATCCTGGCTATCAACTGGCAAATGAAAAAGGAACTGAAAATTCTTCCTTATTTAAATAGCCGAATTCTCAATAACTGGTTGGTAAAATTTTTATCTAAAGCAGTTTACAGGGAAAGCAGCTATTGTCTTGATGTTCCTCCTTTTATAAACCCACATATTTAGCCCATATAGTTTGTGAAACATATACAGCATTTGTTATGGTGAGGCAAGGTGTTCTTAGTTCCATTGTGCTCTTCTGCAGTATGGACCAGGTGAGTAGAGTAGTGAAGGCTGTTTGATTAAAGAGGTTAATTAAACCAACTGAAATTTTGAAGCATTGTACAAGATAATAAGCTTGGAATACTGAAAATAAATGCGGAGTATATATCTAAGTATTAGGGGAAAAGAAGAGAAAGGGATAATCAACAAACTACATTTAAAAATCAAGAATTTTAAGGAAATCATATTAAATGGACTCACTGAATAATGTGGAATGTTTTCCTCCCTCTATCTATAAAATTCAGAAGTTAATTATTACATCGTATGAACCAAGAAATTTACTCTTCTGTGAATTTCTCAGTGATTTCTGACAGATGTCTCCTTTAACTGGTGACCTTACACCTGAATACCATTCCACTGTGTCCTTAATAGGTTAGATAAACATAATAATTGTATTCTAAATTCATTCTGGTGCTACTCAGTAATTGTTACATCAGATAATAACTAAATTTAGAGGTTTCTGACTAGACTAGCGCCATGCAGTCCCTTAAAATACAAATTCGGATTGTTCTCTAACTGCAGTTTTAATCAGCAGTGCACATTCATATACAACCTCTGTCATGAGAAACACCAAAAGAAAGTATTCTAGGTGACAGTTAATTAGAAATGTGCCTCCTTAAGTATAGCAAGAAATCCATTTCTGATGCAATCTTTGGTCTTGCTAAAGGCTTTTATATCTAACTAAAGATATTGCTAAATTCTTTTCTCCTTTTAAAACTTTTTTTTCCAAAGTTAATTAGTATCATAATCATAATCATAAAAGTAATAACTACTTTTTCATTATATTTTAAAACTGCCTTTTGCATTTTAGCTGAAGCTCTTTTTAAATCTGTATTTCTCATCTAGTTTTTTCATAAAACCTGAAACTATGCAGTTTGTAGAATATCCAACTTGTAAAGTGAGGAAAAATTCATCTTTTTTAGGTTTTTTTTACCTCTTCCCGAGGAACCATACAAAATAATTATGTCAGTCTCATATGGCATGACACACACAAGTAAATTTCACTGGGTTTAGTTTTTCAGATCATAATACAGATTTTTGTGAAGAAATAAGATGCTGTTTAAATAAAGGCACACAAAGTCTGATACTTCTTTCACGCTATTGTAAGTGAGGAATAATGTTAATGGAGGAACAACCAAAAGCCCAACAAATGTGTTGTGGTAGAATAGAATTTACTATTTTTGTGTCCTTTGTTGTCTAGCTATCAATATTAATATTCTTGTTTGATACATTTTAATCTGATCAATCTCATACACATTATGACAGTATTGAGGTATGGAAATGATCTTCTTTACCAGAATAAACATTATCAAAACTTTAAAAATCAACCATAAATTCAGGAGCTAAATAGATATGTACCAAAAAAAAAAAAAAAAAAAAAAAAAAAAAAACCAAAAAGAAAAAAATTCCTTACCGATTAAGGAAAAAAAAATTCTTAAATCTCACCATATTAGAGATGCTGGGATGAAGTTCTCTCTATGTAATGGAAATCAGATGGTGAATCAGTAAGTGGGAGAAAGTTNAGGTATAAAAAAAACAGTGACAAAAAAAAAAAAAAAAAAAAAAAAAAAAAAGCATCACTGAATAGAAAATATTTGCTTATAAAAGTATTTCAGCATTTTCTTACCACAAATAGAAATAAAAGGCTTAAAATAAGGAGTGTCTCCTTGATGTAAGGCCACAGTCTTAAAATTGTACCATCATCCAACCCACTCATCTCTAAATTTCCATATTTTCCATGCTAGCAAGATAAATCTTTACTGAAATTGCTTCTTCACAGGACGAATAGAAATTTTCCATATTTATCCAGGAAAATTCATCTTAGAATTTTCCTTACAACGTGCATTTTTATGCAACAGCTCTAGGTTCTTCAGTTCTCTAATGTACAGGCCTGAACAAATTCATGTTTGGGATTGTCTTTTTATACTCTTTAAAGTATATATTATCTCCACCTCCATGTTTAGGCCTTGATTTCAACAGCTTCAGTTTTTTTCTTTTAGCCCATCCAATAGAATAAATATGCAAGTTGCAGAGCTCAAAGCATTCCCAGGTGTTGTTTAATAGTGCACACACAGCCACAGTGTCTGAAGATAGTTCACTAATAAGTAATTTGTAAATACTTCTATGAGCCAGAATCACGTACATACCAACATCACTTGTCCAGTTCACAGACAACCTTTTTTGTGTTTGGTCAAATACTACTGATGCCGAAGACTATTGCAATTTACCACTATTTTTCTGCACAACTACTTTCAGATTACAATATTTTGGTGAATAAAATATATTTTGTTTTGAAGAAACTCGCTTGTGTTTTGTCATTTACATTTTGCTGAACACTTTATGTAATATTGTATGTTTCTTATGAAATTATTTATGTTACAAATTCCCATTTTTCGATGTGAAGACTGCCAAAGCTGTAAACAAGTTTTGTCTGTTTCAGGTATTGGCATTAATGAAGATGATTTCTAATTCACAATGGGTTAAACTGGAGTTTTCCTAATGTTGCCGTATTTTGAGAAATATTTGACATGGCCACATATAGATTAAAGAAACTTCCCCATCTTTCTCATGCTACAGTAAGGAGATACTCAAACAGAAAATTGTGGTTTCTCACTTGCATGAGTCTGTTGTGATTTTCTCAAAGCATCAGAGAAGCGACCACTACTGAGGGAGGGTTTGGCCCTTTTCTTTGGGGCAAGGAATTTGTGCCCTCACATTTGAAAGACAACAGAAACAGCAGACTTCAGCCTCTGGTTCCTTCACTGGCTTTTCCACCTGCTCCACCCATTTCCCCAGCAGAAGTTCCAGATCTTTTCCTCTCCATTGTGAAAGCTTTAGTGCTACTCTGCTTTGCACATTTCCTTTTGCTAACCCTTTACTTGGCAAATCCTAAAACATTTTGATAGGTTATGTGTCTCTTTATAAGCAAAAAGTATGAATCTCGTCTCCTCTCTTTGTCAAAACATGCTCTGCTTGTCCACCAGATGTTGTATATAACTAGCCCAACATCTCATGATACGAACCTTGTAAGTGTAGGCTGAATAATATACAAAGTATAACTCCTGTCAGGATATTTCAAAGAATATGCCGTATTTTATTAATGATAATAAGCAAAAAAGCTTCCAGGCATTTCAGAATTTGTCAGCAGAAGCTTGTTTTTATTTATTCAATACTGACAAAGTTTAAACAGGAACATCTATGCTAAGTTTTTATATGAGCTATAAACCCAGTCTTGTACGTACTAATGAGGTTTGTTTTATCCCTAATGGCCTAGCCTAAATTTCAATTATACAACATTCACTTAAATTTGGTTTTGTTGTCAGGTTAGCTCACCAATTTAGTGTGAAACATTTAACCACACCCCTTCTTTAAATTGCTATGAAATGCCCTGCCTTTCTTTGACAATCTTTATGTGCTGTGCATGACTGGCTGTTTTGTCACAATCTTCTACCAGCCTCATTATAAACAACAAAATCACCTGATTGTGGTGATCACACAAAGAGAATTCCGTGAGGGAAAAGCCTTGAGCAGCCAGCCACTAATGCATCCCTCTCGCTGTGATATCTGGCCTCTTGAACAGGTCATCCCTTGAAGGCATTGACTTCAAGAGCAGAGCAACATTTGGGATAAATCTATCCCTATCTACATTAATGTCTTTAAGATGGATCACACTTACACCTGCACAGCTGCATGTACTTGCACCAACTTTCAAGGTTTTGTCTGGATATGTCTGTCTACAATGGTCCATGCTCATCGTTTTTTAGAGAGTCATGTCATATTTTTCATCAATTGCCAATCCTTACTCCTTACCAACATACACGACATTTTCTAATATTTTAGGTAGCTATTCAAATTAGAAAAGCATTGCCCTTCTCTTTCAACCTGTTAGTAGAGCTTTTGCTATGAGACAATATGAAAATATTTTTCAAAAGTTCATTTTATCAGCCAGTTCTCTATTTCTAAGTGTTCATAGAATCATTGAAAGGTTTGAGATGTAAGCAACATTAAAGGTCATCAATTTCCAACCCTCTGCCATGGACAAGAACACTTTCCAGTAAACCAGGTGACTCAAAGCCCCATCTAACCTGGCCTTCCAGGATTATTCTCCTGATACCTTGTTCAGGGTAGTAAGATTCCAGTTTACCCTCCTTCTCTCTGTCCTCAGGATCTTGAACTACACTATTTTATGGTCAATACACTCACAACAGACCTGGAGCTTTACATTCCTGTGTTGGACTTTTGCTCAGCCTGGTTTTTGGT
>VZRH01003764.1:246255-360415 GCA_013397555.1 Urocynchramus pylzowi | reverse complement strand
TTTTTTTTTTTTTTTATGTTTATATTAAATACAACCTGCCCAAACACAACTTCTTCTTATTGAGGCTAACAAAACAAAACACATCCAACACTTGTGGGCCAAGCCTTTCTGAAAGTAGGACCACCACCCCAAAAAAGTTACGAAAGCGTTCCAGAAGGGAAGGGTAAAATGTTTTGACACACCATGCATTCTGCTTCAGTTGATCAGTCATCCAGGGGAAAAACTCTGCAACTGTGTATAGCAAAACAGACAAAACTTTAGAAGCTGTGGCTTTTTGGGGTGATTGTTTGGGGCAGAGATGAAACTGGGGATCCCGCCTGGAAGACAGGTTTGAGTCCAGCTACGCAGCAGCTACTCCTGTTTCATAGAACTGCAAGTTTTTGCAACAGAAGCTATTGGAGGAGAGGGACTAAATGGATCTCCACGTGGAGTAACTAAGAAAACATATGGTTTTATTTTCAAAGAACAGCTGAGATTGGGTCAGCTGGTTGTGATAAAGGAGAGTTCACTGTTTCTGAACTGATATATAAGGAAGGATTATGGGGTGTCCAAAAGTCAATGGAAAAATAACTTAGCAATTCTGAGTTCCTTTGGTACTTGTTGTAATAATATTTGTTACTGGAAATTTATTTGGTCCAAAATATAAATGTTAGCTATCATGGTTCCTTTGGTACTCAGCATTGTAAAATTAATGTGCTGGGGTTTTTTTGCACGGTAAACTGCACTGCTTTTGAGCAGTGAGAACACTGTGAAACAGGAGGATTAAGAGCTCACTGGGGGCACATCAAGTTTTGTACATCACAGTTATATCTTCAGGCTATCATGACTATATTAATATATTATAGCATGGGAGGGCTGTCAGAGTGAGCTCAGAAGGAACCCAGCCCACTCTTGCCAGATTGTTCCAATGCTAATTTACAGCCCAAACCTCAGAAGCTTGTTGTTCTTTGTGATAATGTGTAGGTTATGTTCTAAAGTGATAGTCACTCTGAGGTGAAAAAAATTGCTTTCTTGACCTGGGGTAAATCTGTTCTATTACCTCATAGTTACCCCTTTAAATTGTATCCTACTTTCTCTCCTGTTTTATTCTTAACTTCTCTCTCGCCTCCTTCTTTTCCCTCCACTGTTGTCCTCTTTTGCACACTAGATTCCCAAACAATAACCCACTTTTCAGAGCAGTAGCCTAGAAATCAGAGATGTGTACTGGGACATATAATGAATGCACAGAGCTACTGCCACTTAAAAATTTCAGGAATTTCTGCTCTGATGCAGCTTTCTGAAAACACTGTCTACTTGTGCTTTCTAGTCCACAGGTGAAACCTCCATTGTCACTGGCAACACATAAGACTACAGCTTGATTTCATGCCACATCTTCTAATAATTACTTGTGCTTTTTTCTTTTCTTTTTTTTTTTTTTTAAACAGGGAACAGTGACTTTTAAGAGGTAACCTCTTATTTTGCCTCTGTCTCTGCTTTCCAGCATCTCTGATGTGGAATCTGTCCTTGTTCCATTGGTCAAACCACAGGAAGTGTTTCTCTGCAGTACAGGATCTTTCCTTCCTCTTTCTTCGGCAAGTAAATTTTATTGTTTTAATCCATAATGAGGGCACTTCTGGGCATTACTTCAGGACTTCTCTTTAGACACTACCATGGATCTTACCAGCTCTTTGCTTCTCTGGATCCCTTTCTTTCTCTGTCCCCTCTGTGCACATCATCGTGAGCCTGCAGGTTGCAGTGGGTCTCTACCAAGGTGCAAAGGCAGTGATCACCCCAAAGGCTCTGACTAGAAAGCCTAGCCTCTGAAAAAGGACATGAAATGCTTCATTTGCTTCTTACTCAGAACAATCTATCTTTTCTCAACTAGTGTAGGATCATCAGGAAGGTGATCCCAAAGCACAAAAAGCAATCTTAAAGTACATCAAGAGAATAAGCAATGGTGATGGAGTCTTTTTGACAGTGGGATTCTGACCTTGCAAAAACACCCCAATGTTTGAAATTATGAAAGGCTGATCCTGTGTGAAGCATCATTCATCCTCATGATTAGACCCATGAAAGACTGAGCAGTCTAATGCACTCTATGCCTCCTATCGAGGGGTGAGAACCAAAAATCTGAGAGCACCAAAGAAAATAGGAGGTGAATTTTTAAACCCAGTGCAAACTAAAAACCTCAGAAAGTGTAATTGTATGGCATCTTAATAAAGTGCTAAATTGTGACTTTACAAATGAGGCTCTATTCACCCAGAGGCATTAATTTTCAAACTGAAGAAAAGAAAAGGAGAAAAAATTCAAAAGTAATAATCTTTGTTGCTTTATCAGTGAAATCCAGGTGAAGAACTCACTGTTTGTAGTAGCTAAATATTTGGATTTTACATGAGCCACAGGAAATGAAACAAGTCCCCTGAAAAGATTAACTATCCATTTTCTAGGGTTGATGAGTTGACAGCTCCACAGTGTTTCCCAGATCAGGTTAGAGGCAGTACAATAGTACCTTATTGAGGAGGAAGTACCACGAGCTAATGAGAGAAAATTGAAAAGTTGCTATAGTGTGTCACAAAGGAGGATTCTGTTAGACATTTCTCTTAATACAAACAAATGCACCTGCAATCTACCCAGGAATTTAAGCAAAATTCCCCTCCTCCTCCACTTTCTTCATAGCATGTGTGGGTCTGAAAAGGGGTGTTTACGGGAATTGAAGAATGAGGATTGTTCGTAATTTAGTCACAGTTCAATTTTTTGAAGAGTCAATACAAGTCAATATATGAGACGAGTAAAAAATGACTTAAAGCATTTCCTTAAAATATTATCCTAAAAAGGTATGTTTCTTTAGAAATAAAAACAGACTTGAGAACAAAGGCCTTGCAATTTCAATTCAGGCATGTAAATTGATCTACTGCAGTTTGTTTTGAGCCACCCTTTAAGTTATGGCGTAGGGCAGAGTGGGAATCAGTTTACAATACCAAGGCTTTAGTGGGTAGAAAGGTACAACAAAGGTTCCCAGAAATGCCATTCTGAATTCTCAGAAAAGTGGGTACCATAGGTAAGCCTTAGCCTATGAGACTGTATTTATTTCTGCCTCTATGCATTTATTTGCCAGGACATAAGGAAAAACAGCAGCTCTCCAAGATTGTGGTGGTTGTATTCATAATCTGAACATTTGTGTCTTCCTTGCCTAAGATGCTGACCCTGTAGCTGACGGTCAGCAGGCAGCCCCAGAGGTCAGGCAGTGATTTAATGCACAAACATCAGCCCTCACAGAATCAGTTGGAGCCTTTCCCAATGCTTTTTTTCTTCCTTGTTTGTCAACAGTGCAGCAGCAAGAAACAACAAAGCTGTGCTTGTTTTGTTGGGTGTTCATAGCTCCAAACTTGGAAGATTTAAAAAAAAATTCTGAAGTGATTCATCTCAAGAGAAGAAATCAGCAAGAAAATCACTCTCTCCAGAAAATTTCTACCCATATTTATTCTCGATCCAATATGGTGTTTGTGAATTTGGAGGAAATTTATCTAAACCTGGAATAATTCATGGTGCCACTAACTTTCCCAAACATTCTCATTTTACAAATAGCTTCTAATTATGGGTCCCAGCCCAGCTGTGATCAGCAGCTGAGCAGGTCTTCAGCGTTACACGAACTTTCTGCAACACGAAGAGCCTCACAACCAAAACCAGACTGTGAATGAAAGCTGTGAGGGAGTTAAAACAGCAGCAGCAGCAGCACTTGCATGTAGAGAATCTTCCTACAGGCAACCATGGGGCTAAAATTTGGCTACACGAATGGAAAGCAACAATAAAAGAGCACAGTGATGTACCACTGATGGTTTGGGGGCTGGCAGGTTAATGCCCTTGATCAGCATTTGCTGTTCATTGTGTAGGAAATCTGCCATATAAGCAGCTTTGAACCAAATGGGACATTCACAATCAAGTGTGTCAGTGAAGGGCCTTCCCAGTCTCTTTCCAGTCATAGTGGAAACTGCATCACTTTCCACTACCCAGCAATGACTGGCCACAATGTGGGAGAAATCACTCCAATGTTTATGTGGGGAAGAAAAGTATGAGCACAAGATCTTCAGCCACAGGGATACAGCTGAATGCAAACCTCCAAAATGCTTCTTCCTCTGTTGGCCATTCGTCTTCTGTGGTATCTGTCTCCCATAGCAGGTGGGGAATCCAGTGAATGTTGGCATGACATCCTTGGAGCATGGCTGCAGTGCAGTTAAAATGGCCATTTTAATGATTTATCTCTGAATGTGTTTCTGAGACATGTGCCACATGTCACAGCAAATTACATTGGTGTGAAGGAGGCTTCAAAACACAGCTCCTTAAATGTTATGGCACCAGTCCAATTTTACTTCATTAAGCTATTGCAGTATAAAACAGGAGTAAAGCAGTTCTTCTGAGGACTACAAATGCTCTGCAGTTATGCAGTGACCGGCCCAGTTACAGTGCAGTGACCATAAAAAAGATCCTTCACAGTTATACAGGCTTGATTTTCATGTGCAGCACATTCCTTTTTTGTTTCAAATTCAATGCTGCTAAATGTGAAGGTTGGTTCCTTTTTAGAGATGAGGATGTGTAAACTTGTTCAAGGAAATGTGAAGATTAAAACCAAATTGTCACTTCAAGAGCAAATTCTCCTGCAGTTCATACTAACACACCTTTTTTTAACAGAGCAGAAAGGGATTTAAATGACAGTGAATGACAAAACAGATTAAAAATGCAATTTTTGAATGCAACTGGTAACGGACTCACTGCTAAAGTTAAGGTCTGCTAGGTATGTTTACTATAGAAATTTGAATATATATTTCTTCACTGTCTGGCTATGAATTCAAAGTCAGCTGCCAAAATCCAGGGCCGTATTTCAGAAGGGCCTTGATGTACTCTGCAGATTTGTGCCTCTAACTCTTTGCGTGCTCCCTTTCTGGAGCCAAAGTATGTGTACATTCAAAATTCAGAGTAAGAAACTTCATGTTTATGCAGTGTGGCAGTGATTCAGCAAAACAGCTACATGCATGTTTAAACCTCAGCAGCCTAATTGGGGTTTAATGCACCAAAGCCAGAACAACTTTTCTCAGTGACCCTGGTCACCAGAGCATCTACTGTAGGTCATTACCATCCTTTCCTCCTTTGCAGGTTATGGTGTAGATATTTTCTCTGAACACTCTTGGATAATTCATGAATAGTGTCCAGTGGCCACAGAGGGGAATATTAATGGGAGAGGGATCTGGTCCATCAGCAGGCACCTAGATTTTCTGTGCTTAATGAAGCAGCCTTCCTGATTTTGGAGCTTTTACCCTTTTGAATTGTAATGCACCCAAAACCTTAAGAGCTAAAAGAGATGAAAACAGTTGGAATCAACCTCTGAAAATTTGGCTCTAAACCTATATCTCCTTGTGATTTCTCCACCAGGGAAACAGAAGAACATTTAGGCTCAATACTTTAGAGCAGAACTGCTGTGGTGATAAATCAGATAGTGATCTGAGGGTATGAGGTAAGCCCAATTACAACAGCAATGGAGCTGCCTCCCACTGGTGGCTTTAGGTCAACATTTTGGGCTAATCACCTTAGCTGAGTAAGTGCTCATAAATCAAGAGTTGCCTGGAAATTGTCTGTTTTTCTCTTCACGCGGCTGAGATGTTCAGGGCAGCCTGTTTGCTCTTCAGAGGAGCCTCCCACTGCAGAGTGGGAAGTGCTGTGGGGAGGGCAAAAAACAGGGACTTCTCACGGGCAAAAAGCACAAGGTAGCAGCTGTAACAATGCCATGTTTAAAAGGAGGCCATGGAAAACAACATTGCTTCTCATCTAACTGTAGCTGGACTCTGAAGCCAGGGCTTCTCCCTTTCACAGGGCAGTGAAAGGGCTCTCTGAAGACAGAGATAAGAGGGGAAGAACTGATCTTTCTGGAAGACCTTTCACACCCTTCTCCCATGATGGCTCTGTACAAGCAGATTTGTGCAGTTCGATTAACTGTGCTCTTCTCCAGCTTCCCCACCACAAGGACCACTCTGGTGGTGGCCCCAAAACTGGTGGGGAGATGGGAAGCCCAGCTGCAGGTGGTCTCTGCATTCCTGCAGACAGTAATGACAGTTCCAGGAGATGCCCTGAAACAAGAACCATTTCACTCCTTTGTCTCCAGAAACAAACGACAAGACAAAAGGAAAAAGCCTCAAGTTGCATCATTTAGATTTCAGGAAATATTTCTTCACAGGAAGGGTTGCCATTGGAACAGGCTGCCCAGGGAAGTGGTGGAGTGACCATCCCTGGTGGTATTTAAAAGACATGTAGATGTGGCACTGAGGGACATGGTTTAGTGGTAGGCTTAACACTGTTCGTTATGGTCAGACTCAAGGATCTTAAGGACCTTTTCCAACCTAAATGTTCCTATGATTCTATCCACTGCACTGGGGACACACCTCATCAGCTCTTGTAAGAGGAACAGGAAACACAAGAGATAATTGTACTGGTTTTTGCAAAGATTTGGTTTCTTTTCAGGCCTATGTGAACTCAGTCCACAAAACAGAGGTTGTGAATAGGCCAAATACATGAGAAGTAGTATGGTGTACATGGTGTACTCATATTTTAAATCCTGTAGGGTGACACTGTTTGAAGCAGTGTACAAAAGAGAGGGCAACAGGAATACAGAGCAGTTTTTGGAGAATAAGCATTTTCTGCTTCATTAAGGGAAACTGTGGCTCTCTGATCTCTAAAATGAGCCAGCCTTAGGACCCCAAGCAAGGGACAGTCATTCACTATTTTTAACTGAGCAGGAACTGGGACAACCAGCAAAATTACTGAGAACCAGTTCAAAAAAGAAAAAAGATACTTCTTTCTAACACACAGCATAATTCAGCCCAAGGGTTTGTTGCCATAGGATACTGCAGAGGCCAAAAGTATAAATGGATACAAAAAAAGATTAGTCAAATTTATGGAATACAAGTCCACTGGTGACTATTAAAAACAATGGTTCAGATGCA
This sequence comes from Urocynchramus pylzowi, assembly GCA_013397555.1. Classification (NCBI taxonomy): domain Eukaryota; kingdom Metazoa; phylum Chordata; class Aves; order Passeriformes; family Fringillidae; genus Urocynchramus; species Urocynchramus pylzowi. Next base: position 353,447 of record VZRH01003764.1, on the reverse strand, counting down.
ATGTCTGGCATTGGGAAGTCCCTAAACTGTTGACTGCCAGGATCTGGGGATTATAGGAGGGGAAGGAACATGCCTTATACATGCCTTACATACATGCCTTATTTCTTTTCTTTTCCAAAGCATCTGCCACTGGCCACTGCTGAAAACAAACACTGGGTTAAACAGATGTGTCTTCACAGCTTACAGCAGTTCCCATTTTTCTCTCAGAACAGGGAACTGGAGTTGCCTCATTTCAAGCTTCTATTTGCTTTCAAGTAAGCTCTTAAGCCACACTCAACTCACAAGTATCTGACTACCTGCCAGTCAAGCATTTAGCAACAACATTAACATCTGTCACTAACACTTGGACTTTCTTTGGTGAAATGTTTTGGAATGCTTTCAGATTTTTTTTCTTGTTAACCCCAGAGGCTTTTTTTTTCTTCCTCTATCAGCTGTCCCCTTGTCTTAGGCAGAAAACTCCTTCTGCCATATTTTCATGATCTCCTGCAAGCTGCAGTTTCCTCACTCATATGTTGTCTATTGTCAGAGCTGTACTGATTTTCAGATATGACTGAAGAAAGCTGCTCCAAACTTCTAGTGATCTGAATTCAGTTTAAAATTAAAGTTATTTGGAGCTGCTCTTAGCTTGATTTCTTGAAAGCTTAAAATAAACCACACTGTGTCCGAGCTGGTACAACTTGGTACAACCCTGCTTATCTGCTGTGCTCCTTGCATTCCTGTCCATGAAAACCTGGCTTAAGTCTGCCACATCAGTGAAGCTGACTCAGATCTGCTAAGGGCATCAGTACAAGAGTTTGCAGTTTATATTGGGATGAAGGCATCAAGATCCATTCTGCCTCTGTCCAAGCCACAAAACCTAGCTGTTAGTTCAGACAGAACTGGTTTTCAGTGCATCTATTCTCAGTTCTCATCCTTCCAGAAATGCACACATGGCAGATAATCTGAAGCTTCCTCAAAAGCATTAAATACATTAAATTCCATGATTGCACACCAATTCTACTTTTAACAGTGGTGGGACACAGAAAGCCAATAACAACAATCTGTAATATGTCAGAATTTCTCCTAGTTAGCAGAGAAATCCAACAAAAAAAGGTATTCTCGGCATAGGCCAGAGGAAGGCATGTCCTTCCAGAGATACCTGCATTCACCTCAGTGCTTAAGCCATGTAAACAGCATTTAGTAAATCCTCCAGATGAAGAGAAACATGTCGTTGAAAGACTCCACCATTCAGGTGCTGTATTTGAGGGTGATTTTTGCAGCTGTTACAGATAGAAAATGAAGTGCAAAACCTCTGCATGAAGCTTTCAGCCTTGGAGGAAAAGCTACATGGAAACAACAGTCCTCAAGCCTGTGAGGAATACTAAGGGGAGTGGTGATTAGAGCCGACTGTTTCAGGCTAATTAAGTCAGGCACAATGTGTGCTAAACCCAGCTCCAGAGTTAAATCATCCACCTGGAGCTCAGGTATTTCTCCCCAGTGCATCACTGCATGAACAAGGCCAGTGATGCTCAGCTATGGGCTTTGAAAATGCTTCTCAAGCTGTAGCAGAAACTGTGTTCAAAACACCACTGTGAGATATTCATAGCTCAAGACACGCCAGTAAAGAGTTGTAGCATTAACAATCTTGAAAGCAGAATGACACAGCCAGCAAAGGAACCTAATTTATCATACACTTCCCAGGCACCTTTGGATGGACCAATGGCCCCTCACGAGGTTGCAGCTTCTCTCCACTGATGTGGAGAGCCTGAGGGTGAGGTTAGAAATCTAACATATGGATGACTACAGCTGGTGAAACAGATGTAATGCTAACAGCTTAACCCCATTTCCAGTGATGTTAACTGGAGTTACTCAGCTGCTCTCAGTGAAATCCAGATTGGGCATGTGCCTATTATTTAGTTTATCTACAACTAAATCCATCAATCTTTCTCTTCTCCTCCAAGAAATGAAACCAAGTTAGTATAACAATAATACCCATTGTTCACAGAGTACTTACAATGTGCCCTGCTTGGCTATTGTACAGAATGAGGCTAAGCCTAGCACTTTTCCAAGAAGTGTATGTAAAAAAATAAATAAGTAATTTTAATGCTCCCAATGGTAAGCTGAAAAACAACAATCTCTGCCAAAAAAAAAAGAGGGATGAAGTTGATGCAGGAAAATAGTCAGGGACATTTAAGAGAACATAACAAGTAACAAAAAATACATAAATGAAAAAGTAACTCAAAGCATATGATAGCAGAAAGATGTTAAGTGTGTAACCATGGGGGTGTTTAATTATCTTTTATTTTCTTTTATTATTATTATCTTCTTTTGTGTACATATTACAGGTATGCATAAATTCTAAGTCTTCGTCACTTGCTGTTGTACCAGATTTGCAGTAATTGCATCTATTCATGTACAACAAACTAAATGACAGACACAGGAGCTTTGAAAAATCTGTTTTCACACATTGGATGTTTCTTCTGGTTTTCTCTGTTAGTACCTTTCTATTTCTGCAGAAGAAGCAATCTCTCACAATGCACAGTAGTACTTCTGACACCCTTGTTGAGTGACTTTTGTGATGACCCACAAATGCCTTCCAAATAAAGTGTATTGCAGTTGCTGTTAGATGAATATTTATCTCTGAAGAATCTGGTGTACTTTGGTCAGAGGCAGAGGAAGGAAATGTAGCAGATCCAGGTTATACCTATGCTAAAACTACAGGGCACTGGAATTTTAATTCATATCAGATAGGTGCTTTCAAAGAACTCCCAGGCATTCCTAGTTACTTCATTTTGACCTGCCTGACACAGTGCAGTTGCTCTTGGGTCTATGGCATCAGCACTATTTCAAAGTAAGTCACCTTGGAAGATATATATTGTAGTCTCAACACCAGGCTCAACAGGGGCTTGTCCCACAGCATTGGTTACTAATGCAAACACAACCTTTCTGTACTAAAAACTGGGGAGAAAATGGCTTGTGCTATATTTCTGTTTAGCTTCAGGGAAATTATACCTAATCTCTGTCCTAAGATATAAACATATATCTGTTCCAGGAAGAAATCCTGAACAGGTAAGTGTGGCTTGATCTTACCTGAACAAAATTAGGTGTGTTGCAAGAGAGTCATTACACAACCACTGTAATCTGGATCTTTTTGAGCACTAAATCTCAGACTTATTTTCCATTTAACATGATATTTAGTGAACTGCTCCTTATGGTGCACCATCTTCCATTTTCAGTAACTGGAAAATACACGTGTGCTTCAGACTTGTTCTGCTGTAATGTCATGAGACCATGCAGTACAGTGATTATACCAGCATCTCCCCTTACTTATGAGCATGGTTTCCATTTTCATATCACTGCTGGCAGCATCTTGCCACGCTTTGATTTTCCTTGGCAGAGGGCAAGTGCAGCGTGGGTGAGCTTGGTGCAGTAGCCCAGCCTCCCCTACTGCCAGGAGAAGTCCCTTCTTGGCAGAGCACACCCTTCTCCACCCCATGGCATGGCTGTGGTTCCAGAATTTTGGCTCCCACAAAGCCATGTCTGATGCTTTCCTTCTGCAAAACAAACCGTAAGTCCTGAATGTTTTCTGGAAGCAATTAAAAGAGCAGATAAGTGGGAGTGATGGCAATAATTTACCTGGTCTTGTGAATGTCTTGATTATACTACAAGTCAAGGCATAGCCCAGAGTGGAAGAGCTGCACGTGTGTATGGTAAAATTTCTGGGAAATAACTGGAGGAGTTGCAGATATAAAATTAGCAGATTTGGATCTATCCTCACCGGAATAAATTGTCCCTTTTGGCTAATTGCTCACTTTGCACTGTTTAGAGGATGAGCCCTGCATTTTCAGCTCTTGCAGCAAGACAGCATTATGGCTGCTCTTCCATGCAAGGAGTAGGATGTTATATTTCTGCATCTTGGAAATTTTTGTATTTGTTTTGTCAACATGTGAAGAAAGAAAATAAAAGGTGTTTGGATTCACAGGTATATTTATTTTCACTAAACAAGAATATCAGTGTCTTATATCAGTGTTTTATACCAGTGTCTTATCAAACAAGTTCCTGTCATTGCAGGTATGCACTAAAGAAAAAAAATGTGTTCAGACAAATCTGCATCGAAAGGTTAACAAGATATAAATGATCTTAGGAGAGGTACTCTTCCCCACTGCTACAGAGATTGGCATGAAGTAAAGCAGTTGCTCCCTTTGAAGCACTGCCAGCATAAATAACTCAGAGTAAGAATTTTGGTTTTCATAACAAATGCTGAAATGCAAGAGAACTATGCATTGATGAATATACTGTATGGCTCAGTGGGACTAGACAACTCAGGTAGGTTTTAGCTGCAGTATAAACAAAATACCTTCCAAATAATTTTTTTAATGTAAAAGCTGTCAATTATGTAAAATGATTCCATGATAATAACAATAGAATTCAAAGGCAGATTTGTGTCTTTCAAACCCATCCAGACTTTAGACTTTTTCAGCTTTAGAAGGGAAAGATCTCACCTGCAAAAACAATTGTGGAGCACAGGAGCCCAGCTTCTCTCAGCAGCCATCTGCAGATTATTCGTTCTGTCTCCTGTTTGTTCTGATCTATCTCTGATTTCCACCTGAGTACCTTTGAAACAAGTTTCCTAATTTCTTAGGAATGGAGAGATAAATCAAGTAACTGACTGACTTTGCTAGCCTCCCAGAAAATATCAAACACTAACATGAGAGCAGTTATACAAATTCCCAGAGAGAAAAATAAGCCTGCAGTGTATGAGAGAGCAGCTCCTTCTGCTGCAGGCACGACTGGTGTCCATCACCACACTGGTCAGAGCATATCAGCAGAGGCAGCTTTGTGCTGCTGTGATCATATGATTAACACACATATGTGCTCACTTTCAGGCAGATGCAGAGGCATTCAGGTTGGCATCACCTTTAAGGGCCTGGTCCACACCAAAGGGAGTGCAGTGTGTCTGACTCCATTGAGGCTAGGCTGCAGGATGCTAAGGGCTGCTTGCAGGTGTCACCTCTGTGGGTGCTCATGAAACAGGGAAATGTCCAAAGACTTTCCATTCCTTTCCTCCACACAATGACCAGTCAAAAGGTACACAAGGTTATTCATGCTCTTCGTAGATTTCTTTCTTTGCAAAAGGTGTAGGAGACCATGGTGCTATGTGGAGAATGGTACACACCCCTGACACAGAGCAGCACAAGTTCCTGGTACATGTGAGCATGGCTCTGTCCAGCTCCAGGCAAGAGGGCAGTTGTATTTGGATTTCCTCCAGTGCACGTCTCCAGTGCAGACATCAAGATGATTTAGCAAGAACATCCCATAACCAAAGATTACCGACCAAACTAAATAAAGCCCCTGTGTGGGTGTGCAAAGCCCAAAACATTGCAGAAGCAAGAGGTTTCTGTTGCATTTCTCTGTATGGGTGTGTGTGTTGTACAAGTCTGCGAGGTCCAAATCTACAGGAAAAGGGCAAATATATTTAGAACCTAACTTCAGAAAGCCCAAGTAAGAAATTGCACTGAATATCACAGCCCCACAAGCTGTGTCTGGGGAAGGAGGTGTATTTTTGCATGTTGTCTTGCAGGCAGAGACAATGGTTGGGGCTGAAGGGAAGTGGTTATGGACAACACACGCTCCTGAGCCCCAGCTTCTGGAACAATTGGTTCGTGTTGGGTGGAGTATGTCCATGTATTCCAACTGTAACACAATGCCCCCATCAAGAGTAAACTTTAGGTCCCCTAAAAAACACTTTCTCTTCTCAGTTTTTTGTAAACTATCTATTGGACCTAGTATGACTAGCCTGGGGATGAAAAGACACCGGTAGCTTCAAGTTCACAGGAGGATAACACAGGGGATTGTTTAAACAGTACAGCAGGATTCCTATTGTTTATACATGTAGCAGCACGTGAATGAACTGAACTGAATGTATCATGGTGCCTCTTTTATTCACTTTCTTGACTTTCCTGACCTGTGTGCTTCTACAACTGCAGCCAAACAGGTGAGTGAAACGTTTGCAGGTTCAGCCCCATCTAGTAAAGCAGGCTACTAAGCATCTATTAAAAGGCTGCACTGGAACTAAAAAAAAAAAAAAAAAAAAGTCTGCTGTCAAACACAAATAGCAAAGGAAAAAACAATCTTGAAAATAGAAGGAACAAGTTTCTACATGTACTTGTTTTCCTAGGAGTGCACCACTTGTGAATTCATATTTCTTGATGGCCACTCTGCTGACAGCTGTTTCATAAAGGTAAACAGATCATCCTGCTCCAGAACAGGGGAAAATAAAATCTGTCTTTACATTTACTCATTCTTGTTTCTAAAATTTTCAGCTGCTTACTCAGGTCTCAAGTATTTGTAGAGCCAGATGAAAAGCAGATTGATGGAACACATTTGCTCTACACAAATTTTAATTGCTGCTTTGATGGGCATATCAGAGGAGGTCAGGAGAAGTGAAATGAGCTATTACTTGGGTGGTCTCTCTCAACTGAACCTCAAGCATACAATCCTTCTTATCTCCATTGAAGTGGGGCAAGAAAGATTTACAAGGCGGCCAGGATCTGAACGAGCTGAAGCCTGGAGATCCTGATTGTTGCAAAATGCTCCCTATACCTCAGTGCTAAAGTTTAACAGCAGGGCTTGTGGTGTGCTTCACATTCTCCCAGGGAAAACATGGACAGGTCAGGCACTGCCCAAAGCTCCTCAGCAACTCTGTCAGATGTAAGTACCTACAGAAAAGGAGCATGGAGCCAGCTGCTGTGAATCAGGGGAGCTCTTCTTTTCTCAGGGGAGCTCTGCAGATTAGCACTACTGAAGATATTGCCTAATGCTGTTCTATCTAGAATGTACTTATTTCAAGTTTAATTTCTGAAAGTTAAGTGGACAAGAAAACCCAAACAACTCACATCCAAACTGTCTTGTTTATCAGAAGAAACAGTAACTTAGGAAAATGCAAGCATGACCTTTAACGAGGTTCAGCAGATCTACTCAGGATTTGGATATCACTAGGAGAGCCCATCTCACAGAGCACTTCCCTGAGCCTGTTTCTGTGCTCCCACTGTAAATGCACAGAGCTGAATCACTCCCACATTGCTGCACTGTTATTGTGGTACCGGGGCAAAAATATTTGGCAGGCATTTCAAAGTAAATGCTTCAGATGGAATGACGGCAGCCGTGGAGCAGAATGCCAAGACTGAGGGAAGTGTGTGCTCTGCTATGCAGGGAAGTTTTTTTGGAAGAAATGCTAAAAAGAAGTTTAGTCAAATTTTAACATAATTGCTATTAACTTTTGCTAGAAATAAGACAACAACATGGTCGATACTTGATGTACAGTATTTAAAGTATTGTTCAGAATATTAGGCACACAATAATAAAAATTTTCCTATCTGAAGAAAATGGGGGTGGTTAATTCATCAATGCTATAAAGAATATGCATTCCACTGGGAAATTATATTCTAGCAATATGAATTCCTCACAGAAAGATTGCAGTGAGGCTCCGGGTATAGAAAAAACTTATTTTGTGCTATTATAGTAGCATATTTACCTCACCAAAACTTTTTCCATTAGAAGTTGCTGTTTTCAAGAACTTTTTATAACTTGGACATCAGAATTGGCTTATAGCTGTGACTTGGTAAAAAAAAAAGCTTTGCCTGAGATGCACTTATAATGCCAAAGTTTAAAAAAAAAATTAGTTTGGACACCTTTGGTTATAGAAGAGCAAGAAAATAAAACTTTTCTGGTCTTTTAGCATTTAAAAAAGGCTTTGGTCTACAAAGGCAATTTGTTAGGCAATTAGTCCAATTGCTGTAATTCCCTTCAGGATACTAAAAAATGAATGGTTGAGACACTAGACTTGAAAATTACTTTGCCATATGCAGTGACTACTTTTCATAAAAGTTATTGAACTGATCTTTTAATCTGCTTTGCACATACATTTAAAAGTTGGACTCAATGATCCTTGAGGGTCCCTTCCAACTCAGAATATTCTGTGATTCTGTGATACAGTGGAACTGCTCACCTGCCTATGCCATCAAGAGTGAATTGGACTTGTGGTGCAGACTGAAATGTGTTTTCTGTGCCTCCAGGAGTCTGCAAAGTGGTTGGAGTCTCTCCAGTGGGCTCTCTGCAGTCTCACATGCATTTGTATGTGTTTTCCATGGCTCTCAGTGCACCCGCAGCAGCACCCTAGGAAACCTGCTGCTTGCACATATGGCACCAGGAACAGTAATTCTGTTGCTATTTCCTAAATACAACCAAAACAAAAGTAAGACCCTCCCAAGACCTCCAGCAAAACCAGCGCACTAAAATACCCCATGCTGTAGTCCATCAGTATATTGAGCTAAGAATATACAATTTCTCCTGTAGCTTTTGTTTTTCCCTCTGTGTTCACTTGGAGCTCTGATAGATTTGTTGTCCCTGCAGAATGTCATTGAAGCCTTTTCTTTCTTTTCCCATGGCACTAAAAGCCCTGAGTACTTCCAAGGAGACCCCACACAGGACTGAGCACTGCCATTGCCACAGTTAACTGTCCTACACCCACCAAACTGCCATTTGTCAGAACCTTTTTCTTCTGATTCACCTAGCATGATATTCCTCCATTAATTTTCCCCAGTTTTGAACACTTGTTTATTGCCCCCGTAGCTCTGCCCAGGTGTTCCCACACAAAAATGTGGAGGCATGCACCACATTATGTATGCACTGCAAATCCGAGGGGAGCAGCAGCAAATGCATTCCTCGTGGGCTGCAAGTGCTCAGGAAGTTCAACATCTCTGGACAAGCCCAACTGGCTGTACATGTGCAAATCTATATTGCAGAGCATGTGCTGTAGATCCAGTGCTTTTTGGAAGCACTGAAAATAATATGGAAGTGCTGTGTCATTGATACATGCATAAGCCATAAGTCCACCCAGCTTTTTCTGGAAACTGCACAGCCTCACAACCATGTGGTAGAATTTCTCTGTGCATGCACATCAAATGGATCTGACGTTTCTGGGTATGCAGAAATAGCTATGTCTTGCTTGCAATGCATAGAGAAACCTCTGAAAAACTTGGAATATTCTCAAAATCTGGCAGTGCAAAATAGCTGGGTGAAAAATATCTGAGACCCAGCATAGAGAGTAACCCTTAATCTCCAAAGTCCTGTGTAGCTCCAGTCTCCAGATCTGATTTCTTTTCATCTTTCTGGTGTTGCTAGTAGTTCTACAATATTGTCCCCCTCAAACCTCTGCATTTATTTGCAGCAGGGCCTCAAGCTGGCCAGGACTTGGAGGCAGAATTGCCCACTGTTTCTGGAGAGTGAGTGCACCAAGCAATACTGAAAGGTTTCCAGTTTCTAAAGCAAGATTTTATTAGAATACAAACACTTAAACTAAAATACAGCATCTCTTTGAATTGAGTTAGCTCAGAGTACTGGATGAGGTAGACTGCATGAAATGGTTTGAATATGAAGTTCCTTGTTCCCCATCACACCCTTTTCTACACTCCTGCTCTCTAGTCCTGCAATTCTTAGTGGCTTCCTGGGTTTGAAGAACCACTTCCAGCTCCTCTGCCTCTCAGATAAGACTCCACCCTTTCCGAATCTTACAGGCTGCCTTACAGGTATCTGAAAATCCCAAGATTTATTTTGATTCCATAGAGAAACCCAGGGTCTGAACTTCCTTTTTTTCTCCAAAATGCATTGCATTACTCGGTCCTCTGCTCCCAGTTTATCCTGAAGGACTCTCCTTTCCTTTCATGTGTGAGCTAGGTAATGCATTTCAGCCAGAGGAAGGCAAGAAGTGGACCTAGAGAATGTCAAAATACAGCAAATAATATATGTTTTACAGTCTGAAAAAGGCTCACTTCATTAACTGAGATGTCCTGGTACCTGTTTCACTTTCAGACAAAAAGTATGTTAAATCTATTGGGCAGCTGATAAAAAGTCAGGTTTATGGGGGTCTGTTAAAATTGTTCATCTGGTAAAGTTGCTACAGTCTTAAGTATTGGCTGTTGCTTCAGTAAAACAACTACTCAATTAAGGTTAATCACATTTGATGGGCTTGAAAATCCTTATAGCTTTTCTGAATGCAACAGCACTGCCAGTTTTTTTCTGGGTCTGCAAAAATAGGTGGAATGAAAGGAGTGGGCAAAGAGGAGTAACCATCAGGCCCCAAAATAAGACAGAAAAGTTTGAAAGAGCAAAGGACACATTCAGGTTGTTCCAAAGGCAAATGATTAGTCAATGGGTGGAAAAGCCCAGGTAGAACAGCTAGGTGCATTTCCTAGGAATGGCTCTGTATGTGGATCTGAAGGAATACTCTCACATAAGCAAACCAGTGGGGAAATGAACTGCACAGGTCATTACATTACCTGTAATGTGCCCCTCTGCATTTACAGGTGTGGCTCAGGGGAAACTCCTTCCACATTTTGATTGTGGGCTATTCTAAGAGTTCCTCATCAGGAAAAAATATTGCACCCTTACTAGTCCCTGTCCAAAGCTGTGTCCTCCTTAGTGTCAGATGTGCCATTTTCTACTGTGTTTTCTCTGCCCTTTCTGCTTTCTTTTTTTCTTTGCCCTGTAGAATGTGCCAATTCACTGTTTAAGAGCAATTTAATGATCCCAAGAGCTATGAGCACCACCAGCAAAGTCCTCTTCTAGGATGAGGCCAGTGCTTAAGCCACTGCCATCATTTGCCCTTCTTACTTAAAGCCACTGTCAAAGGTTCCATCTCTTTTAACAGAGTTGTGGCCAGGTCACTGGAAAGGCAAGGGCAGAGGCTGTGCCAGTTAGTGCTAGTCCATTACTTCTAACAGCAACTGCTCAGAGTTATGTGGAATGAATTCAGTATGAGACATTTTCTTCCAGAGTCCCAATGTGTGTGGTGATTCTACATAAATTCATCTGCCTAAAAACCCCATCTGGCTTCCTTAGGGACTCCTAGCACTGGCTTCTAAAGGTTTTTGCCATATTTGGGCTCCTGTCCCTGTACCACAGCCTTTTGATAGAGGGATCCTCTTTGTCTGTAAGCTTCCTGCCTTTCCTGTCATATCCTTAGCACCATCCCCTTGACACTGGCTTAGTGTAGCCTTGGCTTTAATGTTAGAAATATAAAGTGTAGGATGGGGTTGAGAGGGGGGCCAAAAAGTTGATCAGAAGGCTGGAGTACATCTCCTATGAAGACAGGCACATGGAGAGACGTGCCTGAGAGCACTGACATTCATACTGGAGAAGAAAAGGCTCCAAGCAGACCTTATTGCAGCCTTCCAGTTCCTACAGACTTTTTAGCAGGGCCTCTTGTGACAGGACAAGATGCAATGGTTTCAAACTAGAAGAACATCCATTTAGATCAGATATAAGGAAGAAGATTTTTGTAATGAGGGTGGTGAAACACTGGAACAGGTTGCCTGGAGAGGTGGTGAATGCCCCATCCCTGCAAACATTCAAGGTCAGATTGGAAGTCGCTCTGAGCAGCCTAATGTAGTTGAAGATATCCCTGCTCACTGCAGGCAATTGGACTATGTGATATTTAAAGGTCCTTTCCAAACCAAGCTATCTTATGATCTTCTGAAAAGGGAGCAGTATAAAAAGCTGTGTCTGTCATTTACTAGAGTGAGTAGAAATGGAATTTGTTGAGCTGACCTAGAATTTTTCTCTTCTTGCAAAGTAACATTTTCATTTAAAAAGTGCTAGAGCTCGAGTAATCCCAGCAATAAAATTGTTGCTATCAAATGCCGTGGTGGCTTTTGAAACAAGAAATCTTCTTTCTGTGAAACTGCAAAAGATTAAGAGACCATCAAGTTTAAAAAGTTGTTGGCTCTGCTTAACATTTGCTAAGCACAGTTTAGACTGTTTTATCCATTTATACAGCCTCACTTGTCTCCTTCATGTGTTTTATATAATAATTTCCAAAGTCAGAAACAAAAAAAAAAAAAAAATTAGGAAAAAGCATCAGCTAAGATGAAATGGCACAAGTTTAAAACTCTTAGCAGCCATAGAACCTGGTGACAAAGAACAAAGAGGTTTAAAAATCATCACATTTTATAACATTAAAATGCCTCACATTAAATAGAGATTTCACTGCTGATTATATTGTTACGCATTCCATTGTTCCCATGCCATTGGCCTTCAGGACTCTATTACTTATGTAATTCCAAGATCTGACACAGCTGAAGTGAAATGCATCTGATCTCAATGAATGGCATCAGATGAAAAAAAGTGGATTTCAGGAGAAAGAAATACCATTTTAATTTTACTGCACGTCTGTTGATTGGTGACAGATGTTGCCATTCTCATTTAATTATTCTTGATTCATTTGCCAAATAAAAATATAGATAGATGTCAAAGTATTTGAAGTCATCCAGATAAAGAGTTCAATCAAATAAGTTGTCTTTATTCTTTTTCGTCCTTTTTTTTCCTTCCAGATTTTCCACATTAAGGAAACCTGGTTCAGAGTGGCATCTAGAGTCCTACATTAAAGCTCTCAAACAGTACAAAATATGATTATTAATCGAGGGCTAGGAAGGCACTGGGCTGTGAGAAGAGAAGGGAGCATTTCAGTAGGAAGTATTCTATACTGAGTGCTGGCTCTAAACTCCAGCATGGTGCTGTGTCAACAGAAGCACCACAAAGGATGCTTCATGGCCACCAAGTATTCAGAGTACAGAGGTGAACATAGTTAATAGCTATCATTTAAAATCCACATCAAAACCACGAGGAACTGGCAATTTAAAATAAATAAGTAAAACTTGATTCTTTATTTCACTCACCTTGAAATATGAGCACACACCTTACATCTTTTGGGTGAAGTCCTGATAAAGAACAAGAATTTCTCTCCCTTTCGCAGCCTTCCTGGGCCACTAAAGAGAAACCTCTATCCTGCAATTATCCAGATAATAAGATGTAATCCTTTTGGAAAAAAAAAAATTATAACAGGTTTTTTGACATATTTGCCCTGCTTATTTTAAAGCATTAGCATTTTTTAAATTTAAAAACATACTCCTTAATTTTCTTGCTTTTTCCTACATGTTATTTGTATGGGAAATTCACTCCTTTTCAGAAAGAAGTGAAATTACTATCAAAATGGAGAGTTTCTTTTGCTTACTCTCTAAAAGCATAGCAATATGTTTACCTGAATATTAGAGATTCAGTGTTTTGGAAGCATGATACACCAATAAGGAAAATCTTATTGCAAGGAAAATGTATGTAGATGACTTTTTTCACATGATCCAGAAGATATTTAATTAATTTTAAAATATAAACTGCTGATTCATCTAGACCCTTGGAAACCCCACAACATTTTCCCATGGCCCATGAGTGTGTGGCATGTCTCAGCCATTTGAAGCACTCTGAAAGAGACTTATCTGAGCTTGGAGGGACATAAGCAAATACAGGTGCTCAACATGGGTGTGCAGACTGTCAGCCTGAAAATTATCTTCCCTCACTATTAATTTTGTTGACAACTTTCTATTTCCATTAGTACATCTGATTTCCAGTTTATTCTCTCCTTTATTTGTGCTTGGCATGGGAAGGAAACTTTTGCTGATGTGTATGATTTGGAACTAAGAACAAAATTGTTCCTGTGGCAGACGACAGATTTCTGAAAGGCAGTGGCTGTGGCAGGGAGCCCTTATGGTCTCCTGGCTGTGGGGGCCTCTCTGTGGGGCAGGAAGAGCCTGGGTGACCCCCAGCTCCAAGGCTGCTGATCTGGAACCTGGCTCCTGCAGAGAATGAGGTGCTGCTGGACAGCCAGGCACACCTCAACCACTGCAGCAGCAACCCAAAGGGGATAGAGGAGCCTTCAGAGCAAACTGCACAATGCTGTAATAGCTACTACTAAGTTTCAAGACATTCTGATGGCTTTTTACACTTTGTTGGTGAGCCCTGTTAGCTCTGAGCTCTTCTATCTATTTCTCCTTGGAGCAGCCTGAGCAAGCAGTGAGTGGCCAGGCAGTGCTTCAAGGGATGCCAGCTCTGGACCCATAAAGATTTCAGTGAAATGGTTTTATTCCATGGCTAGTGCTTATCAACTATAATATTTTACTCTGTATGGTCTTGCTGCCCACCTGAAAACCATCTAGCAGGGTAGACTAAAATTTCCCAAAATGGGGCCTCAGATCCTTGTTATGCTCCTGTTTCTAAATAACTTCTTCAAGCTGTTCTGTGGATTTTTTGTTCCTGGGTTTTCTTTGATGTGGTACACTGTAATTTGTACTACACTGCTTGTCTTTTTAAAAATGGTGCTTAATCATGTTTTATTCTCAGAGTCTTGATGTAGTTACGGGTCAACAAATTGGGTGCAGATTTTTTTTTGTGGGTTGGCTTCTAAAGATGACTCCATATAATGTAGCAGGTGACCTTTGTGTTATTACATGAAATATTTCTATGTGCAAATAAAACTATTTGGAAAAGACATTTGTCTTTGGAGCAGCCTCTACAGAAATGCATTTTGTCATTCTGCTAAAGCATCAGCAACTGAGGAGCATATCATGTCACTTGACATTCTTGGAGTTCACTTTGTCTTGCACAACATATTTCTGGGGCTGAAAGATTCAGTTCTACACCTCCAGACCCCCTATTTCTGTAATTAAGGAAGTCAGCCTTCTCAATAGGTTCTCATTCCCTCCTCTGAAGGGAATGCAACCAAATTAACCATTGCAGGTTTCAGTCTTAATGCAAACAAAACATGGAAGGGAAAAAGAAGGGCAGAAAGTACCTACACATCTCTGGAGTCCTGGGGCAGCTGGGTGAAAAGAGAATGAAAAGATATGTTTCTGCTGTCCAACTATAGCACCCATTAGCCCAGAACTGCTCTGGGAAAGTGCCTCTTGGGTACTAGCTAAGCTTATTCTTAAATTCTCCTCAGGGAATTACTCCTAAGGCTCTGCAGGGATAAGTGCTCATTTTTACTTGTCATAGTGGAGCCTCTCTCCTGTACCAAGGGTCAGTGTGGAAGGAGAGGGAGACCTGGTCCTGGCTCCCACCATCCATTCCTGGCCCCTCCACTGCAGGAGTACAAGAAAGGAATTAAGTGCCCCCAGGTAAGGACATTACCACCAGAGCCTATTTCTAGCCTGGAAAATAGCTCTGTTTCTCAGGTTTTGTTGCATTTTTCCTGGTGCACATGCACTACATAAGAAATAGTGTGCTGCTGCACTGTCTTGCAGAGTGAACCAACTATTTCCCTCCTTAACAAATCCCATGCCCAGATGGGGACAGTTTAGTCCAGCAGCTGCTGCAGAAGCAGTATGGGTGACACTGCCCCACCTTCAGCCCTCTGCCTTTTACAGTCCCTCAGCTCTATGTCAGCAGGCTTGCCATCTTCATGACCCAAAACATGAAACATTTCCCCTCAAGTTTCTGGCATGAAAGAACCACTGAGCTGAAACATAGCCTTTATGTATTTGCAGGCATGATGTGCTAAATAATTATATGTGAGGATTGTGGGGACATCATACTGGCTACACAAAAGGAGATGTAAAGAAATGTCCTATGTAGTAAAGATGTAGAATGAGACTGGATTTTATTTTGAGTTTCCATTAAATAAGTTCTGTATTAATTACACTGTGCCTGCTGAGCTGAACATCTAAACAACCCTCTCCTTGAAGCCACCTGAAATGTACACAGTGTCCCAAGTGTACAGCTTCTCTGGCCAGCCATACCCAGCAGCCTTGCTCAAAGCACACCTAGCATCACCCCTAAGCAATAAATTCAGTGTAAGACACGTCAGCCACTCACAGTTCATCATAACATTTGCTGTGGTCATTGCATCATAGCTAATGGCTAGACTAATCATGCAGGGAGAGAGAGATTGAGATCAAAATTCCTCTTGGCCTGCAGGTTCAAAGCTAGCCTTCCAAAAAGAGTGACATAAATTATACAATAGGGCACCTTCCATCTCCCATTTCTTTTATTAAGTAGCAACTGGATAAAAAAGAGAAGTCTGAGTACAGACCCTAGTCTTGCCAGTCTGCCTGAATGCCTACTGCATTACAGTATCACACTCCCTCATAATTTTTCTTCCTCTAGCTTCATGAATATTGAGAGTGCTTAGGCACAAAATCTTAGGACTTCTCATTTGACAAACTGTCATGAACTTCCAGGGAAAAAGTGGGGCAGTGAAGTCCAGACTGATATTTTAGACTCAGGTACCCAACAGCCAGCAACTTTGAATTTCAGGCTCTTGAAAGCTTTTTGAAATCTCACCGTGTATAGTCTTAGGGAAGTAAGGAGGGCACTGTTTTTGTATTTCATTCCATGAATGTAAAGATTGCATTTATGCACAGCTCTGGTGAGTAACATAGCAGGCAGGAGGAGAGGGAGGAGAGAGAGGAGAGAGAGGAGAGCATCTGTGATCCTGGCTGCTATTTCAGCATAACCTGTGCCAAAGCACATCTTGGGCCCATGGGTTAGTTGGGGGTTTTTCCTTAAGAGAATAATTGCATACATGCATTTCTCTCTCTGTAGAAGCAAAAGAAGATGAAATTC
This sequence comes from Urocynchramus pylzowi, assembly GCA_013397555.1. NCBI lineage: Eukaryota > Metazoa > Chordata > Aves > Passeriformes > Fringillidae > Urocynchramus > Urocynchramus pylzowi. Next base: position 337,016 of record VZRH01003764.1, on the reverse strand, counting down.
AGTTGTAAAGTTCGGTTGCACATTTTTCCTGGTGTTGTTCTAAGAAAAACAAAGATAGTCTGTGAGATGGACAGTGATTCAGTTAATAAAGATGAGCATGAACTGCTCACTAATGGATATAACACTTGAATTCATGGGCATCCTCAGTTGCTAATGGAACCTGAAAGTTGTCAGGAAGATGTTGCAGTTCCATTTGGCGTGACACACACCTTCCTCGTGCTGACAGCTCTGCAAAGTTACATTTTTTAAGACATATTTTCTTAATGCATTTTTTGGCTAACCGGGTTTTCCCCATTACCTCTGAAACACTTTACTCTAATTCACATTAAGCAGCTTACTGAGATACCAACAACATTCTTTTTATCCAGGATCAATTGACCAGACTTCCAAAACTGTTGGTATTTAAAGAAAGTTCAAGCCCTTTCCTGACTGCTGTAGGGCTCTGAATTTCTCATTTATCTCGCTCATTCTGTCATCTATGCACAGAGTAAGCAAATAACTTCAATATTTCCCTAAATGACCTATTCTCTTTTCTCCTTTTAGAGCTGATGGTATCTATAGAGAGTAAAGAGCAGTGGCTGCTAAGCTGGAATCCAAGAGAGCATAGTAATTTGCAAAATTCTTCTCCATGGTGTGAATTTTTCACATGAGTAGACCATGAAAGTTTGATTTAAGTATACTTGAAACTGAAGTGCTGACTGCCTTACAGCAGATCACCAGTGGTACTCCTCTTTTTTAGGCATTGTTACAAATGCAACCAAAAGATGATTTCTGGGCTCACAAAGTTTGTGGCAGATCTGGGAGATTATTCCTAGGCAAAGATATCCCAAAAGCCACAGGTTATTGTAAAATTACAGGGATATAAAAGAAGATCCATCCAGATTGCATGGAGATGGAGTTCTGAAATTAGGTGTGAAAGATAGTTTATGTGTGCATTCAATTTACAGTGTGGAAAAAGTTTCTCTCGGCCCTTTCTAGAGAAATTTTGACAGAGCTATCAGAATGTCTCATCACAATATCCAGCACTGGCAGCACCAAATATCATTGTGCTTTATTTTCCTGTAATTTAGTTTAATATCTTCTACTTCTCTAGGAATTTCTGATACAAATTTTTCTAATAATACTGAACCTACATTTTAAATTTAATGTTTTATTTCATTGGTTTTAGTTGTTTTATGTCACAATCAATACATTTAACTAAGAAGATACCAGAAGAGGATTGCCTACATGAAGAATTATCATTATTTTTCAAAAATTAAAATGAAATCAAAATTTTATATTTCTAAATCCTCTGTACAAAGGCATCTCCTACAAAGGCATTGTGGATCTCTCTGTTCTGTGTGGGTTCTACATTGTCCATCATACAGGGTGGCAATGTGGGTGATCTAGCAATGGAAAGACCCTGCAAAATCAGTCTATCTGTGATTATATTCAACCAGAATCTCCAACATAGTGAACATAACATAACATTATAATTTCCTGATGATCTGGTCACCACCAAATCAATTTAGGTGATGCATTGGTCATGGTAGTGGATTTTGCTATTGAATTAACTAAAATGGAATTTTTCTCAGGAAATCCTTTCATGTTTCTCTCAAAGACCCTAGCACAAGGCTCTCTAAGTGTATCTTTTTCTGGCTTAATGTGATACGTATTTGTGGAAATGTAGATCTGTAGACTTCAGAGGAGATGTCCCTCTTATAGATAATTTTGAGATTAAAGCAAATCATGCTCCTTATTCCCAGTAATCTCATATACGTATCTGTAAGCATTTTGTTGTACCAGAGTGATACAGATGTGCTAAATTCTCTCATACTGATGCCAAATGCCAACAAAGTGCATGGTGCCATTCTGGATGAAGGGAAAGCTGTTCTGATTATGCAGCTCAAATAAAATAGCTCAAGAGGAAACACACAGCCCTCTTGTCTCTGCTGTGCTGCCTTGAAATAAAGATACAGATATGAAATCTCAAGGCCAGGTTAAATAGGGCCCTGGGCAACCTGATCTTGTGGGTGGCATCCCTGCCTATGGCAAGGGGGTTGGAACTTGATGTCCTTTAAGCTCCATTACTACCCAAACCATTCCATTATTCTTTATCCATTCTTCATTGGCTGAAGAATGAAGAATAAAGAAGTTTATCATATTTGTGTTTTTCCCCTACAAGGTGTAATTTCCTTTCTGAGGCTCAAGGTTCAAGATAATTTTTGTATTTCCATAATTGTTTGTGACGGTTTTGGTGTAAAAGCCCAATCCCCTGAAAGAAAATTTTTCTTTGTTCTAAAGTTATAAGGTGCCATGGAGATCTTGAACAGCTGTGAAAATCCTTCATTCCTCATCACACCATCTCAGCAGTGTAAGGGAGCAGGAGCCCCTCTCCACAGCTGACTTCATTTGGCTCTTTGCTACCAGTTTTGACTGGAGTTACAGCCACATGGACTCAAACCAAGGAACAGCATCCCTGACCTTTTTCCCTCTTAGGCTGCATTTTGCTCTAATATTCAGCTGCAAATCCTAATATTTTTCACCTGCTTTTCATGGAATTTTAACTGTTGTTGCCAACCACTTAGTCCACAGCAGGAAAGAGCAACTGGTGCTGATTGTGGCACCAGTGCAAGGCCCAACACAGCCACACTTGTTCCATGTGGACTTTATCCAGGAATAATGAGAGGAGCCTTTTGCTGACAGCCTGGTAGCACAGAATGTCTGCTCCAGGAGCAGGTCCTGAGAAGATCATCCTTCTCTTCCCCAGATTTAGCAGCACCTACTGATTCACACAAATCCCAAAAAGCATAGGAGGACATTCAGTACATGGCCCACAAAGCTGTCTCCCTGCAGCAAAGGGTGGTAACCAAGAATGGTTTTTTTTAAAAAAGTAATTGAACATAGAAAACATCTGTGGCTCTCTTCTATCCAGGTTTATTTTTCCAATACTTCACATACCACAAATAGTTCAGTATGACTCCTCCATTAGAATAGAAGAAAAGAAAAATAAAAACATGTAATACTTAATTAAGAAGAATATTTTTATTGACATGACAAATTTTATCAAATAGTCTGTATCCCCAACCTCCTATCCCCCCATCCACTTTCTCTGCCTTATCTTTCTCCCTCTCTTTTAAAACAGCACTTTGCTATCCTTTAAGGTTGCTGAGCCTGTCAGCCTCTTACTGCTGCTGGGATGTTTGGCTGCCCTCAAAGCATCATATGACTTCAGTTAGCTTGGGGGGCTCCAGCTGTGCTCTTAAATGTCATGGACAGAGGTAACAAAAGGGGAGAGGGTTAAGAGAATCAAATATGTTATTAGACATTTCTTTTAAATCCTCTTGCAGAAGATGTAAATCACATGTTTGGCAGGCAGATTTGGGGATGTCACATGGGGGTTTGTTTGGATTTTGGTTGATTATATCCCCAAACATTTGCTATTTCTTACATTTTTTGCCTTTATTTGTCTTACTCATTCCTCATTTATTTCTATTTAAGTCCAAGGGGTCAGAACCTAGGAAAAAATTTTGACAGTTCCTGCAGCTGATACAAGAGCTTTCTCATCCAAGTTATTTGGGAACCTATTTGGGATTGCTCACCATTAAAATATATCCTGGCCCTTCTCTCTGTTGGCCCTTGAAGTACGGCTCCTTGCCCCTGATTGACACAAAACACTACTCAGGGCAAATTGCCAGTCTACAAAGCACCTCAGCACACAATTATCTTGAACTACATTCAGATATCCAACAGAACTTCAAGCCAGAGTGCATAAATTAACCAGAAATTGAGTTCACTAATTAACCTGTGAGCAAGGAGATCAAGGTATCACCTCCTGATGACATTCCTCACTAGTTTACTTGTAACAGTGAAATGGAGATGCACCATTCAGTAAGTTAAAGAGTACTTACAAACTACCTATTACAAAATTAGTTCCCTCTGAATAGGGAGAAAATGGAAATTCCCCCAGTTTTCAGAAAAATAGCAGTGAGGAAAATTTCCTGAGATGTATGGAAGGGAAAAGGTATGATCAATCAGTAAATTTTACTGAGATTAAACAATCAAAGGAAAAATGAAAGGTTTTGTATCTTTCTCCAAAACTTATACTGCTACCTGGGAAGATATGACAAACATGTGACCCCTTTATTGCACAAGTCCCCCATTCCAATTAAAAACCAAGGAATCAGAAAAGGATGAGGCATTTTTTGCACATCTTTCTCTGAAGCAGGAAGAAGAGGAAGTGCTTTTTAGAGGGGAAGCTCAGAGTATTGTGGAGACATCAGCTGTTCCATTCTCAGCTTTCTTTGACCTGAGTGCACCTCACTGCCCCCAAGCAGTGCCATCATCACAGCAGGGAGAGCAAGATGTCATCTAGGTCATCTTCTGGTCTAGATGACTAGATGACTTCCAGAGGTCCATTCCAGCCTTAGCTATTCTGTGAGCATTGGCCATGGGTCTGAAGCCTCTCTCCTCATCTGGGATGCTATAGCAGGCTGATGGTCACTGTGACTTTGAGGTTTTGCTATCCTGTTGCCCAACAGATGACACAGACCTCCCTATGTTCTGTCAAGGAAAACACTGCTTTTCATACACTAGGCACCCTTGGGAAAAAAATCAACCAATGGTGAGCAAAAGTTGAAACATTTTCAACAAAAACACTGTTTCTTTCTTTTAGAAACTGTAAATTTCTTAGAAAATGTAAAGCTAGGGTGAAGCTGAAGAAAAGTTTTTGTGAAGATTTTCTTTGACGAGTTTGCCATTAAAAGAAGTAGTGTTTGCCATCTGGCTCCAATTCTGCTTCATTCACATTGTGCTGAAATGGTAAAGAAAGTTACCTTTTTTCAAGTTTATAGATAGATGAGAAAAACATTTGGCCTTTTATCAAGAAATTAATACAGCAGTGCTGATGGGAAATTTCACAGAATCTGTGTGTGGGATCACTGAAGATTTTGTCTAATAATTTTTATTCTTTAAATATAAACTAATTTTGATTGTAGGCACCAACCTATTAGGGAGTATGCCTAGCATATTCAACTGCAGTCAGTAGCTATGCAGGGTTTATTTCAGCCTCTAAGATCAGGTTCCTGGGTGATTGATAGACTCTTCTACTTCTTTGAGTCTTTCTGGACATGATTTTGCTATATCAACTGTGCAAACTGGATGTTCATATAAGGTTTGACAATGTACTTTTATTTAATTTAATATCTGTGGGCTAATAAGTGTGATTTGGAGAGTGAGAGTGGAAGAATGGAGAATTATGTATGCACATACACAATCCTGAAATCATCCAACCCATATTTATTTGAATACAAACAACAAGGTTCTGGTCTCACTGCAGCTGTAGACCTATTTATCACTGACTCTAAAAGAGTAGGACAGGAAACTTCACATACAGAAATTCCCAAACTACTGCAGCCATTCTCCTGCTACAGCAACAGCTCAAGGACCCTGGCTAAAAACTTTCTAATTTTTGCGAGTAGATTTCGGCAAACTCGCAAAAAATTATTCTACATCACTAAAGGGAACATGATAGCTGTCACTATTGTATTATCTTTATTCATAACTGTTGTTGTGTTTTTAATGAAATTAGAGGAACAGCACATGTGCTCACCACCTGAGCAGATGAAAACATCATTGCGAACGGGTAAGATGTTAAAATATGTTCCTCCCCAGTTCCAAGGTGCAGTCATGCATCTGTTAAATATTTACTTTCATAAAACTAACTTAGAAGTCATTTGAGTTTCTGAGACCAGGAAAGTGTCTCTACAAACAGAACATTGCAAAATGGATGAGTTTGTCTAGGAAAATAAGGGAAATCTTGGGAAAAGAAACTACTCTCCTTTTAGCAATTGTTTTTGAAATTGAGCTGATTTCATAAGCTCAAGGGAGCTTTGTTAAAGCACACAAAGAGAAACTTGAAAAACAAGCAAGGATTTAATGTAACATCTGAAATATTCTAGGCTCTCTTGCATAAGTGTTTGCTGTCTCTTTCTCACCCTGCATTTCTGTCTCTTTCCATATCACTTTCCTGTCATAAAATGAATCACAAAAGAAAGAGTGCAACAAAACATAGAAACAAAAGTACATTAACTTCTTCGTTTTTTTCTCATATAATCTCAAAAAATAATTTTTTTTCTCCCCTATCACTCCAGCATCAGAAAGAACAAAACAAAACTTGCATCTGCCAATGTTTGATGGCTTAGAGAAGGGAAACTTAATAGAAGACTGGCAGGGGTATATTCCCAGGCACAATAACTTGGTTATACCTCCTAGGGACAATTGTCATTTCTTTTTTGATGCCAGTAGAGTTATGGCACAAGCAGAGTATCTGGCTAAATATATTCAAGTCTGTTAATACAGCCAATTTAGTGCAAACCCACTAGAATTGGTGGAAACAGGTGATTTATACTAGTGGAAATTTTTCACTTACCTGCAAAAATCTCATCTCCACACACACATATAATCACAGGGAAGGGTAGCAAGCAGGGTACACCAAACATCTCTGTCATGATGGACACAAGCACCAACCCAGATGCTCCCAGGGCTGTCCTGGGGGACCCTCAGTCCCACTGGCAAGGGAGCACTCCAGAGTGGATCTCTGGTGCATGTTTTAGACTGAGGAGGGTCATTGCCTGTGTGGTTCTGAGATTTATTATGAGATGCAGGCAAAGGATTTTGGGGCTGTAGATGACTTATTATAAGATGGTTAAGGGAGAAAACAAAGGCAGGAGGGAGAAACAAGGTAATTTTGGGGATGGCCAAGACATCAAGATGATCAAGGTAATTATGGGGGAAAAAAAGCCTAAGTGTATTAAAAATGCTTGTTGTGGGTAATTAGTTTGCTGGCCAGTACATGTGTCTGGCCATGCCCTGTACCTCATCAGCATAGTTTATCCTATTCAATTCCTTTCTGCATCTTCCTGGGTAGGAAGATGTAGAGAGAACTGTCTCTTCTGTGTGCATCTGTGTGCATGAAGGTCTGAGTGCAGCCACAGGCCTGCGACCAGGGGTCAAAAACTCCTGTATTCATGGTACAGCAGGTGGGGCCACTGCAGGTGTGCACAGGAGCACCCTGTGGTTGCCAGTGAAGATCAAGTGCTATGAGCTGTCAAGTAGGTAAGGGGACCTGAGAGCCAGAGAGCTGTGTGTCTGGGAGTGGGAAACCTCAAAGAGGTGGCTGCTGGTGGGTCCAGAAGGTCTCAGACATGTGCTGAAACCACTATGGGATTTGGTAGTTTATTCAGTTGTACGTGTGTTGGTGTGTACAAGGAGGTCTTTACCAGCAAATGGAGTGGAACCATACATCCAGAAATCCTATGTCCACTTGTCAGCTTCTGGGAAGCCTGGGATCCAGGGACAGCTACAGGCCACCCTGTGTGTCTGAGCCCAGCAGCTGAAGGGATCTACACTGTGCATACATGTACACAAATTTTCCTTCTAACTGCCTTCCGCCCTGCTCGGTCAGAGAGGGAGGAAGATGAGGCCAGTGGCACTGCTGGTGTTTGTGTGAGTCCTCTGTGTGTCTGCCTGTGATCTGGTTGGCCAACCCTGCACGTACATGTGCTTGTGGTTTGTCTGTGTGCTCGGTGTGCAAGTGCCTACTGCAAACACAGGCTCAGGATCACAACAGGTTGGACTCAAGGGCACAGAGCTGCAGCGGCCTCGCCCTTGTCAAGCTACAGTTTTGAACGTCTCCCTAGCAGTATTTCATTTAAAAAGCAGACTAAAATATATTATTCCTTCATGATTTAAATTGGTGCTGCTCATTTGCTTGGGATGGTTTCAACAAGTGACCATCCATCACTGGAAATGTCCACTGTAGTCAAGACCAGACACGGTTTGTGCTCTTGAAGGAGTTTCTTACATTACAGGAAAACCAAACTGAGAAAACCCTCTATCAGACTAATTGCCTCAGACATAGTTAATATGTTCAGAATGATTTAAAGCCTTCAGCTGAAAAGGGATAAATAAATGCAAAGTCCATCTGTTTCCAATGCACTGTGGCTGTATGATAGGCAAAAGATGCAAGGCCTTCTCTGCAAGATACAGATACTTGCTGAAGCAGGGATTAATTTATTTTATGTGTACTGGACAAAACACTATCTAGTGTGAAAATGTGAGCTATGTTTGGCAAACATCTGTAGAGAATTTCCGAGTGACACCTGGTTGTACCTGATTTGTAGATGAGAGCTAAGAGAAAAACAGCTGAAAGCGGACTCGTCTACTTAGGTTATAATATCATAATTTAAATTCATTCCCCCCTTGAATTCATTCTTCTCTTGCCCAAAAGTGACATGGAACTTTGAGGATTAAGCTTTTCCCTTGCCTGCAATTAATTTCATTCATAACTGTAAAGAAGTTCACTCAGAGTAATTTTCAGAGGTTATCTTTTGGTTTCTCCAACCATCTCTCTGCCTCAGGAGTTATAGTAGAAAGTAACACTGCAATGACCCTGAGGTAGCAAACCCAGGAATCAGCCTCTGTTTCTTCCTGTGCTCCTGAGATCCACAGCTCATCTCATACACACACATGTCCAGATTCCCCTGCAAAGCCTTCCTGCCCTCCAGCCGATCAGCATTCCCACCCAGCTTCATGTCATCAGCAAACTGACTGAGGGTGCAATCAATCCTCTTGTCCAGATCATTGATGAAGGTATTAATCAGGGCTGGCCCAAATACTGAGCACTGGGGAACACTAGGGAACAGCTGTATCCAGCTCCCAGCTGGATGTAACTCCGTTCCCCACCACTCTCTGGGCTTGGCCATCCAACAGTGCTTTACTGAGTAAAGACTACACCTGTCCAAGCTGTGAGTAGCCAGTTTCTCCAGGAGGACACCGTGGGAGAACGTGTCAAAGGCTTTACAAAAGTCCAAGCAGGAAACATACACAACATTTCCCTCATCCACTGAGCTTGTCACTTTGTCACAGAAGATCAGGCTGGTGAAGCAGGACCTGCCCCTCACAACCCACCCCCCCAGGCTGAGCTTGATCCATTGGTTGTCCTGCACATGCTATACGATGGCACTTGAGATTATTTGCTCAATGACCTGTCCTGGCACTAAGGTCAGGATGATCAGCCTGTAGTTCCCTAGTTCCTCCTTCTGGCTTTTCGTGTATATGGGCAATGCATTTGCTGATCAGCCACAGCTGCTAGACTGTTTGANCCCCACCACTCTCTGGGCTTGGCCATCCAACAGTGCTTTACTGAGTAAAGACTACACCTGTCCAAGCTGTGAGTAGCCAGTTTCTCCAGGAGGACACCGTGGGAGAACGTGTCAAAGGCTTTACAATAGTCCAAGTGGGAAACATACAAAACCTTTCCCTCATCCACTGAGCTTGTCACTTTGTCACAGAAGATCAGGCTGGTGAAGCAGGACCTGCCCCTCACAACCCACCCCCCCAGGCTGAGCTTGATCCATTGGTTGTCCTGCACATGCTATACGATGGCACTTGAGATTATTTGCTCAATGACCTGTCCTGGCACTAAGGTCAGGATGATCAGCCTGTAGTTCCCTAGTTCCTCCTTCTGGCTTTTCGTGTATATGGGCAATGCATTTGCTGATCAGCCACAGCTGCTAGACTGTTTGAAAGTGACTTGGCCAGCTCTTCTGCCAGCTCCTTCAGTACCCTTGGGTGGATCCTATCCAGCCCAGTAGACTCCTAGTCACTGAGATAAAGACTGTCACCACTAGTCAGGTGTGTTAAGAGCCTGTGCCATTCTGAAGTCATCAAGGACAGCTTTGTGAAATGCCATCAGCCCTTCCCTCCAACCCATCCCAGGCTTTGGCTATCAGATTTTCTTTAGACTGGGGCAGATGAAGTGACACTTCTGAAGTGTGTGGAGGTAAGGTGAGCATCAGACAGACCTTTCACACAGAAACCATCAGGGCTAGAGAATTAAACAGGATTAAGAAGCAGACATGTAAAAAGTCATGTACCTAAGATCACATGAAACTCAAGGAAGTAAGGACATCAATGACACCTACAGAAGAGGAAGCAATGGGAATGTATAATCTTCAAATCCCCTTATGTCGTCTGCATTGAACTAGATTTCCAAAACTGTGTAGTACCATTGTGCTCCTCAGAAGAAACAGTCATGAGTTTTTGAGAATGTCTGTGTTGAGTATAGACATCTCCAGTGGTAGTGTGTTTTATATTTAGCTCTCACTTCATCCATTTTATTGATTTTATGACGACAAAGGAATAACCTCACTTTTCCCCACTTGTGTTATCAATGTTCATTGTGGTCAATGTTCAGCAAAATGAATATTTAAAAAACCCTGGATTAAAGCATTATCACTGATAAATTCAACAGACATTATGTAAATGCATTCTGAATAACTCTACAAAAATTCATTTTTTAAAAAACTAGATTATTTATTACTGTTTTTTAATTATTTTAACTTGCTGTGCCAAGTAACAGCACTTCAGGTAGGAAGACAAGTTCTGTCGTCCTTGGGGGGCAATCTAATTTCCTATTTAAAACACAGTTTAAATTTCTGCCAAAGAAAATTGCCAGCAGGCAAAGGTCACTTGGCTTGTCCAGAAACATATTTAACACATATTTTACCTTGACAATAACCATATTTGTTGCTTCTTTAGTGACCCTCTTCCTGTCTTCCTTGTTTTTAGAAGATCTGTTAAGTAGATTATTTTCTAGTAAAAAGTTACATTTTCAGAAGTACATATCTCCACGTTCTGTGTCTGACTGTCTCCAGGCTTTGTTTATGATAGTATGTTTGTCTGAATAAATAACTGTTGGAAAGTCAGTGTTATGAATCCAGTTAGGAGTTTATGATCTTCACATTAATACCATCATGCAAATCTCCTCCTCCCTGATCCATGCCTAGATTTGAGTCCCCCTTTTTATGACTCTTTTTTTGGATTGCAGCTATATCTTCTCCAGTATTTCCTACATACCAGAGATCTCAGCTACACTAAACCATCCTAAATCTGTGATCTAACAGCAAGTTCCTTCAGCAGGGAGCCCTGGGTCATTCCTTAGCCTCAGGGAAACTGAATTCTTCCTTGAATGTCAGGGGATGCAGCAGAAGTACGCCCATCACTCTTTCAAATTATAAAATTATGCAGATCTGAGGGTAAGAGCTTTGCCTGTGGCAGTTTAAGAACACCTGTAGGATGTATGTATAATGGAAAGATCAGAAGTAATTCCTGCAAGAAGACAGAAATAGAAAAAGGTGCACAGATGAGTAGTTAACAAATCATTCATCAAAATGCATCAGATGACCTGTCTTTGTGCAAAGGCAAGAGCCACGAATCATCCTGATAAAAATAATTTCTGGCACACATGGGAATCAGAACATCTCTGTGGTAATGTGCCACCCAGGTCCACAGCAGTGCTCCATTCCTGTTGGGCAAACAGAAGTCATCCTTCAGGGAAAAGGCATCTCCTTCACAATAGCAAATGTTTTTCCAGGTGAAGGAAGATGTAATAAGTTCTTTGAAAGTCCGCTGAATCTCCAAGGATTTAAAGAAAGTAGAGCATGTTTTTTTGTTTGGTGTTTTTTTTTTGTTTTTGTTTTTTTTTTTACATGAGTGTAAAAGATGTGCTTAAATTGAGACAAAGACATTTCTTCACACAGCAAACCCACGTGGGACATAACTGCTCGCCTTCATAAACAAAGTGAGATGCAAAGGGCTCAAAGGGATGCAACACATTGTCATTCAAACAGTAAGAAGAAACAACCCTCCATTCAGCTGTTTCTCACTCTAAAAACTGTAGAAGAAATAAGTTCTTCAGCATGTCCCCAACTTCCGAGATCCTCAGATTTTCTTTACTGAGGGTGGCTATGTCTTTATTTATAGCAGAAGCTGCCTATATCCTACTGCCATGTTCCTTCTGTCATGAGCTTCTGGAAGCTGATCCCCACTGCCCTATCTGGAGACTCTCACATCACTGAGATGATGGCCAGAAGGACTCATTAAATCATACACCATGGAATTTCAGATTCATTTGCAGAAACTCCAACAGCTACCAAGGTTTTCATCTCAGTTTGCAAATATGCAGAGAGGGAGAATTTGCCATTTCTCTTGACAATATGACCCTTTACTTAATCTTCTTCTCCTTTTAAATGCTGTGTGTCTCACTTCTGGCTTAAATCAATTAATTTCAGCATCCCACCTGTTCTTGTTATCCTCACTGCACTGCATGAAAGAGCCTGTAGCATTCTGCATTTGCTCTCTGTGGGAAAACCTCACCATTGGGCTATCATTGTTTTCATGTGGGAGAGATCAGCTGAAAAGGTCAGCCCACCTGAGTAGTAAGTGCCTCCACGAGGTTATCTGTATGTCCATGCCCATAAAAATTTAATCCATAGATTCTATATTTCTGTGGGTTTTTTTCTTTTTAAAGTGATCTCTGACACTACCATTCAGCTCTTCAGTGGATCTGAAACACAGCAGGTCAGTGTATGCATACTATCTTACACCAGATGAGGAACTGGCCCCCTGATTCTCACCCCCCTGACTTCTCATGCTGTAATACCTGTGTTCACAAGATACTGAATGCACCTAAGAGTCATTAGTTTATACAACAATCAGTTTATACAAGCAATAGTTTATACAACTCATCTGAATAAAAATATTGCTTTTTATACCATTTAAGTCTTAAGCATTGCTCCACATCCCTTCTTTGGAAGTGCTCTGAAGAGTGGCAGCAAGAAAACAAATGACACATGTTTTTGCTCTGCTGACCCAAATGAAAATTGATTTATGGCTCGGATGTACAGTCGAGACACCTCAAAACTTCCCTGATGTCTACAATAGACTAAAATCCTGATCTGACTTGAGCTGTTCATATTCAGCTGGAGGGTTGGGCTGCAGAGCTTATTCAGATCCTCAAGCTGGATTCCCTCCAAACCCAGCTGACCTCTCTTTTTAAGGCTGGGTTGCAGCTGCAAACAGAATGTGCAGAGCCCTCTCTGAAAATAGTTGTCTTTGTTGTGACTCAGATATTTAGATCTTTTTTCAGTAGCACCCTTATTTGATTGACTGATGTGCCTGAAAGTTATTTCTGAATCTGGGTTATTTCTATTTCTGATGTAAGATTCTAGGTGCTGTGTAACTGTTAAACCCACTCTTTTATTCGATAATATTTTTTTAATCTAAAATTGGGACCAAACTGTTTTGTTGTGTAAAGTGTGTATTTGTGTCAGAAATATTGATGGTCACCACCAGACTAAGGGCGTCTTCCTCATGTATTAAATTACATTGCTTAGAAGCATAACAAGTCAACACCATGCCCTCCTGCACTGTTGCTTAGAGATTTTTTTTAGGTCCCTTCTTCTTTTCCTGTTAGAAAAACACAAGGCTGTTCAGTAACACTTTCCATCTCAGCTCACAGAAGGAAGAAAGGATGATCTGAATTTGTCTGTTCTTACACACTGATGTCTTGATCAGCTTTGCATAAGTTGGTCAAACACTTTTACTTCTCTTTAGCAATGTCTGATATGCTGGATTCAAGAGTGAAATATAAAATTGTCCACAAAGGCTTGTAAAAATCATTGTGTACCAGTGAATACATGAAATTTCAACAATAATACATGGAGGTTTCCGAAGAAACTTTGATAATTAAAGATTAACACTGTGGAAAGACAATTTCATAGATACAAAATAGATATTTCATAGATATTTGCTATTCAAGAGCTCCTGAAGTCATGGAGGACTGTGCGTGGACCTGGGTTCATGTGCATGTGTGCACCCATTCATGAAACTTTGAAATAGTTATAAAGGCAGTTTAAATGGGCCTGCTTTAATTGGAAAAGAAAAGCTGGAAAGATCAAACTCAAAAATTACCCTCAACCACACGAGCTGACTAATCAAAATAATGTGCTGCATGGGCCTGAAAGCTGGAAGAAAAAAATAAACGTCTGGGTTTATATGCACCTTTTTTTGGCACTCAAAACACATCTCAGAGACGCTACCTTTCACTCAGACACAGACACAGGTGCCGTGTTAATAATTACTGTGCTTTCATAAAGATTGTTTGGAACCAAGAGCAATTCAATTTTTAAAGAGTAGGTGGTGTTCCCCATGTCAGAGCTTTACAGTACATGATGTTTTTTATATTATCTCTGTATTCTCACAAGGATTAGCAAACATCCTTCTAAAGTAAAGATAAACACTTTGGTTTGTGTACACTGGGTTTATACTGGAGTTGTGCTTTTTTTTTGTGCTACAGAAACAGATGCTAAGATGTGGTAAATTTATGCTTTGAGAAATGGGTCTTCCTTCACACACATGCAGACGAGAGCTAGAAGAGAGAGAATTCCATTATCTACAGTGATTAGAAAGATCACTTAAAGTAATTTTTTCATATTAAATAGACCATTACCTTTCTTGATACTTTTTCTCCAATAATTTTTAAGAGGGTAATTCTGGAAGATCTGTTAAAGCAAGTTTTGAGCTGCAGTAGTTATTTCTTTTTATTTTAATTAATAATAGTGCATGAACATTCTTTGTATTAGACTAGCAGCAATGCCCACCTGTTCCCTGGAGATGCACTTTGTTAGGTGCACTGTTAAAATTTATCATAATTTCCTGCTCCAAATACCTTGCAAATAACAAGATTAAAAAAAGACCAGAATATGGACAGCCATTAGAGCAACAACAGGCACAAGAGTTAGTTCCTCTTCTTACCCTCAAAAATCAAGCAGAAAATAGCACAAGAGAAAAAAAAAGACAAAATATGCAGAATTTTTTTTGTGCGTGTTGTAAACAAGTAGAAAGCTTTCAGGAATGGTCAAAGAGATACTATATTTTTGCTTAATTTGTGTCTGTTTCTCAAAACCTAGAGGTATAGCCACTGTACCCAGCAACATCTCAAAATATGAGTTGACAAATTTCTTTGGGGCAAGGCAATGAGGTATGAAGTATGCAGTAAATCACTATACAAGGTTTCATTCATGAAGCAGCAGCTAACTCTTTAAGCCTAAGGTACTTCTCTTCAATTAAGGAAAGCTAGACTTCTTAACATGAGCTACAAGCTCTGCCACAGTGAATAATAGATCAACATGGCACAGAGTAATTAGAACCTTGACTAAATAATGACAAGAGGTTATAGGATCTATTTCAGTCTCCAGTCCCACAGAGGAAATAATTATAAGATATTCTTTTGCTCTTACTTTTCTGTAGACATTTTTTTTCCAACAGTATCAGATATTTATGTTTCTTTTTTTTTTTTTTTTGTGGTCTTACTTCACCAATTTTCATACCATTTAATGATCAAACAGAAAACTCACTTTTATCAACTTATAAATTTAAACATATCCCAAATAAAATGCAGACAAGCAACACCAGCATAGTAATTATCTAAAAAAAAATTTCCTTGCACCCTGCTAGGAACAAAAATAGCCTTCATACAAATCTGTGAGTTAAGTAATAAAATCTGATGGGGTGGGGGTGAGGAGCTTGTTCTGCACTGAGGCAGACTACTGAATTGGAACATGGTGAAAAACATACTCATCAAGAGCAAAGGAGATTAGAAGCATCTTTCACATTGACCAAGCCTGCCTACATCCAGCCATAATAAATGTTTCAGTAGCAGAGACTGACCATAATAGTATTTTTGGAGGCTTAATGCCAAATCTGAAACAGGGTTCTGTAGGACTTAGTCCAATTTCTTAATTTAAAAAATGCAGCATTCATTTAAAAATATATTTTTAGCTGCAGAAGAACAGCTTTGTTGCACTGAACCAATTTTTTCTCTAACTTTCCTAAATGCTTGATAAACTTCCAGGTTTATTAAAATAATTTTACAGAAACATGAAGTGACTGTAAATCTCCCTCCAGCTCCTTGATAGAGGTTGCTTTAGTGTAGGTCTTCTACTTTGTGAAGTTCTACTTCAAGAAGTTGTTTGTTGGTTAAAAATGTAAGTTTTGCCATGCCATTAAGCACAGCTTACTCTCTTCTGCTTCAGGGCTAAACAAGGAGAGACCCCAATAGCACAATGGCCCCACAGTATGGACTAACCATTTCCTTCCCACTCCCTCTCCTTTCCTCCACCCTGAGCTTCTTGAGGAGAGGAGAGGATAAGGGAGCTGAGTTTTTTCAGCCTAGAGCATAGATGGCTTCAGCAGAACAGCATCTTCCCAGTGTCTACAGGGAGGTTAGCAGGGTGATGGAGACAGGTTCTTCAAAATAGTGCGTGGTGGGAAGAAGAGACACCATGGACATGAATCGGAACACAAGAGTTTCAGCTGGAATTTAAGGAGAAAAGTTTTCATCGTGAGAAGAGTCAGGCAGAGGCACAGGTTTCCCAGAGAGGTGGTGGAGTGTCCATCCTTGCTAGCTGCTACATGAACACTGAAAATGTATGTGCCCTTACATAAGGGCTGCTTAAACTGAGTTCTGTGCAAAAGATTGCACACCCTTCTGGACAAGGTGATTTTGGGACAAAATGCACTCAACACTATGACTTCTTCTGAAAGTTATCTCAGGGAGAAAAAAAAATCATGAGAATAAGGAATACTTATGAGAGAATAAATAAATACAACTCTGAAGTGTAATTTCTGGCTTTCCCATCACAGGTGGATGTGCATATGATACTGAACTAGAGAAGCTGGATAATTGCCACTTCCACAGTCTGTCTCTGGCTTGGGAAGCACCAGGCACAAGTTCAAAACAGTTTTTCTTTACTCATGCTTTGACAAAAACTGAGGAGTAGGCCGATGGTAAGCAGAACACTGTGGACTTCTCTGGTTCTCCATCCTGACTAAATGGGAAGAACCTGACTGATTTTGGCACCATCTGTATTATATTCACTCTCTTGGTTATTATCTCAGACTGCTTTATACCACAGTACCTGAACATCCTCACAAGCTGGAGGTATTTCATGAGCATTGATTTGAGAGATTTATGATCTTTCCAAGTCCTTGCACCTTATTCAGCTCAGGAAAGTTAAAGAAGCCATATTTTGTTTGTAGGGTTTTTTTTAAGGTTGATAATCTGTAGGCTTATAACTAAAAGAGATATTGTCTTTCCAGATAGGCATCAGATTTATTTTTCTTCCTGAATAATTTTTCCTTACAGGTAAAAAGAGATGTTACTCAATAGTAAAACATATATTTTACAATGAGTACACATTTTTCAGTCTTTTAATGTGACCATATTATATTTTAAAGTGGAAATACACATTTCTGAGGACTCTAAGGACAATTTTTGTCCAACAATAACTAGATAGAGTAGGAATGGGCACAATCAACTCATTATGTAGATGAGTCTTCAGGACATATTGAAAAATCTCCATTAGAGAGGAGCTCTGTGAGTTTTACTTGCAGAGCTGTTTCCTGAGGTAGCTGCCTTAGGCACTGAGTGCACTCCTTTGGCTACATGGAGCATTCGGTCTTCTAGTGAGTGCTTCATCAGGGATATAAAACTTAAGGACTAGCAACGTCATCAATAAACCTTTGTTCCTGCAGTGGTTACTGTGATTAAAATAATTTTAATGTGATGTCATTATGTACTTTGGAGCCTCTGTCTGCCTTGCATCACTCTGCTGATGCATCCTCAAATGAATATGAGGATGAGGTTGAGCTCCCTCAGCCAAATGTGGTCAGGAACTCTATATACCATGACGTTGAGAAGCCGTGAACTGGTCCACATTGCCAGAGATGCTGTCATGTGAGCAGCCTCCAACACCTGGAGTCCATGACAGCACCATCTAAGAGGAATTTAAGCTGCCATGTAACCATCATTTGCCACCATGGGCCTCAGGCAAAGCAGCTGGGACACACAGGAGAACATGGAGACACTGCCATAAGCTGCATTTTCTCTTAAGTTGCATTTTCCATTACCTTCCTCTGTTTCTCTCCATAGAAGTCATTCATGCTAAGGCTAATGGCAAATGTTTCACCCATCAACCCCAAAATCTGAATGAAAACCTGCTGAATCAATAGCTCATACCACCTCAACTTATGGGACTACTCTGTCCAGGGAAGAGACTACTGGTGACACCCACCAGCACCCACTGGTGATACCCACCAGCACCCACTCACCCTGACTTTTCTGAGGACTCCCTGTTCTGGTGTTTTCTGCTAGTGACACCATCATTTACAATTGTACTACAAATTGTTTTAAAAAGAGCAATGGTTAAGCAACACCTTAATATAAGTCCCTTAATATAGGGATGACTGAACAAAATGCTTTTCAAAGGATAAGAACTATGCCAGTGCTTGCTTTTCCAAGTCACTGAGCCTGTTTATAGGAAACCTGAGGTGGATTTGCCGTAAGAAAACCAAGACAGAACATGATTCTTAGCCAAGTAATGATGTATAAATAGCTTCCATGGGGGCTTAATGTAAGCTTTTTAATGAGAGTGCACAAAGTGGCAGGAGCAGATGAACACTTAAGAAACAAAGATCTTGCTCACATTCTGATGTTCCTAATCATGAATGTCTAATTGAAAACAAAAATACTTCATGTAGGACAGTGTCTTAGACCATGAGGGATTTTTTACATTTTCTTTACGGAGTCAGGTTGCCTTCTTTAGTTTTTGCTGTAATAAAAGGTGACCTTTTACATAATACTGCAATAGTGTCTAAATCTAATTTATTCCATTACCTCAATGTTTGTATAGTTTTACATTTTTAAGGAGCTAAAATATTTTTTTAAACACAGTGAAAAAGTATTAAAACAGTGCAATTCTCATGACAGAAAAACTGATTCTTTCATGTTATCCAGCCACACCGGTGACATGAATCTTACCTTTACATTTAGGTGACTATTGTGCCTATGATCTCTAAATAAAGGACCCTACTTTTATAACCTTCACAAGTGAAGGGTGACCTGCTTTTGTCCCTAGTTTTCAGTTCCTTGTGAGTGAACTGAAATTCCTCAAGGGAAGAGCATTTTACCTGGGATAAGTTGAAGTAGGCCAGCAACAGTCAGGAAAACATCTGGCTAGACACAGTAGTCAACAAACATTAGGTACTGCAATAGAATGGAATATGAAGAATAAGTCACCCCTAATTTCTGAGGACTGTTTTATCACCTGAGCCAAATTTCAGAGATGCTCTCATAAGAGTCTTTTGTAGTAGCAGACTCTCCCTTGAGACCAGCATTGTCATCTGCTGTCCTGGAGCTTCCACTCCATATATTACTGTGAGAGCACTAGTTATGCTGAGTGAAGATTAGCATCAGCCTCAGTGCTTAAATCACACTTGTGTTCTGGGCTCCCAGTCCTACCCATACAGGGAAAGACACAGCCCCTTGAAAGCCTGCAGAGGGCAAAACTATTTGCAGAATCAAGTGCTTAAACGTAAGTTCATCAGGACTGAAATACATATGCTAATGAAACAGTGACATTGGTTGGCCTAAAACCCACCCTGGGTTTCTTACTCAGTATTCTGGAAGTGTATTTGGGTTTCACACTCTCGATCAGGGAAGAGTGGCCTTTTGCACCCTCTTAAATGAGTTTGTGACTTCACTAACTTTACCAAGTGCAATAGGATAAGATTTCCAATGCAAATAGTATTTCATGGCTCTAGCAAATTGAAATTGCAGGAAAATGACAAATAAAACTCTATCTTGTGACAAGAAAAATATTAGCTTGTATCATATCTGATCATTAGCATCTAAATGTATTGTTGTCTTCATAAATGTTTCTCAGGTCTCTTGAGAGCTAAAATAGTACTTGATATATCAGCACAGAACTACTTGAGTATGTTTATTTTATGTTTCATACAACTATTATTTTGTCTTTAAAAATACTGGAAGATGCTGTATGTAAACACCAAAATAAAAAGCTCTGTTATTTTCACTCCAAAATGGATATATTTGCCTCACCTGAAGGTCTGTGAGAAAAAGGTGACAGAATACATGATTTTAGTTGCTGATACCAATACTGATCAGTTATAATTCCTACTGGCATGCTCAGGCTTTTCTCTATGGTGGAACAAAGCTGAAATGCAGCTGACTGAAGACACAAACACAGCCCAAGTGCCTTGCATATTGGTTCTGTAATTTAGTTTCCTCTCCTGCAAATCCCTTTCCATAAATAGGGCTAGTTGCAGTGCAAGGATCCAGATGTCCCTGCTCCCTTCAGCGACGCTCAGTGCGCAGCTCCCCAGGGAATGGCTATTCATAGCTCTCCATGCTGTTCACTGCAGAGTCCTGACGATGATGCATTGATTGCCTTGAGGAAAACTGACAATTTAATGCAAAACCACAGACAGAGACAGACACTTAGACACATGTGGGTGGCAGTGACATGGACAGAAACAGACTTCTCAGGATTCAAAGTTGGTGACAGACTTCAAAGGCTCAGTCTCACTGAATGTTCAACACTGCACATACTGAAGCCTTTATTTAGCTGTTTTGGTGAAAGAATTAGCTCTTGCTTGATAATCATCTAAGATACTAAACTTGTCCTATGTAGTATTTTTCAGCCTAAAGAAATTTAAGTGTCTTTGTTTAGATGTGTTTCTCTCCAATGTGTCTCCTTGGCTGCTGAAGGCTGTCTACATACTATTAACTGTAATCTGGAAAGTGTGGCTAGGCACAGTCCTGAGCTGGCAGCATTGATGAATTATTTCCACTGAGACTATTTCCAAAGGTGGATTTCATCAGGGATGTTCTCAGAGATAGCAGGAAGCTTATCTATGTCTCCATCTGCCCAGGGGACCCATTGTAACACCCCAGACACCCCTGGCAAGAGCATTCAGGGAGCAGCGAGGTCCATTTCATGCCACCTTCTGGGGCTTGGATTGCCTCAAAGAACAAGGTCAGGATATGTAGCTATGTCCTGCTGCCACTTGCAAGGCCTGTTCCTTGGTATGCACACATGCTGCAAACAACAGCAACTCTACCAAGGTCTCAAATACAGAGTATGGAAATATTTCATTTTTTTAACTGCCACTTCCCATGCAACTATCCTCTTTTTTTGTCTGTGAAACCTTAATGATTTAGAGAGATTTCCTTTATTTGCATGTTTCCATTGAGAGATTTTTATCTTCTCTCATTGACTAACTAAGTTAAATGCCATGTTTCTGTTGTGGAAACTTCTCTCTCTCTTTCACAAACCAGCATCCCAGTTTTTACAATGTCCAAAAATTGCAGCCCCCACCACCAATAACTTTTTATCCTCTTGCAATTAAGATGAATTTTATACTGAACTTGGAATTTAAGAAGGCAAAGTATTTTTTTTTTAGGACTTTCTTGGCACAAACTTACAGTGTTCGGTTGCTGCTTTATGGCCAATGCCAGTGTGCAGGGCTAAAGGGTGACCTGTGACACATGGTTGTGGAGAGCAACAGGTGCTATCTGCATCCATCCTTGGCCTCTCTCAGCTTTAGGGTTTGATAAGCAGGACCTAGATAGTGTGTCCTGGTGTGTAGTATGTCATGGTGTCACCAGACCACAGTGAATGGGTGTTGCTACTTCTCACTGTACAGACCAAAGTGATAAACCATAACTGTATAATGACTTAGGAAATTAAAATGTGAAAGCAGAAGTTTGGGAGACTGTGAATTCCACTATAAATAGGTCCTAGTTTTCCTAAAGTTAATTTTCAGCTATGGATATGTAAAATGTTCTGAGTGTGAATTTTCTGCTGTCTTTTCTGATCACTCAGAGCAGTGAGTCCTAATAACAGCTGAATTTAGAGTAGACGACCCTGAGGAAATTAGATAATAGATAAATAATATAGATAATTAGATAAATAATCTTCAGGTGGAACAACTGAAAATAAATGATAGCATAATCCAGGATCTACATTCTACAAGATGTATCATATCTTCCTCTTCATTAATTTAAGAGAAGTCAGAAGTACAATACGTTCCCTTTTGCCAAAATTTTTAGCCCAGGGCTTATAGTCTGAAAATATCCTGTGAACATGCAAAAATTATTGTTTGGGCAATTTCATTCCATTCTTACACATTCTTTCCCTAACACTGCTGCAGAGTTTCACTGCTACAGTGTAAGAGCAGTCTCATTTGTGCTTCAGTAGTTTGCCCATTACTTCCTTGCCTTTGTACATTCCTGTGCAGAATAGCAATCTCCAAAGCATCTGAGTAGGTCCTCTCATCTCATTCCTTCTGAATTCTCTCTGACTGCTGTGGTTTAGCACTCTCCTCCAGAGGCAGAGGTCAGTTAAGTGCAGTTTGCAACCTCCATTTATAATTTCGAACATTTGGGGTTTTTTTTTAATTCTTTGTTCTTTTCAGTATTCTTCCCTCTACTTTTCCATTTAGTGTTCATGTCTAATCTCACCCACCACTCTAATGACTTCAAACATCTGTTCATTACCAAGAGGGTCTCAGTTACCCACACTTAGATGCCATATTTGCTACTCTTTCTTTGTTTACCAAGAAAATCCGTGACTCGATCCCTGCTCATGGCTGTTCTATGCTCTTGGCTTTCTGCTCATGGCTTCCATGCTCTTCATGCCTAGCATCTTGGTGTCATCTTTGACTTTTTAGTTTTCTTCAGAAAAACCTATTGCTATCTCCAAATTTACCCCAGTTCTTCCACAATTATCATCCATGACTACCCTCTAGCCTGTTCGCTGTGTGTTCCAGAAATGCTCTTCTGGATCATTGTCTTTCCTTTTGCTATTGCAGTCAGAGCTTCCTCCACTGACTATCCATCCCTCAGGAGCTGCCTTCTCTACCTGAGTAATGCTTTATTTCAAGCTATCTCTCACTTTAATACATATTTATCCTGGGTGGGTTCCCCCACCTCTAATAAATATAGAGAAATGAATGACCAGATATTCATGTCATTTTGATCAAAACAGCAGGTGTTTCCTGAATCTTGATGCAACAGCAGTTCATGGTTCTAACACAATTTTATGCCATTATTTCCTTCTCCCAACAGCTCTTGAGGAGCTGTTCTCCAGTTCCAAGCAGAAAATATGCAAAGTATGGTTTATATATACACCTAGGTATACATAACACACAGGCCTCTGGAAGAGTCAGTTCAAAACTAAATCAGGCCACCTCTAGAGTTCTTCCCTAGAACTATTGCACAATTAAATGTTTAGGGCTATGTCAGAATTTTATTAAGTACAGTATCAGACACTATAAACAAGAGATGGAAACTGAAGATAAAAAGCTCAGCTTGCAGAACTTGTGCAATCAACTTGATAGAAAAAAAAAAATAAAATGGAGATCTTACTTAAGTGCACAAAGTATAAGGAAGAAAATTTCCTTAAATTATCAGAAATGTTGAAAGACTTTTCATCAGCAAAGGATGAGAAAAAATAGTGCTTAGTACCTCAAGAGACCACACAGGTAGCTCTGTATATTAACCTACCTCCTCATTAGGAACAACCAGCGATGAAAAAGGAAACCAATGGCTGTAGGCTGAAAATGTTGAATACAACTGCTGTATCATTAAAAGAAAATGGAAATTTTGTCTGTGGAGCTATTGGCAAAATATGTAGTCACAAGTGGTCCTATACTGAGGAAATTCCAAGTTTTTCTGGCTTAGTACTGTTCTATCTCTTACTTACTCTCTGACCAGAATTGCTATGCTAATGAAGTGTGACAAAAGATCATGTTTCATGCAGGGAAACAAAAGGAATTTTTGTTCATATAGAGGAACATCCCTTGAAGAATTTTTACAAAAGATTGGATGGGATTCTAAGCAACCTGACCTGATTGAAGGTGTCCCTCCTCATTGCAGGGGGTTTGGATCAGATGACCTTTGAAGGTCCCTCCCAACCCAGACCATTCTATGATTCTGAGAATATTTTCCTAGAAGTGCCAGAGGCACTGATTAAGTTATGTTTAATTTTATGAGTTGCAATTCAGACAGCAAATATTTCACTCTAAATAGTAATTTTATTCTTATACTACTTGTAAGACCACTGTGGTCCACTGGAACAAACAATAATGCCCAAAGCTACAAAGTCTCCATGCTTGTTATCCTCCTCCCCATATTTCCAGATAACCTCTGACACCACCAGTGTGACCAGACACATTTTCACATATCTGTGAAAAAGTATACAAGATCAGATCTGTGAAATGTTGCTCAGCCCAACGCGATCTAACAATTAGTATACGTAAGGCACTTCTTGAATGCATTCCTCTTGTAAATTTGAAGTTTATGGCCTGTTAAAGTTACAGTGTAATGTAGACTTGAAATATGCCCACAGTTGGTACATCTGAACTGGTATTGCTCCAGATGAGTATTGATTTCAGGACCTATTAAAAATAGGTGATTATATGAACAACATCCCTACAAGTTGTAAGTTTTAGTTGCCATTATAAAGACACTGTGTCTTTTAACAGTGCTGTATGAGGTCCACTTTTTGTTGAATGTGCTTGTTATGTGGGTCTACCAGGTCAGGTAAAGCCAAATGAGGGAGAGAAAGAAAAATCAAAACAAAGCGGGGAAAAAAAATCTCAAATTGCAACAAACAACACTTTGGGAGGCAAAGAGATGTGAATATTCCATAGAAAGGTAAGATTAGTTCAGCCCACGTCTTAGAAGGGTTCATGCCTAAGTTGCTGAGAGCTGAAATTAAAGGAAATGTCACATATCACTTCTCCTATTGACTTGGGACAGCTGAACTCTACATCCCCATATCTGGGAAGGAGGAGCAGACAGGGAGCTTCAGACCAAGAAGAGTAGCAAGACGTCAAGGGAATAAAGAACATAGCTGTGCACTGAGGCAAAAATCTTAAAGACCATGGAGGCTCAGTGTACTGGGATTAACTGTTTCAGGTGGGTAGGTACTTAGCAAGAAAGAGCTCCAGTAGACATGTGGTGGTATGGCATTAAATTTCAGTCAACATAACTGAAGTATGTGCCTAACTACTTTCCCAAACATGATTTAATTTTTTTTTTTTTAAATAAATGGTAATTTTACTAAATGTACCCGCTCTTCTGGAAAATAGACTTTACATTTCAATATTTTATCTTGACAAGAAAGATATTTGAGGGCTTTAAAGAAAAGATTGGTCAACATCTGTGTGTGTTCACATTGTGTATTAATATGCATCAGTCAGATCAATGTTGCAGTGCTGTGCTAATGTCTGGAATTCACATTAAAGTGGTGTCAGGAAGCCTGGATTTGGAACAGTATTGATGGTAAATGGATATAGGTCATTTGGACTAGAAGACTCAGATTTGCCATGCTAGTAAAGCTAAAGGAAATCAATAAAGGAGCAATCATAAAAAACAAAAAAACCCAAACAAACACAAAAAAAAAAAAAACCAACAAAATAATCACACTACTAGAAAAAAGGAAGAAGAGTGTAAACTGAAGTACAGATACTAAAAGAAAGCTTCATTTTTCTTACCATCATTCTTAATAATTTGAATTTGTTTCCAAGATTTCACAGAAAGGAAGGTATTTACAAACATCTGTTTGATCTCAGTTTAGCATTAGCTACAATGGATTTCAGTCTTGCTGGAAAACAAGTTGCAGAATAAAATTCCCATTCTGTCTCTGCACTCATTCTCTTCATCCTCCTGGTCATTTCACTCTTCTGGAAATGCCTTCCATACCAGAAATCTTTTTTGATTAGATCTATCCCTACAGGATGCAGGACACAGGAGCTCTGATAGAGGAACCCAACACCTATCTAGCTAATATAATAGCACTGTACTTATTTTTAAAAAACAGATACTGCCAGGGGGTGGGCTGAAACAGGGTGTAGAAAAGAAACCAGAAAATCAAGAAATATAAGTGTCAAAATATAACAGCTTGTGTTAAGTGAGATACACTCAGAGCCTGACTTAAACTGAATCTCATTTCTCACCATTCTTAATGGGTTCTTCACTCCTCTTCCTGATTCCACAGACTCCTTTACAATACAAAGCATTTCTGTTTATCAGTAACTTTCGTGAAGACCTTTTCATAAAACTTTTACCAGAGTACAATTTTTGCTATGAGAAATCCTGACAGATGTTTCACTAAAATCACCACCAAATATAGCTTCACTGCCTCATCATTTTGTTTTCATTGGAAAAGCAAAACATTTAGCTTGACTCATAAGATGTATTTGTTTTGCATCTATTTTGCTCACCATATTTATTGTTGCTCTGCTCAAGAGACTGAGTTAAGAGCTTTATATTCTTCTTCAGTTCACTGGAAGGCTTGCCTCATTAGATGTTATGTATGGAGTCATCTAAACTACATTAGCCACCTTAAAGTTAAGGCTTTAGCCTAGGCTGGTTGCCTAAACTCACCCAATAGTCAAAGTATGACCTCTTCCATGTACCCTAAATGCTGTCCCTATAAGTATATCCTGAAAGTGATAGCCCAAAACATCATTTGTGTCTCTACCTATAGCAGCTTAAACTAGAGACAGCAGTTTTATCAGCTAAACTTAAGTAACAAGTATGCCCACTATGAAAAGCCTAAGATAATATAGTGTCACTTGACTTGAAATATGATGTAGTAGACATTTTGTTGTATGTGTGCAACAGTCACAATACTCTAGTATTGCTGTAGCATAGCTGTGAGACTGAGCCGAACACAGCATGGATTCCACCTATTTCGTTAAAATCCACACTGCAACAGCACATAATGAGCACTAGCCTTATCTACAGCAAACTGGAATCCAGGTAACATAGAAAGAGTCACTGAAATTGCTCCAGGTTTGAACAATGTCCTCAACTGCAGTGCTGAGCAGCCTGAGTGGAGCCATGCCATGACAGCTGCACTGAGGCCAAAGAGCAGTGAGAGAAAGGAAGGTGAGGTGAGAGAAGACCCAGGGGTTGTTCAAGCAACAAAGTCAAAAGAGCAAGAGTTGTACCTGTGACTGAAACCAAATTTGGTATTTTCATATACATCTTCTTCTGACTTCATTTCTCAGGCCTTATTGTGTGATTCATATTAACTTCTAACAACTATGATAGAACCACAACATCCAAAGGTTTTGGTTAGAAGACTGCTAGGTATGGTCTCTACAGCTCTAACAGTGTTGCCCTGACTGCAAAAGCATTATCGGATTTTCTTGAGATGGAGGAAGAGACAGATATCTGTAATTAGTAATTAAATAATATCAATTTAACTGGGTGAAGGGGTGCTTGCTTCCATCATTTCAACTCATGCTTATTGGCTTTAAGACAGAGATGAAAGATGAATGTGACAGAACAGAAAGATCTTACAGCAAGCAAGCAATGCTGTTAACATAAACAGGATCTCTGCTCTAGAATACAAAGATCTACCATAATTGTCAAAGATGCTTGAGAAGCTGCATATGCTTCAATGCACCACAAACACCTTAAATTATTCATGGGAGGGACAAAATAGTTCAGAACTGTGGGGGTGTCTTAGTTTATGCCTAGAAGTCATTTTCCATCCAACACAAAGACACACCTGGTCAGTCTTTTTGTAGCAATCTTACTAAAAGTTGCTTTATGATTGAGCACATGCCAAAAGCTGTTTGTCCAATTTTCTGCACATGCCAGCTGATGAAAAAAGAAGAGGACAAAAAACTTTGCTATATTAAAGCCAAGACATCATAGTATTACTGAAGAAAACATCTGCCAGGCATAAACCAGGACTTTCAGAAACAGGCTGTGTTCAACATCTCACAACCTAGTATGGATCATATAGCAGTCAATATACCATCAAAGATTCTAAAACAAATAAATGTACACCTTACCTTCAGAAGATTTTCCTCTGGTTTCATTATCACCTACAACAGAGCCAATGTTTCAGGAGCAGAGAAAGATGACTAATGCACACGTCATGTTCTGCATACTGTCGTAACCTGCCTGTCTTAACTGCAAGCACTTCCTTGAGAATGAAGCTAATGCTATTATTTAGTACTAATATTATTAAATCTCTTGGCAGAGGCTTGCACAATCTGCTCTTATTTCAGTCACTCAACAAAGGCTTGTAAAAAAGATGCAAGAGGAAGTAATTTACCCATTCACAGATTAAAACTGGAAGTGCCAACTTAACGTATTTTGACATTTGCCAGGCAGAAAAGTTTGATAGAGCATCAGAGAGCCCCTGACTATACATGGGTTCTTAAGCACAGAGAAAGACACATGTCCCAGCCTATTGCCTTTCAGGAGACCACCCACACTATCACTAACAAATTTCGTTGACAGGTACTAGGGAAAAGGGCATTGTAAGGGCAATATCAAGATGCACCTTCCCCTAGGTTTGTTCTTCTCTCCCATAAGGAGTAAGAAAGGCTGGTGATTATTTGCCATGGGACACTGAGACATAATAAAGGTGAGATTCAGGTGGCCAAGGGCAGATGTGAACTAGCATTTCTCTGCAAGTGTATCTATGATACCCACGCTCAGTTGCAGACCTACCGCAGCCCTCTGGGTGACTAGAGAGGAATCACTTAGTATGGTATTCATCTTATCCAAATTTAGACTCCTGCAGTATAAACATCTACATAGAAGCAAGTCACCCTGTGCTCTTTTTGTAGTCAACAGAGAGAAATAGATACTTCTAGGGGGCAATTAATCTCATCCTAAAGAAGACATCTTCCAGATGATTTATGCCTTAAAAGTACCTGGTTTTCCCTGACTATAAAGGGATTCTGAGGTGATTTTTGCCATATGGACACCTCAGACATGAACAAATAATATATCTAGCAGAGCCATAAAGCCATTGATATTTCACACAGCCTGCAGTTAGTATAAATGTTTGGTCAATAATAACTCGAGCTGAACTCAGACGGTTGACCTAGAGGTGAATGGCTCTGTATTCCATTACTAAGTCTCTGAATCATCCAGTGTCTCTTTTAAGTTAAGTTTCTCCCTGGGTTTTAGATGTCACTTAATGGAATGTGGATATTAAATGTATGTAAATCCATAACATTTTTGGATAGAGCTGCATTCCGCTATGTCCCATTATAAACACAATCCCATCCTCCTCTTTGGAGCTGTCAATCTGTCAGGCAGAGGAGACTGTGGACTCCCAAGGCAAATCCTTGTACTTTCAACAGACTGTTGTTGCCAAAATGAAAATAGTTCTTGTGTGGAGACTATCAGAGAGACCCTCTTAAGCCATGTTTTTTATATCCTGGGATGATAGGAATTTCTTTACCAAAAGTACTGCAGCTTGGTTTTTTTCCCTAGGTTGATCATTTCCATTTTATTCCTTTTCCTATTCTCAGAATTCTCATTTTGTTTCATAGAAGTACCTTCTATAATTTTCACTTTTGTTTCACATTATTTTTCTGCACATTTTTTTACATTTTTCATTGGAATTTCCACCTCAGTTATAAAATATTCTCAGGGTTTTTTGGGGTTTTTTTAAGAATTATTGTTGCACTTTTGCCTTCAACCTTGCAGTAAACTGCCAGGGCAGAATATCATTATTATTAATTTCTGTTTAAAGACATTAATGCACCTGTATCTTCACTTAATCTCCAAATGCCGGGCACTGTTACTTCCCAGGTGTCACTTAGTGGAATGTGGATAAAAAGCTCTGTTAAATTCACATATGTGAATATGTTAAACTATATGTTAAACTATATGTTAAACTGCTTTGCACTTTAAACATAATTCTACTGCAATACACAACCTGTGTTTGTGTAGCATAATCTAGATAACCATCTTCACCAGTATCCAACAAACAGATCCAGAATTCCATCTGGTCTGATGGCTCTTTCAGATGCCTTCAGATGAAGGATTTTGCCATATTCAAGACACTTCTCAAGCCAATTTTTTTTAAAGGAGTTGCACAACAGACCTCCCTTTTTGAAGCCTTTTCTGCACTTCCACTGGGAAGATTGTGTAACCTAGACTGTGCATAGAACACAGTGTTTCTCTTCTTCTGAGGACCAGATGTTATCTGAAGCATTATCCAAAGAAATAATATAATCTCCTGTTTGTACTGTAAGTTCCTGTATAAGTTTTAGGCAGAATCATATTATCAGTGACAACAATTCTTCAAATGCAGTTAATCCCCAACTTCAGGGGTTTCAGCAATTGCCTGAATTAGACAGAAACCAGTATCTCAAGCAGGTTACTTCTGCAAACCAGAGGATTACAATTGAAAAATGGTGCTTTGAAACTGCCCATCTCCAGGCTTCTCTCTGAAGTGCAGAATTTTCCTAGAGAATTACTTCCTATTAGACATTGTCTTCAATGTACCTGAAGTCATATAAGAACTGTGACTTCCTGGCTAAAATACACCTCTAGATCTATTCTTAACAAATAGACTAAGTCTTAGCTTCCCTCCATGTGTTTCCTTCAGCGATACAGACAATTCCAGGACTAGAGCAAGTTTGACATTTTCTCTCCATTTTTCTGATGTAGTACTGACGTTCATGTAATGCAAATCTTGGGGACTAGAACAAGCATTATTTTTCCTTGCATTTGCATTTTAAGCATATTAAAGTCTCTAGGCAAGTTACTACAGACACGCCCAGATCCTCTTGGTGGACCAAACCTGTTCAAGCTGTGGTACTGATCCTTGCCCATCCTGTTGTGGGACTTGGTGAACTTCTCACCCACCTCTCACACTCTGGCTCACTTTCTGGGGAAGGATGTGGAGCAACTGACTGGTCCATGCTGTGTGTCATCAGGATGTTGCAGTAGGAGTAACATCACACTGTGTAGCTCAGCCCATAAACACAGCCTCTCCACTTGCAGTAGGATGGCTGCTACCTCTCTGACAGAGTAACCCAGAACATCAGGTTGTCTTGGCTCTATGCTCCCAGAGCTACTTGTTTGCTTCAATTTACAGGCATTTAGAGTTTCTGTAGTTAAATCCAAATACAAAGGCCAATTATTCAGGTTATTATATTCACCATAGTAGTCATAAAAATGCAAGTAAAATACATATCTACATATTTTTGAGACATAAATGACATTTTTGAGAGTGGGTGAATGCTCAACACTGGTATTGGATACAAATGGGAAAATGAACCAACTTCTTTTCCCTGTGCCACATGTCCAAAATATGATATGACTGTCAGATAATTTATTTTATTAGCATTCTATAAACCCTAAAGAATAAGAGGGAACGTGGGCCAGATCCTCACTGTTTTCAGCTGAGATGTGCCAATTTACCTCAGTGCAGGAGATTCAAAAATACTTCACTTCCATTAGCTTGCAAACTAGTGCTTCCTTATGGAAACATTCCCTATCTTATATAGTTACACATGATCTGGGTGTAACCCATTTCCTATTTGCCCCTGAGCACTTCTGGAATGTGATAACATAACAGTTGACTATATCACCACCTTTTATTTCCCTTCATTTTGTCATTCCCTTGCTGTTGTTCAGAAGAGAAACCAGAAACTGTGGAGGTGAAGCTGTGCAATGAAAAAGCTTGAACACTTTCTACCTTCCATTTTTCCTTGCATTCCTCCCTCCACTTTTCCTCCCTGATTTCCTTCCTTCTAAATACTCATCCAGGAAGAGAAATAGGGTTTTTATCATAGAAAATCTGTTACTCTACTAAGCTTTGAAGATCTACTAATGTGAACAATACTTAGTAGAGGTACATATGTATAAGTATAGGTGCATATATATAAACACAATTGTTCATGCCTAAGAGTGATCAAGGAAATTTTTGCATTTGGCTTTTAAAAATAGCTACTATTAACTTCATTATTTTTGGATGCTTTTTTTTCTACTCTCATCTCCCCAGTCAAAAACACATCTATGTACTTCAATAGAGATGCTTATCTGGATCAAAGCTGTTCAGCTTATATGTTAGTTATTACAAGGGAATGTTTGCAAGAAACACAAGAGGAGTCATTATTGAACTGAAATCTCGCACACTTATTCTCCCAAAATCTAGTCTCTAGATTTCATCACATGGAACAGATTAAAAATATGAAGTGTACTTTGAATTATTTTTATAAAAAGAGTTCTTCAAATTTTATATTTTTTTCTCATAGCAGATCATGTACTGATCCTGAATTACCACATCATGGGGCAGACATGTCTTCCATTGCTGAATGCAGCTTTTTCCCTGTCAGACATGTCCAGAAAGAGATGACCAAGGAAAATTGCAACATAAATTCACTCTGGAGACAACACTCCTGTTCATATTTTCAGTTTTGCTCTTCTTTTCTCAGAGCAGTTTGCAAAAGGTGAACTATTTTTATGTACACTCAGAATTAATGTCTATCGTCAGGCTGACAATGGAGAATGAAGATTGAATGGACAGAAGTTTACAAACTAAGCTCACAATTAAATTTTTTAAAATTCAGAATAAGAAATGAGAAATGAAAATATGCTATGAAGGTAAAGACTCTAGCCACAGCAGTGTCTTACCATGAGAAAGAAAAGTGTCACTGCTTTAAGTGTCCAGTAATTGCTTTATTGGACATTTGTATTTCCAGAAAGCAGTTTCTGACTTGCATTGCACATTAGCTAGGGCATTATGTTAAATCCTATGACACGCAACTGCTGACTTCTGAAAGGTTCCCCAAATTTATTTATTCTTTTCTACTGTGACGTTTCTGTAAGCGTGTGCTTCCAAAGAAAGACTTTATTAAATCAATTCAAAATATGGTAAGCTTCCAAGAGAGATTAGAGACTAAACTAAGCACACTTGAAATTTAGCAATTCTCATTACAAATCAATTTAGGGAAAGAAAAATTAAACCCATCCAAATTTCACAGATTCAAAATGTCTGATATTAAATACCTTTGATATTTCTGAGATTTTATTAGAAGCTCCAAATTGTTACTGCTTCACATTTCTTTGTGATTAAATTATAGACACTATGTCATAGTTTCATTTTGAGTTACTAAACACTAGCTGATATCATTGTCAGACAGAAAAGCAGGAAGGCAATGAATTTATGAATTTATGAATGGGAAATGGTGCAATGTGGAGAAAGGTTGACTTTTACTCAGCAGTTTGGGCATAGCACCTTCCTCAGTGGATGTCTGGGTAAAAAAAATAAACCAACAAAGAAACAAACAAAACCCCAAAACAAAACAAAAACCCCAAACAAACAAAAAAGCAAAACACAAATAAAAACAAACAAACAACACCCCAAATAAAAATCTTTCTTTCCCAAATTCTGATAACTAATTTCATGGGGTTTTTTTCCTTTACATTTTTGGAAATTTGATGCCTGAAAAAGGGAAATCTGAATATGCATTACCTTAAACCAAGCAGAGTTCACCAAATGTTCCAAACAGCCATAAAGATGAATATATAACTTTATTAAAAGACTGATGCCAAATCTTCCTTAGCCTTACACGCCATACCTTCTACTCTTCCTGTTGAACTCTTCCAGGTTATTTTCAATTTGCCTAAGACATTCCCAAAATATCATTGCTCCAGTTTATGTTGTCTTGGCTGCTAGGATAGATCCCATGTACCCACTGAAGCCTCACCTGGCAGAAAGGCTGCATCTTGTAGCTTCCTCATAGCAGCCTGACAGTGCTTCCCAGAACAAGATTTTCTGTTTCTGCATCACCCTCACATTTCTGAATCACCCCATATGACATCCATTCTCCTTTTCTACTGTATGGCTTCTCCATGGCCTTTTATGTTTCATCTCACTGATTTTGGATCATCTACCTGATTTCTTAAGGTCACTTTAAATTCTGATCATGTACTCCAAACTGCTTGTAATGTGTTCAGCAAATGTATCAAGTTCTTTTATAAACTGAAAGCCAAGACTTTAGCCAGAAATGCTCTCTACCTCCCACTCCTGTAAGACTACACTGGGAGTTACACCTAACCAGCAAACTGCTTATGCCTTTGAAAGCCTCTGAAGTTTTTGAAAGAAGCATTTCAAACAGCTGTTCAGTCAGCTTGGGTTGACCGCTCTAGGTTTATTTCCTCAGCTTTGCAGGAGACCTGTGTGGGATAAGTCTGTCTAAATCAGGGAGACATCCCATATACTGCTTTTCTCTTATTCTTTAAATCAAATGCTCTCAGAGAAGGAATAAAGATTGATTTGACACAGTGTATTTTTTTGCATGCTTAGGTAGGCTATTTTAACTCTTTAGGATCCTCCTGCAATTTATTTATGGTTTATTTAATAAATTAATTCAGAACATTTCCAGGAGCTCCTATAAGGGATTAATCATAGCTTCCTAATTTTTTCAGAAGAACCATATTTGCATCTTTTCCTGTTACTGTGAAGACTCACCAATGGTCCAGAGATTACATAGGATTGTTTATCAGGTCTTGACAGTCAAAATACATCTATCTACTCTTTAGCATGTTCTCTTCCTTTGTTTTACCTAAGCTCATGTCTTCTCAATACAGTTAGGCAGAACCAAACATTAAATATTTTAGACTTCTTTACACCATGTCTGTCTTGCTCTCCTTTCCTGTTACATAGGATCTGTACTGTTCTGTTACTATTTGAACAGAAACACCTTGAAAATATTACTCCAAGCAGGATCATAAGAAGATTTACTAGTGGCAAGGAAGACTTTCTCACCTGATTACCCTGTAAATACTCGGGAGAAGTCTTTAATAAACATTTCACCAGTGGTACAGCAGCAACAGCATAGGCAAAATGTGGCCTTCGGCTGAGGCACCATCAGATCTGTGAGACTGTTTTGAACTGAGTAATTTCTGAACCTGCTAGCAAAGTGAGTGATTTGTCGCCAGATCAAGGAAGAGCAACTTGGCATTTGACAGAACTCATTATTTGAGTCTTTAGAATGATTTCTACAGAGATTGTGGAGTTTTGAAGAACACTGAAAAGGGATTTTTCATTTTAGCCTCTGCTACTTACTGCAAGAGATAAGGGGAGACACAACTGTTCTGAGGAGAACCTTTGTGATATGTGTGTCCTGTTCCTAAGGCCTACATCAAAACATCAGCTGTTTAACGAGGACTTTAAAACATTTCCAATTTGTAGGAATCTTTAGCTGTTATAATGCCCTTTATTTCACACTTCATTCATATCATTGTTGTTTCCTCCTATATTTCACAGGCCTAATCAGATCATCAAAAGAAAGGAAGGTGACTCAGTTACACTGCGGAAAGAAGGAGCCCATATCCGCCTTGCTAGGGGAGTCTGCATGTCCCCACAGTGCTGTGCCCATGCTAGCACAGAGATGACACATCCCTGGGCAGCCTGCTGTATCCCACCCTTCTCTCAGCAGGCAGGCATCCCCACATGCACAGAGCCAGAGCATTTCCTCCCAAGGTTTACTCTGCCAACCGCCTCCACATCTGCCCTGGGCCCTCCCTCATTCCCACTGGCAAGCCCTGCCAAACACTGCCTGGAAAAGGGACCTCCTCCTTCCCTACACAGACCAGGCATGGTGCTTGGGGCTGGCACATGGTGTCCCCACAGGACCATCTCCTGCCAGCTAGCAGCTGTGGTGAGGCCCGTTGCCAGTTGTGGGGAGGCAGAGGAGAAATAAAGTACTACTGGCAGCAGGCTCCCGCGTGGCGACAGGCCCCACGTCCCTCCTGTGTGGCGGGCAGATGGTGGTCGTGCAGGCACCCAGTCAGCACCACAAGGCCCCCACGGCCCCAGCCCCATATGCCCGCTCAGCTGCTGTCACCACTTGTCAGACTAGGAGTCATTTTTCAAGTACTGCTAGCATGGGTGAGTCAAATGCACCAAAGGGCAAACTGTGTTTTCAGCATTAGTAGCCACGAGGCCAGAAGGTCCTGAAGTGCAGGAGGTGGGTGACTCTGACTCGCTGCCCAGTGAAGCACTGGCAGAACTAGGCAACACCACTGACGGTGTCATAGCTTTCTGCACAGATAAATGGTGCAACAGAGAGGTACTAGCAGAAAGAGGGAAAGGAGTTGAGGTTTTCTTTAAGTGTAGATTACCTTAACAATAAGTTTTCCTACAAATCAGCAGAGTTCAAACACTCTAAACTGTAACCCTGAGCTAAAATGTGAGAAGAAGCTGCTTTACCATTTCTTAACATAGCTCAACACCTGCACTCTCACTGCTGCTGCTGCTAAGGCCTGGAGTTACACAGTGCTGAGGTCTGGCATGGGAAAAGGACACTTGGATAGTACCATGGTAATTCATGCATGAGGGGATACTCAGAAGAAGATAAAGTGGGCATGTAAGTCTCTACCCACTTAAAGTCTACAGCCAAAATGGAGACAGTGAGGCAAAGACCACCTTGAAGGCTGCTACATTGCCACAGCAACACCAGTGTTGAGCTGTTCTCTTGGGGAATAGGTTGGCAGCCCAAGCAAACAGCTTGCCTCTTTTGTCCCTCATGTTAGCAGGAAAAGGAGCACTAAATGGCCTCATCTTGTGGGACCGAACATAGGTAACCTCTGAAGCAGCCAGAGGCACTGCTGGGGAGGTGTCTTTGTCATGCTCACGGCATAGCTGCTAGGATGGAGCAAAGCCATCACTACTGCCTGGGCGTGTGGGAACAGAGCTCACCACTGCAAGGTCTGAACATGAGCTGGAGCAGGTCAGGGGTGAGCAGCAAGCAGAGGAGATGAGGGCATGACAAGACTGGCAGATTTGGATCATCTGGGCTACAGGGTGCAAGGGTGCGTGCAGAGGTTGGAGCTACAGTTGGAGCTGTTGTTCTAGAGTTCTTTAGAAAAGGTATATTTTGGGACTCCTGGAAACTAAGCAAAAAGTTGAAAAGGCATTTCTTTTTCATTTTAAGTAATTGAACATGATTATGCTTGTAGACAGCTATTCTGGAAATGAAAAAGAGGTTTTAGACGCCATGCCACCAGTTTTGACAGCCTGACCCAAAGCAAGGTAGCCACAGAAAGAGTCACGATGTTTTCCTGGGGCACTTGCATTGACTCAGATGTGGTTTTCTCAGTGGATAGGAGCAAAGGCTTCTGTAACACCTTCAGGCATAACCTTCCCTCTTCCCTGAATGCCCCTTGTCAAAATGATGCCACACTGGTCATCAGTACTCAGGATCACATAAAATAATGCCATAAAAGGGAGCTATGATTTTTTTGCACACATTCATTTCACCGTTTTTAGCATCTAAAATATGGATACAAAAAATCACTATTTTTTCCTTAGTCAATTATCCAGCTTTTGTGGTCTAGGTTTTCCTAAAACTTGTCCATAAGGGTTTTATTTTCATCTGACATTGTGCTAGTTACATTTAATCTAATTTTAGTGTAGATAGGCTAATAAAGTTTTGATAATGTAAATCCTCTTGAAAAAGGACTAATTTTAGGGGTTCAGAAAACTGTTGACATGCTATGACCATGAATTAGCCCAGTTTGTTAGAGAATGGCACTAATAATGCCAAGGTCATGGACTTGATCCCTGCACAGCCCATTCTCTGAAGAGAGGATCCTTCCAACTCAGACTATTCTGTGATTTTCTTTGTACAAGACTGTAGTACAAAGCAAGGTGCATTAGCTGAGTGTAATCTTAGGTTTAGAAGTCGTTCCTCAAGCCTTCAAGAGATGTGAATCAATGAGTTTTCTAACTGTGAAAAATGGTTTTCATAGATCACTGGCTTTATGGTAAAGAGTTAAGATGCAAGGCAGATGGATGGGATATTTGACCTCTCTTATGCCCTTCTAAATTTGACTGGACTCTGTTAGGGAACTGCATACGTGTTGGTGCTGCCTCTTAGACACTGATACCATTCCCAGAGGGGCTCTTGCTTGGCATGTCAAACAAGATAATATGATTGCATATTTCTTTGACTGAATGAAGGTGGTTCTCCAGTCAAAGGGGAAGAAAGCTGTAGGTTTTCAAAGTCAAGGTCATGTGTCCTATATTCCATCTATTGTGTAAGTTAGCTGACAACATCAGCATAAATTTATGAAAAATATATAGATTATTACCTATTGCTCTTAAAATATCTCTGAAAGCGTTTTGAAACTTCATGGCTGATAAGTAAGACATCTTTTTTGCTGAGGCATATCAGATGCCTTTTCTCTATATACACTTTCATTCTACAGTAAGATAGAAAGAAAAATCTATTTGTAGTTCAAAATATCCTATGTTCTCTCCTGTAGCTACTGAGTCTCTTCTGAGCTGTTTTTTTGTTGTTGTTATCTGGCAAAACCAAAGCAGAAGTTATTTGAAACTGAGTCACTTTGGTGGAAATTGATGGTTTAATTCTGGCAAAATACAACATCCACAAAACCAGATCTGAGTCTCCTGAACAAAATCTTGCTTTACAGGTATGTGCAAACTCATTCATCCCAGCAATCTGTGAGATGAAAGACTTTATTTTCTAGTAACATTGGGATGCAAAGGCACTGCACCAAATAAATATTTTCAAGCATAACAATAGCATGAAGACTCTCAAAAGCCACTTAAATAGTTATAATTTTTAACTCTGTGTGTTCATCGAACAATTTTGTGTGTTCATGAATAACTCACAAAGAAGAAACAAAAAGATTATTCCTGTTCATAAAGCTTGAAGTATGCAATCAGGAAACAGAAAGACCACACCATTAAGCTGGCCAACCATGTGGCACAAGCAGTAATCAAACCATAGTGAATATTTAGAGAAGCCATTTTTCCATTAGCCCGCAGGCAAAGAAAAAAAAAAAAAGCTACTGCAATATCTAAAGATTTGGAAAAGTCAGTTACTTTACTGACAACTTATAAACAGGAAAAAAGAGAGTGATGTCTTAATTTATCAACTAAATTTTTACCTTCAAAGAGTGTCACCTAGCCATTTGTTCAGCCTGTCATACCTTTGAAGCACAGACTGTTGGTACTGTGCCCCTTCCCAGGTCTGAGGACACCTGAGACAACAAAATAGCCACTGTTCTGTCTGTCTGTAAGTGGCAGGATCTGTTACTGCTCAGAGTCCTCTTGGATTCCTGCCTCACCAAAGAAGATTGAAACCAAACAATGCTCTTTAGATTTGGAGAACTTGATCCTTCAGCACATGGTGCAGCAGCCCCTGTCAGTACCCGCCCCCCTTCAGGCAGCCAATAATGCTCCTCTGGCTTAAGAATCTTTGAGTGAGTTTTGCAAAGTGGCTTGAGATCACTGGATGGGACAGACTGGACAAGTATAATAGGCTGTCTTTCAAATTGTTACTTGTGGGTGTCATAACAATGCTGAATTTATC
Source organism: Urocynchramus pylzowi (assembly GCA_013397555.1). Taxonomy (NCBI): domain Eukaryota; kingdom Metazoa; phylum Chordata; class Aves; order Passeriformes; family Fringillidae; genus Urocynchramus; species Urocynchramus pylzowi. The sequence continues at coordinate 298,145 of VZRH01003764.1, read as the reverse complement.
ACTATAGGAATAAATTTTTACCCGCAAAATGTGGAATACAAGAGAATCAGTATTAATTAAAATGAAGGTGAGTGACTGATGCTTAACTGGTGCATCAACAGAGTAAATTCTGTTTAATGGAGATGTATTTGACCTCTCATAATTTATAAAGTAGCATATAGGTATTAAAATATAGGTGAAGTTTTAAGCTTCATTGTATAAAAAGATTTCACTAATTAAAGGTTTAAAGCTATGAATATAATTTTAATTTAAAAGCTATTTTTATGCTGAATTTAGATATATTGAAAGATTTGTTTTTAATAAAACATCCTTTTTGATCAGAAATTCCTGAGAATTTAAGATGATTGTCTGTTTACTTGGATGTCAGATGTAAGGCTGAGTCTTCTAAACACTTTGGCATGTGCTTAACTTGACATCAGCAAGACCACCCCTGTGCATGAAGCTAAACATGTGCAAAGATATTTGTAGGACTGGCATCTAGCAGTCTCTTGTAAACTCCAGTCTTACCCTTTGGAAAGGTTTTCAGTTCAAGTAGAAAAAAGGAGTTGAAGGTGGAGAGCACTGATGTGAAAGAACAGCATAATGTTACTCTTGCATAATTTGAAGCGAACACAAGTAACAGATTATTTTCTGTGTTTTTCCTCTTTATGTCTTCAGGGTAGGTATCAGCTGTGATTCTGAGGGCTGCTTTGGGATCATCTCGTGACCTTGGCCCATTGGCACAGATTTTGGTGCTTATCTGAAGCCACTGAGGATTTGAGTCATGTTTCCAAACTAGCTAAGAGAGGATTCCCACTGAAATTAACAGCGTTTGAAGAACAGATAGCCAAGTAAGGAAAAAAATTACATCCCCACATCCCAGATTAAAGACTTGTGGCCACTTCTAGGCAAAAGTTAAATAAGGAACAGAGCTGTGATGTGCCATGTGGAATGCTCAGTAGCTCTCACAAATTGAAATCTACCTTGGAGAGAATGAACTGGCAAGGGTTTTAAGAACTTTTCCCTAAAGGGTGGCATCTTAAAAAGTTGTTCATTACAGGCTTATTGCTGATCTGAGAACTCTTCACTACCACTCTGAAATGAAATGACTCTTAGTCTTTTCATTTACTTACCCCATGGAAGATCTTCTTAACACAATAATTGCAAATTCATAATTTAATTTAATTTCCCCTTTATCACTCCTTTTAAGTTTCAGTTTCTCTTTTTTGCATTCAGGGCCCTGCAGAGCTTCAGAGGTCTGTTGGCATGTTCCCATTCTCCCCAGTTGCTCTGTCAAAGATGTCAGCTTTTGGACAGTTTAATTTTTCTTCCAAACACTCCATGTCCTCCAGGCTGTTCCCTGCACACATACAGCAACTTCCTAATCTTGGTGCCTCGGGAAGTGAGACCTTCCTGTTCAGCACAGAAAGCTGTCTCCTATCACCTCCACTACATGCAGGATAAACCTAACAACTTGCACAGCTACTCCTCATCTATATTTAGATGTACAGTGTCATCCCAGTTTTTCTAAAACCTAAATTTCCATTTTACAGCAGTACGTGTATCATCATCAAACACAAAAATGACAATCACAGAATAAAGACAAATATATTCATAGATACACATATGCACAGAGTAGACATACTGAGAAATTTTTTAGGCAAATTATTTCAATTTGGTACCAGCAGCTCCTTCACCTCCTCTGAATTTTCAAAGTTTTCCAAAGATGTACACAGTCACTAGTGAAAGGTCAGAGTAGTGGCCCTGGCAAGGAAGGAGCATCTCTTTGCAATGTTCAGAGTGTGTAGAGAACATTTGTGTACCAGCAAAACCGCTTCCCATTCCATCCTCAGTTTTACCCTTTCATATGCATTGTCTTGCACAGAAACCCATAATACATTCATAAAGAGTGGCCATACCTGAGTGACCTCAGCTTTTCACAGCAATGGCCTCCTGTTCCCTTCTTTCCTGTTCTTAGACTACTAATCCTAAATTCCAGCAGGTACCATCTGGACAATTTTTCCCAGGGTGGTTATGAGTTCCAGCTGTTATGATCAACATGTCACACCACTGGACTTCTCAGGGTACAGGAAATCTGCTACATGAAGGCAGAATGGTTATTAGAATACCATTTACCAAGTCATAACTTCATTTAGGGTATATATGGGAGAGTCCTGTCATATCATTCCCAGTCAGATATAATGGAGCACTATTACACCTGGCATTTGCATGAGCCACATTTTGAATGGAGCCAGTTACCTCTCATTCTTTTTCCAAAAAGAAAGACAAAACAAGCAGGTATTGAGACTGTACTAAAAGAAAAACATGAGTGACTTGGAAAACCTCTGTGGTTCATAAAGACAGAGGAGATGAAGCAGAAAAATATGAGAAAAACTTTCAGAGAAACAGTGACCATGATATGGAAGAGAAATTTTGGAAAACTTTGACAGAAATGCTAAGTGACAAAATATTGAAAGTGAAAGAGAAACTGAGACTGAATGTATATCCTTTTTAATTTTTATCTAGCTATAAATATTCTATACTCGAATTTTATGTGATTTCCAAAATTATGCAAAATCTGCATGTTTATTGCAGCTATGGTGTTCCTCTGGAGTAATGATCGGGCGCCCAATTGATCATCTGCGCTGGGGAAGAGCATCTTTATTTAGACTATTGTGATAACTCAGTTACCTGTAGAAAAACTATTAGTGTTTGACAGTAGATAGTAAATTCATTTGAGTCTGTTTGCAATGACATTCTCAAATGGATCTGCAGATACACTGGATTTAGCGATCTAATGATCTTGTTGTGTTTCTTGGGACTAGATTACATTTGAGCATATTGTTTTCTTAGGAGTCAGGTAAGAAAACCTTCCTCATGAGTTAGACTTGACTTAAAAGACAAAACAGAATACTAAATAAGAATTTTTCTATAACAATAGCCTATAAAATCTGCTTTCTTGTATTTGCATTTACTGAACACCACTGTTGGTAGCAAAAATTAAGAATTTGATCTCCATCAAAATGTTTGGTTTATGTTGAGTTTAAATAATTTATTTCAGACACCTGGGATCTGTAGGTAGCAATTTGTAAGCCTCATGAGTCACTGTTGATATTTTAATGGTGTGTGGGTTTTTTGGTTTATTCATTCTGTTCCCTTTGCCACGTACAGTGTATTTTCTTGTTCAGTTTTCAGAAAGAGTAAATCCTTGGAAATTAAATGCTTTTGATTTTTCAGCACTGCTTAAAGTATACAGCATTTATTGTCATTTAAATACCACCAGAAAATGAAGGTCAAAATAAACACTAAGACTGTTCATACTAGAGAAGGCAGTATTATCCCAGTCCCAGAGGGATGCCCCTCCTTCAGGCCTCACAGAACTAGGTCCAAACTGGACACCACACCAGCTGAATTTGTGAGGCAAGAACTGCATAGAAGTAATGAGAGTCACCACATGACAGAAAAGAAACAGCTTAGAAAACTGCAGCACTGGGGCATTAACATGATTCTCAGCTGTACAGCCAGATTTTCATTTGATGTCTACTGGAAATGTTGCAGTGCAGCTAAGCTGACTTATCCTTGCTGAAGATCTCTTGCTTTAGAGCTTTGGGCTACCCTGGTGACTTACAGCTACATTCTTATACATATAAGAGGATTTGTTCTACACAAGTTATTGACTGATATTTCATTAACATAAGAAAGAAAGGTATGTTGATGTATTGGATATAACCACTAAAATCTGGCTCAGAGTGGTTACTGGAACTCCTGGGGGGGGGTTTTGTGCTTCATGTCTGTTCTACTTAACAGTTGCTATTCTTGCAGAGGAAAAGAGCACAGTCTTGCCATGACATGGCCTTCCTTAGCACAGAAGTCAGGAAGGAGACTTTGGACTCCTACAGAACCTCTTGCCAAAGTTACTGTGTACAGTAATCCTTTTCAAGAACTGTTTTCTTACATCTGAAAGTGAATCACCCTGCTCATGTCCTGACTGTTTGGACTAACTTGGCACACAAATATTTGAGTGGGAGTCTCGTGGGTATAAATGCTCAGGAAAATTCACTTGAGTAACTGAAGGATGAGTTGTGCTACAGAGACGCACAGATGCATGTTGGGCTTCTAAACCTGTGAAATGTGAACAACTTATGTCCTAAATGCTACTTCCAAAAAGGAAGTCAAGTTTTTTCAGGTTGTCTTTTCACTTTCTGTCAAAAGGAAGAGCCTCTTCTTAGCAGTTGCATCCCTGACCAAGGACCTGGAAAACCTCAAGGAAGATCTCTGCCTACATGAGCCCAGGGCCTGACAGAAAGCTAGAAGATACTGCTGCCACCACTGGGACAACATGCTTCCCTCTCCACACTGATAGTGTCCAAATAAATTTGAGGCATTGGTGGCCTGGAGATGGTATATGTGAGGAGGATCCTCTCTGCTTTTCAGATGTATCTATGAGTCTAAGAGGGAACTTCAGCCCACTTGTCCTGAATACCACCCCACTTCTCCAAGGCACGACTGAAGGTTTATCTTGGAAGGGAATTGCAATCAGGATTGTGTAAGGCATTGTAAAAGCTCCCCTAGATAATTTTTTTTGAGTTTCATTTTCTGATAAAAAGTTATGTTTTGGACTGGCAACTCCCATGAGCCAGAGCCAGGGAGAGTGCAAGCAGTTTTCCCTCTGTCTCTGCCCAATATGCCATGGGTGAGATGCTCTCCCATTACATTGCCTCGGTGACACTACCCATCTGATATATCTGCTAAGTGTGTAAAACAAGGTTATTTCATGTATCTTAATACCAATAATAAATTCAAATGGGTGATGGGGCAGAGGAAGCTCTTTAAAGCTTGTGGCTGTTAAGAAGTGGTTTTATGCTATTTCATCCAGCCTGGGATCTTCCTCTAAGTCCAGCTGGTGCTACACTCAGGTGCAAGAGGAGCCTGTAGCCCTGTGCCTGGGTGCTGGGTCCCAAAACTCCCCAAGTGCATCACAGTATTGTGAAATCTTGGGCCAAGCTAAGTGCCTCCCTCATTTTTCTGAGATCAGCAGATGTCTTGGGAATGAAGGGAATCTGGAATATCCCAGTAGCACCTTGTATGGTATAAATGTGAGAATGCCTTCTTGCATTTGGAAGCTGAGGTATTTGTGAGGATACATTTTTATGCCTTGCTATGTTCAGAGAAAAATGCTTTGATCAAAACAGTTCCTTCTTTAATTTTTCCCCATTTAGAATAGCACAGGGTGTAAAAAAGGCAAAAATATCTGCTGGATCTGGTCTGTGTGTTAAACTTTAGATCTAGAAACTGTTGTGGGTTGGGGAAAAGTATATAAGTAGAGATGGCTCACTGGGGTACTAACAGTGTAAAAGGCAGATAAAAAATGCAGAGAAAATTGCTTTCAGCCTCCTTTTCTGGAACCACTCATCCTTCCCAGGGCTGCACAGAATACAGCTGCACATCACTGAGGATTTTAGCAGCAATTTTTTTTAATCTTTGAAGACATCAGTGCCACATGAGGACTGCCCATACATGTCATTTAAAAAAATACACACATTCTCTGCTTCCTGGAAAAAGGTGTGATGAAGAAGGTGTCCTTGGTTAGGACTCAGCAGAGGGACCAGTTTCAAGCAGTCAGAGACATTTTGCTTGATTTGGGACTGAAGGCTTCATAACCCTCATCTCTAATTTACCCATATAATTAATGGTGGACACCAAATGCTTCCCCAGCCATGAGCACTTGCAAGAGTAATTTTGTTTTTACTTTTGATCCACTCAGAGATTTATAGGGATGGGACCATATAAATACAGAGTGAACAGCTGGGCTAGACATATGCTACAGCATGTGATTCAAAACTGTCTCTATGTAAAGATTTGAAACCACAAAAACAGTTTCCAAGACAGTGCAAATAGAAGCTCCACATCCTTCAAGGAAAACCCAAACACTGTGAAAAATAGAGATGGTTCTAGTTCTAGGCTGTGAATTTACTATTCCTCAGAACTCATTTAAGATATATATGTAATTCAAATATTTTTGAGATAATTATGTATTTTCCTTCCTACTTCCTTAAGGCGACAAATTAAACAATTCCAGTTACTTTCTGGAAGATATTTATTTTCCTGCCTGTCCTCATGACACTAGAACTTCTTCCACTCCAAAGAAGGATAAAAAATGTAAAATAAAAATATTACCCATTTCTATAAATCTTCATCATGATGGTCTTGGATACACTGTAAAGAACTTATTATTCACCCTATGAAATTCATGCTAGCATTTTCTCATGCAAACTCTGGCACTTATGCTCAGTGCATATCTTGGCATTTCTTTTTCATGCACCTCATGATATCTTTGATATTTGAATATTGAAATTGTATTTTCTTTTGTGATTTGCAGGTGTCTGCCACCTTACTGCAGGTAAAAGCTAAAAATATGCCTATTTATTATTCAAAAAGTTAGAATTGAAGTCTAGGATAATCTTGAAACTTCAGTATGCAGGTATGGATGAGAACATCTGCATGAGCCTTGCTCATCAAGCAATGGGTCAGACAAAAGTGCAATATTGGCAGGGCTGAAAAGATGTGGTATATGCCAATATGACATAATATTTGTTCTACAATACTCTTTAGTAGCGACTGTAAGAGCCTTATGACTCACAATGGAACCAAAGAATCATGAAGCATTTAACAGTTTAAACAGTTTAACAAACTCCTTGAGAGCCCTTAACTTATCCACATCAAGCTGCAAGCAAACAGCAAGGAAACAACGCCAGCAAAACTTCAAGTGGAAAAAAAGATCAGAAGTCACTCACATTTGTCATCATTACAACAATACCCTTTTACTCTGTTGAAAAAACTATATCCATTACTACTGGGATAAAATTGTTCTACCTTCAATGACTTTAATATATAGTGGCAGATATCACACTGTGGTTATTCCTTGGCTATCCTAAAGGAACACATACATTTCCCACTTTGGCAAGTAGTTTCCAGGAAGAAAAAAAAAAGAAAAAAAAAAAAAAAAGCAAATAATTCAGGGAATAAGCCCATTTTGAACATAAAGGAATGCATCATAATCTCATCTACTTCCAGTCTAACTCATAAACGCGTCACTATCTAAAACAGCATGACACCAACACATAGCAGGTATACCAGGTGCTTCCAGAGGGGCAAGACTGGATGTAACATGAAAAGGTGGCTAAAGCAACTTTTATTTCAGTTTCAGGAGTTTCCACTAAGCTATAATTAGAGGTGCCAACTGCTAACAAAACCCATCTTAGCACAAAATTTCTCCATGGAAACGAAGAAGCGCTGCAAAGAAGGTGTCAAAAAAACTGAGATTTTCTTGAGCTTGGGAGCAACAATTAGCTTAATAGGAACTTCTCCATATCTAAGAAAAAAACCCTAAGATATGAAAACCAGCTTTGATGGCCAAACAGGGAATGACAGGATGTGAGCACTGCTCTTATCACAGAAGTTTGTGTTTCTGAGTCCACATTTCTGTTAACAATATAGATGTCCCTGGAGAGAGAGGGGCATTCATAGGGAATTATTATTTTCCAAATATGGAGAAAATAGGGAAGAAGGGTCTCTCGTCTCTTTTTTTTTTTTTCTTTTTTTACTTTTTCTACCTTCTGATGATCTAACAGGAAACGTGAGACTGGGAAATTTTGCTCCTTGCGAGGCTCAGACATCCAAGGGCAGGAGTTTGTCTCAGTGCCTGAGTCACCAACACTCGCAAGAGACAAAACACTGTTTTTCCTCTCCCTTTTTCCTTAGTTGCTATTTTTTAACCTTTTTCTCCTTCTCCAAATTATTTCTTATTCCATTGCTGACCTTTTCTTGCTCTATATTTGCCTACATCTTTTCCTATAAAAGATGCATGATAAGCATTTGCCACACAGATGTCTTATTATTTAATCTTAGACACCAAAATTTTACACATATAATCTGGAGGTACAGATTGTGCCTGCATATCTTTCCCTGCCACGCTCAATGTGCAGATGTCTGCCAGTGCTAACTATTACTTTGTTTCAGAGATTACCTTCCCTTTCAAATCTTGCTGAAAAACAAAAATTTCCAGAAAAACCTAGCATGTCACCCGGAAGCAAAGAGGTCATGCTGAGCTGATGATACCTGAAACTTGGGCTTCACTTGTTTCAGGCAAAAGTAAAGCAGGATTTTCAACCCTGGCTTATGTCCATGTGTAATCTCCCTCCACACCAATCTATCAATCTGGTTAAATTCCACTTCACTCCTCCTGGCACACTGGTCACAGCAGTTTATGAAATGCTTGAGGCTGAAGGGTTTTCTTTGACAGGGAATCAAACCAGGTCAAGCCTAATAACACTAAATCCTGGCCCAGAGACCATCAGGAGAGGTGTATTTCTAATAGCAAATCTACTAATAAGCAGATGCAATTACTAGATGTACTGAGAAGAAAGCAAAGGGTATAAATCTCCCTGGCAAAACAGTAGGCTTACAATAGGTGCTACATGCTTTGATCAAATTAAAAATTTTATTACACTTTAATTAAGACCAGCAATTTATGACTGGCATGCAAAACTACTGACATTTACTTTTTGTTCCAATCCACACTAGTAATTTTAATCCACACCTGTACTTTTAAGTCTAATTTCACATTTGTTCACGGAGTACCAGTCATTCAGGAAATCTCATTATTATGCTTTCCTGGAAGGAGATAAAACTAGCTGTATTTAGAGTTATTTCAAAACTGTAAATTTCAGACTCCATGAGCCAGGAAAATGTACTGAATATGTTAAAAAGGTTTTTGTCAGACCCTGTGATCACCCCAACATTGTTCTGTGCTTCCATCTCTGAGAGCAAAGAAATTACCTATTTCATGAAGTAAATGAATTTTGTGTAACTCATACAACTGGAAACATGCCAGAAAATAAATAACATATTTAGCCAATGTTGAGAAGTTATTTCAAGTGGTTTATGTGTTTCTGAAAAAAATAACTCAAAAAAGGCAGCTTTAAGAAACCATTAACTTGAGTGAACTAATTAGAAACAGATCACATGATGATAAATGAGGCAGTTTGATCTGTTGATTGGACTGCTAGCCTGTAAGTATGTAGAGTGACCCTGCAGATAATTGTATCAGTACCTGTGCTAATGGGGGTTTATAGAGATCAAAGCTGTGCAATATTCCCAGACCCTTAAACCACTGCATTGTACTAAGATTGAGTTAGTAAATACACATGAGCTAATTTAAAGCAGTGTTATTACAATGTTGCAGTTATGAAATAAAGAGGTTTTGAAAGCTTTGAAATTTGGCAGCCAACCTTAACTCTGACCTGGCCCTGCTGCTCTCATTCCACCAAATATGATGGACAGTGAGAGAAGAGGGAAGGGATATTCTAGCACTTAAAAGTGCTAGAATATACTAAATACTAAAACTTTGATATTGTTGTCTGCAAGTGACTTAAAAAACTTTACACAAAGCTCCTCCAGACTTCAGAAATCATGCCATAATGACATATGTGAACAGCCTTGCAAAGAAGCTAGAATTTAGAAAATCCAGTTTTCACCCCTGTTAACTCTCATCCCGTCTTTTTTATAGCGGCCCCACCCCACTTTGCTAAAAGCAAAGGTTTACAGGTGGGACTTCTCAGATCTCCAGGACACCTCTCAAATCTGCACTAGTTTTCAGTGCCTTTTTCTCTAGTGTAAGTATTTTTGTAATACTTACACCACAATTATGTCAATTTCTTATGTTGTTCACCCAGGTAGAACAATGTTTTGAAGGTGCTTAGCAGGAACCACTACATCTTATGATTGTTGGTGGCATTAATAGCTCCTCCTTAAGGCACTGATATTGGAATGTCACATCTGCAGTTTTGTGAGACCGTCTGATATTACTTCTTTTCATGATTTGATCAAGCTCCAGGCATTTCTTGAGCTTGATCAAATATGGTGGCTGCATGGAAGCTATTTCATTTTGCAGAGATGAGCTGTGCTTAACGCTGATGCAGACTTTCTTCTCAGAAAATATTTGAAAACTGGTGATCTGAAAAATTGTCTCCCTTGCTTTTAAGAAAATAATTTGCTTGAAAGTTAAACAATACATATAATGCATCAAAGCAAATGCCAGTTCTCAAAGTGATCTAGACAACTACAGCAGACCTCATTGGAAACAATAACCTTACACAGACTTAAGATTTAGTTAGCAGTAACAATATAACAGGAAAACAAGACTCAACAATTCTACAAAGCATCCATTCTAAATGGAGGAAAGATTTACTCCTCCTAAAGTATTCCCAGGCTCCAGCATAAGCCAGTCCACATCTCCAAGATAATCCAAGAGATCATAATGAAGGAATTCTAACAGAGGATGAAGAAAGTATTTTTTACTTTTATCACAGAGTCACTCCATGTGCCAACTGGTGCTGAGGCATGAAGTGTCCCTGTGCCAATGACTGCATCACATCTCTCGGCGCCAGTTTCAGATGTTAAATCTCCTCCCGTTAAAAACTGCACTCTGTTTACAACTGTAATTTTTTTTCCACCTTTAGCACCCAGCCAATGAGTCTTGGCAGGAGAAGGAAAACTTTTTAAACAGGTTTCAGCGATTTAGAATACTGTATTCTAAATCAGGTATGCTTGTTGTCATGGACCGAGTCACTGCCTCAGAGACCACATAAGTGGATATACATTGCCAGGATTGATTATTCAAAGGGAGAATTATGTTAACCTTTGGGTCTCCCTGCATTTTGAGAAATTATTGTCCATGTAAGTAGAAAATGGACATGGAGACCAAGTCACAACAAAGTCCTGAAACTTGCCCTCCAGGCACAATATTAATTTGTCCATGATGGGGATGAAGGCTAACCTTTCTACCCACTGTCTCTGTGGGGGGCACAGCCCTGCTCTGAGCTGTGGTGACCACATTCTTTACAGATATAATAATGGTTTTTAACATATCCATTGTAATGTTGGTATATAAATATGCACAATAGTCAGTTTTTATACTGATGCACTACAAGAGGATATTTGTTTCCTCTGCTCTCTATTCTACCAGCCCAAAAGCAGGTATTGACAGCCAGAATGTTCTTAAGAATATAAGTATTCTCACTTTCTGCGTGTTGGTGTCACCTATAGCCCCTCTGTGCTGACTGATACCTGGAAGGGTGGCCTTCTTCTTTAGAGATCCAGACTAAATTTACACCATATGCTTAATCCTGGGTGGGGATTATACCCAGCACATCAAAGAGCAGAATCAAGCCAGTAATGTCTTCCACAGGACAGCCCTGCAGTTGGAAATCCTGCTAGCCACAGGAGGGCTGGAACTGCACACAACCTCGAAACAGCTCTTCATAACACCATGAAGCAATTAACTACTTGAACCTCTCCTGTTTTCCTCTCCTCAGAATACATCTTGCATAAGCTGGAAAGTACAAATAAAGTCTACTTTATGATTAAAGGGAGGATTAAAAAAAAAGTTCTTTACAAAAGCAGAAATTCTATTTATCCACACATATTAAAGATGACATTTCCAAAGAAAACAACCAGAGCACTAGAAGAAGAATACCATCGATAACACCTGGACCAGAGAGTTTAAAATCAGCTCATAAGCAACTATAGTGAACATAGTTTGTTTTCCATTATTGCTTGAATATGATGATAACCAATTTAGGGATTGACTTAAACCCCATATTGTATTATTCTGAGGCTTTGTTAAGAGCAAAGAATGTGTGACCAAATCAAAGGCTTCACAAAAGCTAATAAACACAGCTTCAGTCATATATGTGGCCTTTATCCACAGCTTGATTAATACAACATTTAACCTAGAATAAGGCTGAGGTTATGGAGAGCTTTAAACAGAAACCAGATTTGAAATAGGGAAGGGTGAGGGGAGTAATAAGTTTAGATTAATAAAGCCATTGATCTTTCCACACACCAAACATTTGGAAATGTTAGTTAATGGCATTAAAGCAGTTGAAAACCTGTGATTACATAAATCCAAGAAAACACCACCTTTCTGATACACAAAAAGTCTTCCAAATTGCTCAGAGTTTCAGCAAGCACTGAGACATGTTGAAGGAATCATGAAAGAAAATGATTGCAGATTTGAACTGTAAAAAGGGTATTTTATCCATCCATCTCTTCAAAGGGTAATTAATTGTTTTCAGTACTTTATTTAAATGTGTAATTTCAAAAGAGGAAAAGTTGATTATTGATTTAAAAAAAAAAAACAAGCTACAACAAATTAGATTAACTTGACTTCTCCAAGGTCAGGAGGTTTCTAAATCTGTTAACAGGCCAGGTGATGATTATTTAATGCCCTAACTATTTGTTATGTCTGTTACAATTTAACCCAAATCTTTAATTCATTAAAATGAGTTGTTCTAGCTCTGCTAAGTCCTTTCATTCTGTTCCAAATGCTCTCAGATTCCTCAGCCCTTATTAATATGTTAATCTAAATAAAACACAATTTTTGCTTTTCTCAACTCGTCTTCATTTCCATTTCAAAGTTGAGTATAGTACCTGGATCAGCAGCATATCTGTTATGTCTCTTATTTTTGCTGTTTCTTTTCTCCCTACTGAGATACTTCAACCTGTCATGGGTCATTTGAGGATAACAGTTCCCTGCTTTAAGCTGACTAGTTCCTTGAAATCTGAACTGATTGGGGATGATCATCATTCAGAAGTTAAGTAGTTGCCTCCATAGTGAGTAGCTATTACTATGCCAACTAGCTCCAGGTTGTAGAGTGGCCATGGGATAGTAAAGCAAAGATTTTCCCACTAAAACAGTAGCTCCCAAAATTAACATATGAAAAGTTGCTTCTGGTAGAAAATTTCCGTCCTTCAGATACAGGTGAAGTTAGCAGGAGCCTTTAAAATAAGTCAGTCAAAGAAATTTGTAATAGATAGCCAGGGGTGGATGGCATTTGCCAAAAAGCTTGAACACGGCGTTTCAGGACCAGTAAGGAATAATGAACTACTGGGCCAAAGGGAGATCCCGAGAATGCACAGGCAAGATGGGGAGAACCTGCCAGAAGTGGGACAACTGTGGCTTTTGGAAGGCCAAAACAGGTATATTCATCCTCAAGTGCCCTCTTCATTTGTAAGTTCCTGAAGACACCCAAGAAGGGATAAGCTTACTTGTGTGTGCAATGCAAATACTACACCCAGTCACCCACGTGCTTTTGCATAACCTGAATGGCTTTTTAGAGACAGGCATTTGTAAATCCCACCGACTAGTTTATGAAAAGTTGTTTAAAATCATAACTAAGATGCAATTGAATGGGTAATAACAGTCAAAGTATTCACATGGGACTTAAACATATATTACAAAATCCATTCAAATTTGGTGACCTGGCTGGAGGTATAATTTGGGGGATTGTTTTGTTTCTAGTGTCCTTCTGCCACTAAGCACTCATCTATTTGGTACACAAGAAAAAAATAACTGAAGAAAGGCAAAGTCTATGCTTTCAGTCAAATCCAAATCTCACTGGATAGATTTCATTGCTAATGGGGGCCAGCAATACATAGTGCTCCGATAAAATATTAAAAATTTATTAAAAGCATCTTCTCAGAGTTGAAAGAAGAATATATTTAATCAATCCTGACAATCAAAGAATGATCTAGTGGAAACTTACACACGATTCATTCCAGCAAATAAAAGATGGGTGGGCAAGTCCTCTTAACTTGCACTGATTTATTTCATATGTTTTTCTATGTGCTCAGCTCCATTCAGGTTTCTTATTGTACCTGCTGACACACTGGTACACAGATCATCCCAAATTATTTTCTTTATTCTCCTCTTCAAGAGGTTCTGATAAAAAAGCAAAGCCAGGAAGTTCAAATGAACATGCAAGTATTTCACACACACTTGTGTCCCAGATTTGGATGAAAAAATGAAATAACACAGCTTTGGGGAAATGGGAAGGGGAATGAAAACAAACAGTTAAAATAGGTATAAAAATGGTGGAATATTCAATTTGAACATTTCAATGTAAATTGACTCTTCCTCATTTCCGAGACACTCACAGTAAGTGTGAGAGTACTTCAGGAATTTTTCAGGTCTTCTCAGATCCCACATCATCCTGTGCTTCATATGTTTATACACAGGGGCTTACAATACATCCAAAGTACCACAGGAGCCAGGTGAAAGTTAGTCCAAGCCCTTGCCAGACTGAAAAGTACTTCTCTGATCATCTAACATTTTACTCAGTACCCATCAGTGTCCACATATTTTCTTTCAGGTTTTCTTTTCCTAGGAGTCTTTTGTTTTCCTGTTGTTTCCTGATCAACTTTCCCTATCTTTCTCATTCTTATTGCTCCCAAAGTATCCTGTTCTCCACCCGAAGAGGTGAGCCTATACCTACCCCATGAACTGTAGCTTTGAAAGGACAAAATAAATGGCAATGACAGAATAACCTGGGTCTACAGGACATTACAGAGACTCCCACCAAGTCTCTCCTTACTGTGCACTTGTAGAGTTGCTCAAGGCAGCTCTGATCACATCAGTTCCCACTGTCATTTGTGTTCCAGCCATCCCACACAGAAACTGGCAGCTTAAAGGTTTTCTCTCAGGCGTTCAGTTCACCCATGGTCCACCAAACACTGTCACACTCCAATCCCCTGGTGATAACACTGGTCATCAAGAAGCCCTACTGAGATGAACTGTGTGATGTCTCTGTAGGATATTCACATACTGCAGCATTAGCCTGGCTCCTGCCGAACTATACCTTTCAATAGTACAGGAGCCTGTCCCACCCATGACTTTTATTCCCAAAGGTTTTTAAGTCACTTTCATTTCCACTTATGTTAAAATATTAAAGTAATGATAACTCATATCATAAACCCAAAATCACTGTTTAAAAATATGTAATGTGTATGTATGGATTTTCAACGGACCTGGAAAATTAGCAGTGTAATCTCCTTGACTTTCTGAGACAATTTGGTTCCTGAGACTATAATTCCAAATCATTAACCTCAGCTTCGTAAGTGCTATGAACTTCAACAGGATTGAGTCTTAAATAAAAATCAAAAATCCTATTTCACATATTGCTTATAGAGAGATGTATATAATTTAGTCTGAGAAAGAGTTTAAAGGTACAGTTATAAAAATGCTGGGGATGTGTGAATGTTCACAAGAAAAAAAATTAAAATTAGAAAAAATTAAATTATATATTCAGAGGAAAAAATTAACATGCAATGATCAAAACCCCTAAAAAATTCTGCACATGGGAATAATCATGGTGACAGGGGAAGTAGGAGAGTATTCTTTGAGAAATAGTATGCTAATGGTAGTTAAAGTCCCATTGAAGACACGATGCATCAAATAGCACACTAAAGGTTTTTTGTACAACCAACATACCTCAACTTTGTTATTCCCTGGCTTATGAAAGACTAAATAGGCAAGCTTAACACCTTATAGTCTGCTCTAATGCTATTTTCAAATGCTATTTATAATAGACTTGGCACTGTCATGAAACAATCTACTAATGTTGTGTGCTAGCCTGTTTACAGAGATGGTTTTTGTATGACTACACTGGCCTAACTCACCAAGCATCAGCCTGGAAAAAACCATAATACTTACAAATCTTTAAGAGGTTTAGCCAGAACTGATAGCTTTGATGATGGTTCCACCTCTGGCTCAGTGTGAGAGCAATCAAGGACCCGCAGCCATCCAAGGACAGAAGAACAAAGGATGCTAGCAACATTTCATAAGAGTGCTTCCAGAGAGAGTGAGCTATTGCTTGGGAGAAACAACGGAGGAGCAAAAAATCTTTGGCACATCTCGGTTTCAGCCTGCTGACAAGCTTGGTGCAACTGAAGGGTTCTAGGTAAGTTAGACAGGTGGAAAATCTACTGTTTTATTTAAATTTCCTTTGGCTACTACCTTTGTGTCTACTAGTAAACAGCTAATAATGAAGCTTTCCTTGAACAGGTTCTGTGTCACAAAGTCCTGTTGCAGAATTGCAACCTGCTCCACCATCCCACATGCCACAGCAGCAGGTTGGACTCACAGGAATAAGAATGATGTATTTAAGATAAGAGCGAATGCAATTACATTGTAAAAGCAAAGAGTCACATAAACCCTGAGTGGGTTATAAAGTAGCTGCTGTATATTTTATTTTCTCCTATTTCTAACCCAGACTCTCTCATCTTACTGAAATAAAGCTGTGCAATGGGATGCACTTGTAAAAGAGCAAGTTTTAGTCAGAAAATCTGTGTCTGCACTTCATTGCTGAAACCTGAGCATGTTTGCCTCACTGACTACCTTGCTGGGAATATAAATCACAGAATAGGAGTGGCATATGTTGAGGTTCACACATATAACTCATTTTGTGGCCACAAGTATGTGGGCATATATTTGGCAGGTGCAAATTGACAGACTCTAAAAATTGTGAGCCCTTTTATCTATCAGCTTCCATGCCATGCATGGGCTACTTGGGAGCTGCCTCCTGCCCAGCCCACTTGCAACTCAGCTGAAGTGTGGCACATCTTTTGTCTCCCCTCCTGTGCAGAAGGCACAGGATTGCAACACCTCAACACAGAGCTGGAGCTGACCATTTTTCCAAAAACAGACCTCCCAGACACAGTCCTGTTTTCAGAAAATGTCTTCTTTTTTTTTCCCTCCTCTTGCACACAGACAGCTATAGGTAAGTTATGAAAGAGCCTTGGCAGGACATACAGATAATTAAATGTTTCATCATTCTTCTGATTTCAAAGCTCAAAACAAGAAGAGGTTACAGAGGGTTTTATGTAAAATACTTCAGATGGAGTCTAGCTGTATAAGAGAATACTGGGATGGATCCAGATACAGATGTGCTATCTACCCAGAAACTATTTGGCAAGTCAGTGAACTGTGATATTGTAAGAAAGTCTGGGCTTCAGTACAAGTTCTCAAAAGAGTGCCTGTTGGCTGAGCTATCATAGTAAAGCTGTTTATTGGCAGAGAAGTCATATGGGAAGCTGAAACGAAGACCCTGCTTCTTTTCCCACTGTGATTTTTTTTCTCACCACAATTAATTTATTATAGGTGGTTCAGTCCAGACCTTCTGCATAGTGGTTGAGGGACAAAGTCTAGACATAATTTATTGGCCAGTGCCTGGTGAAAACAGAATTGCAGAATGCACGTTTTCCCTCTCTTTCTCTTTTTTCTTCTGCCAGACACATCAAGTATGCTGTATGCTAATTATCTGGTATGTGAGACCTAAAGGACTGAGGGAAGTTTTCCTTTGCTGGAGCTGTCCTCTATCATATCGCAGTATTTTTCAACCATGTTAAACAGTAAATATCAAACTAAACAATAACAGCAGTAAAACTTTGTTTACTTGGCATGTTTTTATCTGCCTTTCACATGAGCCCATAAAATCAAGCTGAAGTTTTCATCAGGTCCCTCCATTTCACAATTCCTGTTAGCTGGCTAGATGCTTTTTATAACCACTATACACATTGACAAAGTGCAGAACAGTTATATCCATGATCACAAGATATCGACAGCAAATTCAAGAACAGAAACTCAAAACTCTACTTCTGTTATTCAGGGGAAAATGTGGCATTGCAGAGGAATATCAGAGTAGAGAAAATCATGTGGTATGGAAACAAGTCAGGAACAGCAGAAGCTTGTCACATGGAAGGTCCATTTCCCATCTTCAGAATGCTTTACAGATATTGATTTGTCAATTTGCTAAACAATCTTGAAAAGAAAGGCCTAGTACAGGTTTGTGCTAAATGGGAAGACAGGTGGGACGGAGAGTCTGCTCCGGGTGTGCCAGTCAAATCAGCAGCAGATGAAATTAGAACTAAGCTTTACTGGATCCCAGGCACTTATTGCTGCAGATGAGACAATTCTGCTTGCTGTGGGGACAAAAAAGCCCTCTGGGACAGTGAAGCCTTGTCCCCCCAGCTGCCACCAATGTAGAGGTCTATGCCAGGTCCTGATTCACTCTGGGCTCTGGGGATATGGCAGAGATCGAGGGGATGGGCCCCATAGCCTGACTCCAGTCTGGAAATGAATTCAATATCATTCCCTAGAATGCATTTACCTGGTTAGTACACAGACAACACGGCTCTGAGTCAGAGCAGTGATGTCTGCTGCTTTTATTCCTAGGCCAAACAGGCACTGGGGCTCTCAATGCAAGTGTGCAGGGAGCACAGGGGTTACTCTGATGTTCCACCAAATCTCAACCTCACCAGTGGTGATGGTGCTTGAGGGAGGAAGGGCCCCGTTTGACTTCCAGGATGTGGTAGGTTTGCATGGCTGCCAGTCAGGAAAAGACTGATCTGTTCCTTTGTGAAGTGGCTGTGCGTGGTGTACAAGCCACTGCAAAGTGTTAAAGATTGCTGTGATCAGGCTGGTTTATGGTAAGGGCAAACAATTTCATTTTAAATAAGAGTAAGAAGCACCCATGCTGCTCTCACTTCATGACAAACACACTTTCAAAGGCTCCTGTAAAACTCCTCAGCTCTCAGCTCAGTTTGCCCCCAGGACTGACACTGCCATGTTGTCCCTCTCTCCCACCCACCTGCTGCACCTGCTCCAAACTTCTCTCACCTGTTTAACAGCTCTGCCAATAGGTCCAAGCCTATTGCATACCTCCTGTCCAGCCACTGGCAGGGAGCCATCCTTCTCTGCTTTTTTGGTCCTTATTCTCATCTCGAGTGGAATCTGCACTGGAAAAAAATATTCAGTTCAGCTGTTCCTAATTCTCACCCATGCAGCATTAATTTTGTGTAAGAATCACTTGAGCAATAACTTGTGTGGCAGTAATCTAGGTTTTTTTCATGTGGTTCTTTGACAAATCTAATGCTGAGATGTCATTGGGATGTTCATGAATAAAAATCAGGTGAATTTTTAAAAAACCTATCTCTCTGGGAACAGAATAATAGAGACCTTTATAAAAATACGCTCTCAATTCTGAATGATGATCCTGAAAACAGTAAAAGTAGCTACTCCAAATACAAAAAAAAACATAGAAAGAATTTATCCTAACAAACTTTCATAAGGATCTATAATATCAACATATAGTAGATGTAGTAAAAGATGACCTGAAGGAAATAAGAGTGAAGAATTATAAATCTTCAGCACAGATGATATTCCCCCAATACTCAAGAGCTCATCTAGAGTATTAACCTTTTTGTAGCTGTTTGATCATCTCAAGCCTAACTCCTTCATGCAGGATTCAGAGAAAGGAAAGTGAGCTTCAAAAACCATGAGAAAAAAAAGCCCTAGAATTAAGGTGACCCAGAAGTAGATAACCAATTAATTTATCAGAAAAAAAAAAATCATCAAGTTTTCTAAATTACTCAGGATAATTAAGAGCAAAGGCTGTGGATAATTGGGAAACATATCTGACTCAGCAAACAACAAATGGCAGGTGAAATTTAGGGTAGAAAATATAAAGTAAAGCGTATCTAAAATCTTATAATTATTACAATGAAAAAGAAGGGTATTGGGCTTATCATAGATGGCTCATGAAGACATCAGATAATTTCTTATTAGTGGTCAAAAGCCCTCTGAGTTTTAGAAGACAAAAACCAAAATGGACAACATCATTATGCTGCTGTAGAAGTTCCTTCTCTGCCCAAAGCCAGGAATACTGTATGACCTGTCTGTATCCTTGGCTTTGTAGCTGATTTGGTGCTAATCAACCCACCCTCACAGAACAATCCTGTGTAATTCAGAGGGCTTCTCTGCTCATGTGCTACCTGAAGCTCCTAGCTGATCTCCAGAATGATGAAAATTGCATCCTCGAAGTTTAATTAACCCATGCTTCTTCAACAAATGTTTGTTTTCTATTTCAAAGACAAATCTCTGAAAGATGAAAAGGATTTAGATCTTTGGACAGGATTTCAAATTTATTTATTTCTTCACTCTACCCATCATAGTCACACGTACTTCACATTTATACTGAAGAAATGAAATCTCATTTTTAGCAATAATTTTTTACCATTGTTATTGTTATATCTGTTGTCAGGAAATTTAAAATTGCTTTCAATTTTCCATTTCTAGCTTTCATATCTTTATCACTGCTACCAAACACCACAAACTGACTTATAATTAATAAGCAGACATGGCTGTTTTTCCTAGTCACTCACACTTTCTGCTGGGTGATGAAATCTTTTGCGATTTCAGACTTCTGCATTCAGTGAAAAACACCTGCCCAGTCACCAGGTTCAGAAGGTTCATGAAATGTTATCCTTATCACTTGATTTCAATTGATCTAGCACAACACCAAGTATTTTCATACTGATCACTGGAAATAATGAAGACATACTTAACAGGAGATTTTTTTTTGAGAAGTTCCACCATGAGCCTTCATATTCAGGAAAGTCTGGTCTTGCCCAGCCTTAGGGAAACCAAGAGATGCATTCTTATGTTTCCAGTCCTGCTGAGAGCTAGCCAGAATACCCAAATGGACCTTCTGTAATCCAAAAGGGTAATTATCTGATTGTGATGAGCAATCTTAGCTAAGGTACCATGAGAAATTTTACCAAAGACTTTTGGAAAAACAGAGGCTTTGGCAATTTGCTACACACATACTAAAGGGACTTCATTACATGATTTTATAATTAAGGAGAAAACATCAAAACATATTGTCACATTCAAGTAAAAAACAATGGCTTGTATTGAAAAGCATCTGTTTCAATTTAACTACAGATGTGAACTCTTAATACAAACCATGAATATTATCATTGGTGTTTTTGTTTGAGCTCACTTTGTATCACAGAAAACTTAAATGATTCAGTCATCTTTTAATTAAGTTGATCCTAATCCAATTAGGCAGAAAAATTCTGATATGGTAAAGAAATGATTATCCTTTATAGGCCTTTCAAGCACAAAAATTTCCTAATTTCTCTTGAAACACAGGCATTTTTTATATGCGCAGTATATAAGCTGTATGACTGCTGTAGACATTCTGGGTTGATTCAGCTCTTACAAATACCCATTCTGTATCTCTCTTACTTCTGGAGTTATTTCACATGCAATCTAGCATCAAAACTGTAGCATAGAATTTGATATTCCCCCATCAGCAATTTGCAAGAAAAAAAGGAAAAACACTCTACTCCTTTGCTAATGCAAAAGTCCATGGTCAAAGGGAAAGAGAAAATGTGTGCAAGAAAGAATAATATCATCCACAAATGAGAAGCAGGGACAAGTTCATAAGGGCACAGAGAATGTAGCAAAAGAGCAAAATTCAGTTGACCAGGTGCTTTTACTGGCCTGTGACAAATCTGCAAAGTAGCCTGAGAGAATTTAAGGAGAAAATGTGTTTTATTGGATCAATAGGACTTCATAGCAGTGTCTGTGCATGGAAAAGTGTCTATCTGGGGCACTGCTTTTTCTCCTGTGTGATGTTTCTAAAACAGTACTATTTTTGCATACTCCAAAGTCCCAGAGAAATGTTCTCAGAAGAATAAAAGCACATTAAAGGGTATTCAACTGTAAGGATGCATCAGCTATCTGCAAGGTAGGTTTTCTCTAGATGAACTTCTTGTCAATATGATAGAAAAAAACAAACAGGCTGGGTGTGTACCTGAAAAATCTTTTAATTAGTTCTCAAAATTAGGTGAATGGGATATTCTAAGGAAATAATACATTTTAAATTAATGTTATTAATTAGCATTTAGTTAAAGAAATCTGTTCCAAATTTTTTTTTTCCTAAATCAAATAGAATTCAAGTGGGTTTTTTTCTTTTCCTTCTAACAGATAAGTAAGCACTCATATTTTTGAAACAAGTTAATGTTTTTAAAATAGTATTTATAAGGTGATATGTTTAGCTTGTAGGTATTTCTAAGTTACTTCTGCTGAAGGCAGCATAGAAAATGATAGACAAAAGATAACTTAATTACTTCTGTCACAACCACAGTGAATTAACACAGCTATTAACGGAAACATTCTTAACACCTGGTAAACAGCAATTTCCTGCTAATTTATTCCAGGTTGAGGTGGTAGCTTGTAAAATGCTGAAATGTAGGCAACATCTGACAAGGTTTCATAAACTATAACACTTTGACATTGGAAGGTGGATTGCTTTGTTCATCACTGACAGAGTAGAAGTTGTTTCCCTGTACACTTTCAATGGCAGGGCTAGGATGCAAACAAAAACGTTGTTAATCTGATCTGATCTGATCTGAGCCTGATCTGTTGATCAGGCTTTCAGAAGCTTACAGTGAGAATTTTTCTAGGTGTTATACAGTGAAATAATTTCTGCTGATCTCTGCATTTTTAAAGTTCATATCATCACATGGCCTGTCTGCAGCCAAAATAAAAAGCCCAGACATGATGAGATGTGTTTCTCAAGGACTGTACTAAAAATTTACATTTTTTGAGCAAAAAAGTTTTTTTCCACATGTGAAAATGCTTAAACAAAAATTTAATGACTCGATCCAGAAAGTTCCCTTTAGGCCACAGAAAATTACTTTGATCTGTGAATGTGATTTGCATCCATCAGAAGACAAAACTCCTCAGTCAACAGTCTAGTTAGCTTAAAATGTGACTTTATATTTGTTCTGCTTTAAAGGTGCTTGTCTATGTCCTGAAAGGCAAAATTACAGCCTCTCTTTCTGCTTAAAGAGGTGATGGGTGAACAAAGGTGTTTATTGGTGGAACATTCATTAATTTAACAACACGTTCAACCAGCCACACTATATCCATGTGGAAAAGTGAGTCTGCAAATACCAAAAGCACAAATTTAAGTCTCTTTTACCCATATGATCTGAAATGCTTCACAGAGATAATGGTGGGAAAGGAAGTGCAGATTCAAAATGTTTAAAAATCGAGGGTTTAACAGTACTGTACAGTGTGAAAAGTTCCTATGATGAATGCAAGGCAATTGAGGCCAGATGTCTTTCAGGGATGTAGTGATGAGTACAAATTCAGCCAGCTTGAAGCTCCAGGATAGGTGGTAAGGGATGAAGAAACCCAAGGTATTCAGCTGGCCTGGTTATCTAAAACTATGCCACAGACATTCTTAAGCATTTCAAAATCTGGTACAAATAACATCACTAATTAAAAAATATGGTTTTAATGTCTTTAAAAGAAATAAAATGCATTATTGTTAAAAATATACACTGACCAAGCAGAAGGAGCTCTTTAACTTACCAGACTTGTTCTGAACACTTATTTTATTAATTTTTATCTCAGTATGCTAACAATTGCATGTTTAGGTAGCACTGCAGCTTTGAAAATCTGTACTGTTACTTAATAAGATTATAGGTTTCTTGATTTCATAAACATAACAAGAAAAAAAAAATCAAAAAGTACCCCAACAAGGAAATTATGACTGTTCCCACCCTTTTCCTTAACATGTGGAATTTCCACCCTCTTCAGCCCCTCAGCTGTGCCAAATGCTGAAATATCTGGTTTTGTTGCTGAGAAAGAGGCTAGGGAGGAAAATGTGGCTTTGAAGAAGGAGAACTAAGCTCTTGGAGTGGAGATGAAGCAGATTTTGACCACAGATGTTCCCACAGAGAGGGCTCTGTCTCGCAGGGAAATTTGAGGACTGGATGGCAACAATGTGTAGGGTTTCAGCTGAGATGTTCATTTATCAGAAGAAATACAAGGATAAAAGAATGGGAGTAAAAGAATTTCTTTTAAGCCTCTGTTCTTTTCATGCCAATAATCACTTTAAGTCAAGGTGTTTATGCAGATTGATTACACTAAGCAAGCAGCACTCAGCTTTGTATTGTCCGTGAAACAGAGTTCATGATATAATACAAACCTGCCACCAATAGAGAGTCCTTCATGTAGGTAAAACTGGATGATAGTGAATTGCTTTTTACTTGGTCCTACTCAGTAAAATATGTGTATCTGTGATCCCAGTTAAGCTCATAATGAAATACCTTCCCAAACTGAGATGGTAATACTCAGTACAATTTCTGTGCTTTGTATTTGTATTTTTTCTTATATGCTCATTACAACACTTTTTCTTATAATGACAATGACAAAGGCGCTTCAGAGCAATGATGTGAACACTTCAAAGTTCACATACACTAAATAAAGAGCACCACATGGAATGTTTGACACTAAAATCTTACCTAAGGTCACTTTCTGTTCACAGTTAAGGAAAAGTGGTCTTACATGATAAGATAAACCAGAAAACTGCTAAGTCTTCACACATGTAAAACCTCTTAGTCTCAATATGTGCCCCTCCAGAGGAGCTTTACTTCAGCAAAGACAGCAGCATTGAGCCTAACACCTTGGTCAGAGTCTACAAAGGAAAAGGAAAGCTTTTTCCACTTACAGTTTCTATCAGCTGCACTGGCAATAAATTCCTCATCATGAAGGGGATCCTATAATCCTACATAATAAATCTTTTTACAGAGTTTAATCTCCATCATGAAAACCATTCATATGCAAGAATTGACCTTCTGCCAGTCTTTAAAGAAATAAAAGTTATGTACTGTAAAATCAAGCTACCTCAAAGTAAAACTAGCAATTATTCTCTAGTTTTTATCATTTTGTTCTGAAAGCACATGATTATTGTCTGGTGGGTCCTTTTGGCATTGTCAAATTAGCTTTCTTGTTCCTCTAGGGGTCCTTAGAGTGAATTAGAGCAAAACAACATGCTAAAGTGGTTTGATTTTCAGTGGTTTGACTACTACTTAGCAATTGCATACTTAATTCATTTGCAGCATAGCTGTAATGATGAAAACACAAGGCTTTCCTAATGCCAAAATGACAGATCTCCATATTAAAATGGTTAAGGGGCTAAAACATGCTGCTGCTGTGGCATCACCCACAGGTTAAGTTAGCAGTTAAAAAGCTCTCAGTCTGGTATATGGCTTCTCTAATGCAAGTGTCACATCGTTTAGAAAACAACAAAAGCTGGAAATATAGCAAATTTTTTTCTGTTTTCTTATTCATTAAAAGATTGCAGAAAGAGTTGAAACCCTTATGTTTTCCAAAGTGCCTCCTCCAAGGAATGCCATGAAGGAAAACCACTGAAACACATGAATTTCCTTTCTTCTTTTTATTTGTTCTTCCCAGTGCAATCATTTGATGTGTGTTATGATCTTCAAATTATAATCTTCCCAGTGAAGTACTGAGAGACAGTTCATAGCACCAGCATTAAAACTTGCAGGAGGAAATAATTTGTAGGCATTTTACCTCAATAAATCTTGCCATGGACCCTCTACAATAATCCTAATTCCTTTTTGATAACACAGTGTTGATCCAAGAAAGCCAAATACCTTGAATGCTAGTTCCAAACTAATGCTGAATATGAGCCAGCAGTGCCCTGGCAGCCAGGAGAGCCAGCCATGTCCTGGGGGCATCAGGCACAGCATGGCCAGCCGGGCAAGGGAGGGGATTGTCCTGCTCTGCTCTGCCCTGGGCAGCCTCACCTCCAGGGCTGGGGGCAGTTCTGGGTGCCACAATGTAAAAAAGACATTGAACTGTTAGAAAACATTCAAAGGAGGCCAACAAGGATGGTGAAGGGTCTGGAGGGGAAGCTGTATGAGGAGTGGCTGAGGTCACCTGGTCTGTTCAGCCTGGAGAAGATGAGACTAAGGGGAGACCTCATTGCAGTTACAGCGTTCTCACAAGGGGAAGTGGAGGGGCAGAAAATGAACTCTTCACTCTGATAAACCGTGACATGACCTGAGGAAATGGCCTGAAGCTGAATCAGGGGTGGTTTGGGTTGGATATTAGGAAAAGGGGTGGTTGAGAACTGGAGCAGGGTCCTGAGCGAGGTGGTCAGAGCACCAAGCCTGACAGAGTTCAAGAAGGATTTGGACAATGCTCTCAGGCACTTGGTGTGATTCTTGTGATTGTCCTGTGTAGGGCCAGGAGCTGGAGTTGGTGATCCTTGTGAATTCCTTCCAGCTCATCAGGTTCTATGATTCTATGAAAAATTTCCTCATCATGCTGATTCTCTGTTCCAGATTAGGTCTATTCTCCTATCTGTGTAGCCTCTTAATAACTGGCAATTATTTAATGCTTCCATAAATATTAAGTATAAAAAATAAAAATTAATTCTTTTAAAAATCATACTAGCACTAGATACGCCTAAGTTCCTTTTCACAGTCTACTTCCTATAGTCATCACATTAAAACATACTTGAAAGATGTCATCTTTGAGACCTCAGTGCTTCAAGTGTGCTTCTAAGCACCCTGCATTAAAGACATCATCCTTAGTGAACCAATAGCTCAGCTGGATCTGTGCTCAAATAAGCAACTTCTGAACAGCACCTGTCAGTCTGGAGTGGGAATATTTGTACTGGCCTTTACACTGCAGTTTTTTCTAATATTAGTGCTATAAGGCAATTTACTATGCAGTGCAAACATCTGGTTGTCTATTAGTCCAGGATTGATGCTTACAGCATCACCCATCACTGCTGATGTGAGAATTCAGAGTACAACAGGGTACAGAAATAAGGAAAAATAGGTACAATCTGGTCAAGTCTACTTTAAAAGGAAGTATGAAGAAAGTGCCTAGAAGAGGTCATAGCAACTGATATGCAGTTGACTTGTGAATTTGAATTTGAGCATTTCCACATTGCCCGGCAGCTGGGACGTGTGTCACTTAACACTGCTCAGAGTTAACTGGATTGGGGAAATTTACCCCGTAAGAAGGGAGCAGAACATAAGCAGAATTCTCTCAACATATATAACCATCACTGATTAAACTAAAAGTTACTAGAGAACCATAATAAGATGACATTAAATAGTCATTGACTCATTTCCCAAAGAGGGATGGAAATTGAAAGGATTACTATACGCCATTAATTTTGACAATATCAGAGGGGCCTCATAAGAATGAAAAACTACTACCCTGGGTAATTTTTACAAATATTAAGTCAGATTAATTCTGAACCTTGAGATTCAAGCAAAAGAACAAAGTAATATAGATTAAAATGTTATTTTCTTGAATTGAATTCTGAGAGCAAAGGAGACGTAATTTGTTGTCACTCCCAGAAGGTAACTACCTGATTGAGATCATGAACATCAATATGACAATAATTAGGGGAACCAGCACTACCTTTGATTTACATATATTTAAAACAGCTTTTTGGCTGGCATAATAATCAGCATATCTCTCCCAAGTCAGTGCTATCAAGCTGTATTGATTTATGGCCACTGGAGACGGAAGTGATGTAGGCAATAGCTATTTCTGGAAGGCATTATTTTTTATGTTATGATGAGGCCAAATTCTACACCCCTTATAAAGCAAAGTCACAGTGGGACTGAAAGAAGAGAAAAAGCCCGTCTTCTGGAGGTTATATCTGGGAGCTGAACATAAAATCTGATGCAGCTTAATGATGATCACATTTGAGCTTCATAGGTACACATTTAAAATGCTGTGGGAGAGTCAATTTTAGAATCAGTGGGGCTTGAAACAGAAGTATGCCTGAGCTGAAAAGATAAGAAACCAATCCAAGGCATGGATGCTGACATTGTTCGCTCTCTCTTACTCGACAGCTGCTTGTCGGAGGATCTGTCATATGGAAAATATGTGAATAGGATGAAACATCTGTTAATGTATCACTGCTCCCACCCAGCTCCTTAAAAGCAAAAAACTGTAGGCTTGTTACTATTTTCAGTAGTGCCCAGACACTTGCTCTGGTCATCGTAGCACAGGGATGATGATGTCTCGGCACTGCCTGCCTGCCTGGGGCCAGAGTGGCAGTGCATTGTGGTCATCTCAGGCATGTGGGGAAGCACAAAGACAAGGTCTTAAAGTAGCATGTAATCCTGAAAAGTGCCATTCCAGAGGAATTCCATTCAGCAATACTTAGCATGAGGAGACCTAATTGCACCAGCAGCTAGTTTAGTTTGCAGTGTGCTCTAGTTAGAGAGATAATTACTAGCCCAGCTACTTCTGATACTCCTTTTCATCTTACTAGGCAGTCACTTCCCTGATCTCTTGCATGTTGACAACATGCTGGAGACACTGAAGAATTATTCCTGGCATTAGTTATTATTACTTTGTTTCTTTACTGGAGAAACTGGGAGAGTGTCAGTAAGATAGAGGTGATTAAGGAAAAGCAAGGACCCTTCTTTTTCAGAGAGAAAAGGGGAATTAAAGAGACCAAATGATTGTGGTTTTTGGCTTTGGAAATAGTCAGACAATTTCATAACTTCAATAAAATGTTCTCCCTTCTCTTTTATGCCTATGAAATATATATCCCTGTTCAGAAACAGCTATCTTGCACCAGACCGAGAATGAAATGAGAAAGGTGTATCAGTTCAATGGAGCATCATTTTTCTACTGACGGGAAAGATACTTTGTGTCATTTCAAAATATACTACTCAGTATATTCTCATTTGTCTGGTTTTTTTCCCCTGTCTGCAAATGCAGCAGTAGGCAAGTTTAACCACATTAGGAAATTTTAACTTTCAACCTGAAGATGAGAAGACAATCTGTCTCAGATGTTGCCATGAGCTTCTGTCTCAAGCTGACATGTTTATTCTATGCTTGAGAATGCCATGAAGTACCTGAATTATAAATGTTAGTTTTGGTTGAATATGACACAGCAAATAAACATGCCAATATACTCTGTAAGTTTGTCATCCTCTTTCATCCTCTCACCTCTCACCCTCTCCACCTGATAACCCTTGGCACCTGCTGCCAGCAAGTCCATACAATAAAATGGGCATTAGACAGGCATGTATGAAAATGACCCATGAATACCATCTAATAAGAAGAAAATTTGGAAATCATAACAACATGAAAAAAAAAGTAAAAGCTCTGGAAAAAAAGAACAGTTGATATTCACTGCAAAATTTTGTGGTGCCCTAAAGACATACCTTTCTTTAAAGAAGAGACCACATAGTAAGAGAGTCACACAAAATGTTCATGTTCATGATCATCATATTAGCAAGTGACAGATTCCTTTTAAAGAGCAGTATTCATTGTGCTACTCCCACAGTAAAATGGGTGTAGAGGCAAATCTCATACAATGACGAAGGTGGAAAAAACATAGTAAATCTGCATTTCAGTGCCTTTTGTTTTTACTGCTTTGGATATTGCCTTTTGCAGAGCCATAAAAGCATGGAAAAACCTACCAAAAAAGCCAATGCTCTTCTTTAACCCTTTGGCAGTGGGCAAGGACTGTCTGGAAATCTTGAAATTTAGCAAAAAAACAAAAAAAACAGCTCACAACTCTCAAAGTCTGGCAAGAGAACTGGAGTACATAAAAGCTGTGAAAATGAAGCTAGCTAAGCAAAAATACAGAAAAGGATTGGCACTAGAAAATACTAGTTCACTGACTGATTTTTGAGCAAAATTGTTGTTTTTTTTAAAAAGGTTGCAATATTTCTTCTTTGAACAGTGGTATTTAAAGCAGAAACTGAAGAATTCATCTGATTACTAAGTAAATAGCAATAAGCTAGTGTTCATAAGCTATTACAATTGTCATGTTCCTCGATTCTAGGCAAAGAAATAGTTCAAAATGAAGTGATGTGACAATGTGTTTCTGACTATTATAAGGTCACTTTCCCAAGCTTGAAAATCCAGGATTCAAATAGCTTAACCCAATGTTTTCAGAAAGAGAAGAGATAAAAGTAATCTGTATTTTGGCGTTGTTATGAATAAACAGAAAATCAGCTGTTGAACTCCTTTTCACTGTGACATACAATCATAAAAATGGTCCAATTATTCAAGTGGAATCAATATAAATATGTCAAATAAAATTAGCAGACATTTTGGTGTGCAACTGTTTATATTTACATATTCATAATATTACTAGGTATAGGCACAAACCTTTACATGTGCATGGGTGTATGCACACACTTGTGTATAGATCAGTTTTATGATTTTACCAAGATATTTTGGGTGCCCGGTATTGCCACAGAATCTTAGAATGGTTTGGATTGGAAGGAACCTTAGAGATCACCTAGCTCCAACATCCCTTCCTTGGGCTGAGACACATCTTTCACTAGACTAGATGTTGAACGTCCAGTCCATCCTGGCCTTGTACACTTCCATGGATGAGACATCCAAAACTTCTCTTGTCCTTTCCCTGTGATTCTCATTCTAGGAATTTTTCTCCTCATCTCGCTTAGGTTCATGGGGATTAATTCAAGATTATCAGAGCTGCTGGACATGCAGCATTCAAAACAACAAGCACTCAGTACTTGAGCAGTTTCCCTTGGACCTCCAAGCTTGGCTGTGTCCCTAACAGGAGAGCTCTGGCTATGAACGAGGTACTTTGGGAGCCCCAGTGCTCCAGCTAGCACCTCTGCCCTCTTCCCTTCATTTGGAAATCACAAGTACAAATTGCAGTAAAAGGGGGTGCTTTTGCTAAACAGGTAACTGCCCAGAAGGAAGATGTTTGCTAGAAAAAAAGATTGAAGCTTAGGTCAGGCACCCAACTGCTGCACTGCTGTCCTCATTTCTGAGCTAGCACACACCTTGTGCTAGCCTTGTCCCCCATCCACAACTTCTCCAGCTGTTACCCTGGGCGAATGGGGACAACTTCTGCCCTTCAAATCAACCTCATCCCTTTCTGAGTGCCTCTGGTGAGCTCAGAAAGACTCCATGGGATGCAGGCCCTTGGCTGTGTCCAGGACCTCTTGGTCTATCCCTGCACTACTGCTGGACACAGTGGGCAGTGAAGGGGGCAAGTGACAGCACCCACAGTTCCTATGGAGGAACTTTGTGGCACAGAGGGCATTGGGTCGCTACCAAAGGTGAGCTTTTCCCAATCAAGGTGTCTAAATCCACCTTTGGGATAAAATTAAGTAGTTCAAAATAATGACTGCAGTTCACTGCTTGTGAAATGAGGATAGCAAGTACACAATTACTTGAAAGGGCTGCTATGAGAATTAACACATGAAGATTTGAGAGGAGGTCAGATATGAGGACACAAATCCCCAAATGGGGACTATTTTCATAAGAATGCTGAAGTAAAATGTCTAATGCTCACGGAAATTACGATCTTCCAGATCATTCTTCTTTCAATGCTTTTTCTGTCCAGTGGAAAAAAAATGTTTGATCATACTTCCCGATGTAACATTTCTTCCTTTTTCCCAGGCATAAGAGTAGGAATGTTTAGTTCTGTGTTTTATGTATGTATTACTAAAAACAGAAGAAAATAGGTTACAGAAACTGTGACTAGAAGACCTGCAGGTGTGTGTCCTATGATTAGAGGCAGAGCATATGAGAGGTCAGGAAATTGCTGGTTTCAAATTTGAAGAGGCTATGTAATAAATTCAAGCTGAAATTAAACCATCTCATCTTCTGAAAAAAAAAAATTCTTAAATCTGCAAATCAATTGATTGTAGATGTTACCTAGATTGATTTTGATCTATGTGATTCCTCCTTGAAATTACATTTACATTAAAGAACATACAGTTACAATGTACTTTTTTATTCTTTTACCTTTCTGTCTTGATGACTACTGCAGTTGCTGTAGATACTAAAAGACTAAATAAGAGGCACAATGCTCTTTAAAGTAGCTGTACAAAATTCAGATATAACAGTCTTAAAAATATTTCCAATCCAGCAAGTAAACAAAGAACTTGATGGTGTCAGGAAAGCTAAACCTCAAATGCAGTTGAGACTTGTAATGGATGACAAGGCTTTTTTTAAAAAACATATTTTAATGGTTGGGTGCAGCGTGTTCGTGATTTATACATAGACCCCTGGCCGGAAATAGTGATTAGTGGGTTGCACTCAACTTGGAGAGCAGCAGAAGTGAAGTAATGCCGGGAACAATCCCAAGAACTTTGCTGTTTAACTACTTCATCAATAACCTGGAGGAGGCATCATGAGCATCATGTTTACAGCCCAGCCAAGTGCATGAACATGAGCACTGAGCCTTCCCGTTAAACAGGATAGTACATATTTTCAAGGCACCTGATCTAGAAAGAGTGGTCCTTCCTAGTTTCAAGCTCTTTGTCCTGTGCCTCATACTACCATCTTTCCAGCCTGATCCAACCCTTATACTCTCCACAACCTGTCCCGGTCTTTCCTGTTCCCCGTGTCATCTTTTCTGCTTTTGCATTCTTTTCCCCTGGTCCCAACTCACCTCTTGTCACTCTTTCCAGCCAGGCTGTCCCTTAAATATCCATATTTGCTCCTCTCTCTAAGTTTTGGAGCTACAGCCAGGAGAGTGTTGAGAGGACAAGACAGGGCAGGTTCTGGGTTTCCCCTCTTGTCCCCTGGAAGGCACAATAATGTGTTCCAGGGGCAGCCCCACAGAGATGCTGCAGTTTCAGCCTGGCCCACACTTGCTGTGAATGGAGCCCTCAGAGATGTTCGTGCTGACCATGGAAATGGGGTTTCTTGGAGGCTCTTAACAAATTAAGGTTTTTTGGTTTTCTCAAGGATAGCAATAGTCACTCATTTTTTATCCCACTTTCAAAGCTTCACAGATAAAACAATTTGGCCAAAACTTAGATCACAGTAGACCTACTTAATGAAAGGGCTGTATAATATTTTATCTTCACTAGGCAAACACTAAGACATCCCTGAAATCACTTTTTGAGCAACTTTAACTTGAAACAGGAAAAGAAACTTAAAGTAACAGCCAAGGTGGGAATTAATCTATTTTATCAGTTTACAGCCAATGGCAACTGAAGAGGATGGTGGCAATTGAAAGCAGACTTGACTCTAGTTGTCATTTCCCCTTCTTACTAAGCCAAAGATACAACCAGTTCAGCCACCTCTGTACAAAAAAAATCACAGAATCACAGAATTTTAATGTTGGAAGAGACCTTCAAGATCATCAAGTCCAACCCATTCCCTAACACCTCAACTAAACCACATCACTGAGTGCCACATCCAGTCTTTTTTTTAAACACATCCAGGGATGGTGACTCCACCACCTCCCTGGGCAGACCATTCCAGTTCTTTATCACCCTTTGCATGAATTTTTTTTTCCTAATATCTAACTTGTATTTCCCTTGACGCAGCTTGAGACTGTGTCCTCTGGTTCTGTCAGCTGCTGCCTGGAGGAAGAGACCAACCCCCACCTGACTACAACCTCCTTTCAGGAAGTTGTAGAGAGTGACAAGGTCGCCTCTGAGTCTCCTTTTCTCCAGGCTGAACAACCCCAGCTCCTTCAGCCATTCCTCATAGGGCTTGTGATCCAAGCCCCTCACCAGCCTTATGGCCTCCTGTGGACACATACACAATGTTTCTCTTACAGAAAGCCCCATTTGGACAGAAAATACACCTCCTCTTCCCCAATACAGGATAAGACAGGGTGGTGCAGTAATGCAGCACAAAGATAATTGATAATTCTTAAAAATAAATTGAGCAGGTGGCACAGTCAGATTATCTCCAGGAGCAAGAGAATGATATGTTCTTTCTCTACCTATCAAATGAAAAAGTAATGGAAAAAGACCTGTACTCTCAAATCTAGATACATTTTGTGCATACATCCATCCTAATTGGATGGATCCTATTAGGATCCAAGAAGCAATTAAGCTTATTAAGGATATGCAGTGATTTTGCCATATTCTACCAGTTTTCAAGAGGAGCCTTTTAAGAGAATTCTGAGAAAAATGTATAACCATGATCAAGATCTGAGATTTGAGATTTGTTCATTTAGCATCAATGAAGTATGAAATATACTATCTGCCAAATCTGCCAGTCCAGGCAGATTTCCAGATTATTCTGCTTTAGTACTCTTTTCTCTTTAGTGATGATATGAAATAAATATTACATTGGGGTTTTTGTTTTGTTTTGCTTATTTTTCCTAGAATGTGTTTTGTTTTTTAATGTTCTTGCTTAGTATCATACTCTCCAGAAGATCCTCAAGTAACACAGCCAAAGGCAGCTGAAATTATCCAATACACAGTATACAGGAAAACATAGTAGTATGAATATTTTCTTCTACTCTCTATATTTTGCATTGTTATTCAAGCTCATGTGCAAATAATGACACTTAGAATCCTATTACTTGTTTGTGCCTTTAATTCAGGAAGTGAGATAAATAAGTGGTATCAGCTGGGCCAGCAATTAACTATGCATTGAATTGCAGTTTCGAAAATAGAGCCAAAGTTGACTTGCTTAAAAAAGCTGCTCCCAGAATATCCCTCTACCATGTGCATTCCTAAATGTTTTGTTGAAATACATGCAGCCAATGAACATTTCCTAATATGCATAGGATATTATTATGGAGTGGACACATACAGGTTATTATGGAAGAGCATTCAAAAAGGCAGGAGGGGACTCAGGAGCTTGCAACATGAGAGGTTGTCCAACACCTTCAGTCCTTGGTCATGTCTGCATGGCAGCCTGTGGTGGTGTTCATAAACACACAGGCTTGCTGAGCACCAAAAGATTTTTCTACAGTCAAACTGGTGTAGAAAGACCACAACCCGCTCCAGTTCCAGAAAGGAAAATACAACCAAATATATATTTTAGTTGACCCTGCTCCGAGCAAATGGTTTGGACTAGACGATCTCCAGAGGTGCCTTCATACCTCAGGTATTCTATTGATAGCTGGCATGGGGCAAATGTCAATGCTATCCATCTCATTAAAATTCCAAGACATCACTACTTCAAAAAACCTCAGCCTGAGTAAATGGAAGAGGAGCTGGGGAGAGGATAGATGCAAGTGGAATGCCTGAATAGAGGGATCAACAAAACAAAACCAAAGAAAACAAAACAAAAAAGGAAAGAAATTTGAAATAGAAGAGCTGGATAGTGTCACAGGCAGCTGGTCTAGAAGAAAGCTAAACTCATTTTTAGCAGTCACGCTTTCTCTGAGAGAACTGGAAAAAAACAGTAATTGTGAATAAAGTATCTGAAGGCATCAGCTGTTTTTTTCTGTCAGTGAATCAGTGGCAAGCATCTACTTAATTGTGAGAATTTGCCATTAATTGTTCCATAATTTATTCAAATCTATTTTCATCATACCCACAGAATACTAACTATTAGTTATTTATGATTAATAGTCAGCTAGCTCTGGGTCACGACTAAAACTGCTCAAGCAGGAGAAAACAAGCAATTTAGGAATAATAAGCAGTAGATATTATTTCTTTCCATATTGTACTATACCTGTTTCTAGGTGAGTACATAGAGAAAGTCGTCAGTCACTGAATAGATACGATCAAAAATTTTAAAAAATATTCGCTGATAGCAAATAGGAAAGGTTTCCATGTAGCAAAGAAGAATTTTAGTGTATGCCGGGACAGACATTCTAGACTGATCTACAATCAACATCATTCTAGTGACAATGGGGTCACTGAAGTTTCATTGATTTACACCACACATAAGTCTGGACTTTATTTCTTCTTTTTTGTTTTCTTCCCATTATTCAACTTGCTTCATTGCAGAGGATGATTAGAAAGAGAGACTTAGGAAGAACACAGTAGCAGGCACTTGGAGAGATGAGATCCAAATTGACTAAGGCATGAACAGGTATTTGCAGATATGTAGAGGAAAGAGGAGTCAGGTTCTGGCAATGTTTCTGTGATTGTGACATGAAGTTAGAGATGATGGAGATGAAGGGTAGAAAAGAATGTCTGGAGTCGGGAACGTCTCCATTCTGCAGTAATTCGATACTAACCTTCTATAGCTGAAAAAAAATTTTAAAAATATCTTAACAAATTTAAAGAAGGAGAAGGTTAGAGAAACAGACTCATCAAAACATTTTACTCAGGGCAGATTTAAAAGTTTTCTTCACCAGATTTACTCTGGTGTTGATTTTGGCTAATATTTTTTATTATTATTTTTGATCATGAGTTAGGAATATGACTGCCTTTTTTTTCCCACTGCCTGGCTTTATTACCACAAAAACAAAATAAGTATTTTTCTAGAAGTATTTCATGGCCAGGACATGTGAAACCCTTTCCTGGATTTTCCCAGTTCAGAGAAACCATGCAATGAGAAGAAGCAAGCTTGCCTGAATCTGGAAACAAAAGGATACTGTCTACTTTATGTACCAGTGACAGATCCAAAGGATCACAACACTTGCTTCACCCACCAACCCTGCCTATGAACAGATGTGCACCAGCATATTCATACTAGACAAATCTGAAACAAGGAAAGGCTAGGTTTGATTTTTAAAATTCTTTAAACCACAAAATTACAGAAAACACATGGTAAAGAAAAAAAGCAGAAATTTCAGAAAAAAAACCACTTCAAACCCAGTTGCTTATGTTAAAAAACCCACCAAAAAGCCATGTTCAGGAACCCACTGTTTAATAAATTGATACTAGACATATATACAAGTTTACTGTCTGAACTAAATTCAACATACAGCAATGTTAATGAGAAGTAATTTACATTGACAGCTTTTCAAAACAGGTCGTTTTCCCTGATCCAATATAAAATTTTCAAGAGTACACCACAGCTGTTTTTAAACCTACAATGGAAGTTCTTAAAAAAGAAAGAGGGGGGGAAAAGAAATAGGAACAGATAAAAATGACTGTAGAAAGGGAAAGGCCTGGTCCCATCTAGTCTTTTTTCTTCTGCTTCTCCCTGTGATTTTATACTCCACAGTAAGGGAATAAGGCATGGCCCAAGCCTGAAATCTGGTTCCACGCATTAGGAGAACTGCTGGAGCTTGTGCTTTGCTGGACAGAAAAAAAAATACACAGAGCAAGAGAAAATCTGGATAGAGCAAGCAAAACACTCAGAAACAAAACCAGTAGCCAGTTCAGCATGGAACAGAGAAGAAATATGAAAATTTTTCCCTTTGCATGGCCCAAAGGGGCAAAACTAGGACATACATTAAGTCAACCAGGCACAAATACATCCCTGATGTACCCTGATAGGAATGGCTCTGCTCACAGGAGCAGCAAGATTTTGATCTTCTCCCACTGCATTTTTGCAGTTCCTCACAACTTAATGCTGGTTCAATTGCATAATAACCCTCCTTGCAAAGATACAGAGCTAAAGGCCAGCCAAGGCCCATGGAAGAGTGTGTCACTCCTGCCCTAATTAATTCAGGCAAAAGGAACGTGATCAAAGAAGTGCTGACACTCAATCAAAAGTCAGACAATATGTTCATGAGTAATAAGCACCGTCACATTTTCAGGATGTGCCAACACTTCCACTGAAGTACATACTGGAAAAGGGGGAGGAAGGCCAGAAAGGCAATTGCAAAACATATGTGACAGAGGCTCAACAAAAATAAATGGCTCCCCAGCCAAAAAATAACCCTCCATGACTCCCCCATGCACTGCAGACAAAACACCAGGCACACTAAAGCTGTTTAGTGTGCCTCACAGAGCAGCCGAGCGCAGGAGACTCACTGGGCTGCAAAACCTGTGGGTACTATACGATCATTCACAAGCTGCATGGCAAAAACCTTGCACAGCACAGATGAAAACAATTCAGTATGTGAGTTAAACACACCAGAGGTCTAAAGGACAAGGACAAGGCTGGCAAGGGATTCACCCTTTTGGAAAACAAATACACAAAAGCACAAGTCATCTTTCCGATCTGCCAGTCCAAGCCATTGGAAAACTGTCTTACCTCATTGGGGTGGAGTAGGGACATGTCTCCAGGTCTTCACCATCCCAGGCTTGTCCTGCTTTTTGGTAGCAAGGTCAAAACAATCTTCATTGACAACAGGATTGCAAAATTTTCTACTTGATGTTCTCCTCAAAAAGCTGTAGCACCCAAGCTCAGACACAAACACAGAGCTAAGGTTTCTAAGGGAAAATATCAAGACCTGTACATGTCTAGCCCTGCTCAAATCTGCTCACTGACAGTGCCAAACAATGCATGTGCCATGTATCACCAATAAAAGTATTAAATAATTAATTATTTCTCCTAATAGTGTCAGTTCCTCAAGCAAAACCCTTACCATCTCCTATAAATGCCTGTCCTTATCAATTAAATAACTCCTACTTTAGCCATTTCTTCCAATAAAATCTAATTTTCTTCATCAGTTGGACATCTTTCATGATGGTATTGTATTCTTTCAACATGGTATTATTGCCACTACATGGTAAATACTAAAAATCATACCATTACCTTTCTCCTATATTTTTTATAAATAAGAATTTAAAATGTCTTCCAGAATACATCACATCTTTTGAAGACCAGTCCCCATAGACCTTTAAAGAGGTGATGCTATTTGCATTTAAAGTATTCTCCCATGAAGACATTTCTGGTCATGAGAACCTCAATCAAGCCAAAAATACCATAAAGAAATAAGATTTATAAAATTTTAAAAATTTTCACTAGAAATCAGATGCACAATAGCCAACATAATCATAATGTTCCTGGGGTTGCAACAGTCACCCATTTTAGGTCTATTAAATAAAACCTCTGGCTTAGATAGTAGTTGAATGCATCTGACCCAGAAATGTCTGGATTCCACAGTCTGAGATGACCCAGAGAGTGTCTCTCCCTGTCCAAAAGCTTTTTGAACCATGTGGGGTACCATGAGTAGAAAGGCTATCTTAAAGGGCAAATATATTATGAGCTTGCTCACTGAAATATCCCTTCCATGCCTGTGCACATCATTTTAATCTTTCTGTTATAGACAGGTTGTTGGTGCCTGGCTGTGCCTAATGAATTAGAAGCACAACTGAGGAAGAATTTGGTGCCACCAGTTCTCTACCATACTGACAAGGTCAAGGAGAAAAGAACTTACCAGAGAAAATGCATAAGGAGCCTGGCATGGAATGTCTGTGAGCTCCTGCCTCATCTCCAGACAAGGAAAGCATGTGGGTTTTTTTCATAAAGTACATTCAGATAAGACTGGGAGTTTTTATTAGTGCAAATCCTTATTATAAGCTTTTCCGTTTCTCTGTCTGACAAAATAATCAAGAAAACATTGTGCTTTTGGTACCTGCAGGTCCAAGTACAAGTCAAAGTATAAGGCATTGCTTGTAATGTTTTACAATCCTCTATTATTTTACCACTTTCATATGCCAGCTACATCATGCTGCACACGTGGCTTGTTTTCCACAGGTTCAATGAAATGCATTTCAAGTTTTTAAGCTGGTGTCAACAGCTAACATCCATGATATCAAAGTAATTTGGATATGTGATGGACACAAAAGGTCAACATTTTCAAGCATTCAAACACTTTTGAAGTTGGTGAAACCATGTTTCATTGACGTTCTATTAATGTCTTCAACACAGACTAACAGGAGCTGTGGACACTCAGCAAGTCTTAACATAAAAGAAGCTAAAGTTAATATTGTCTTTTCACAAATATGCCTGCAGGTATGTACAAGCAAATTATGGATTCTGGAATTTTAGAAAAGACGGAAGTAAAAAGA
Source organism: Urocynchramus pylzowi (assembly GCA_013397555.1). NCBI lineage: Eukaryota > Metazoa > Chordata > Aves > Passeriformes > Fringillidae > Urocynchramus > Urocynchramus pylzowi. The sequence continues at coordinate 259,058 of VZRH01003764.1, read as the reverse complement.
AAATGTGTTTTAAATAGATACATCTAATGTGAAGTGCTTGAGTTTTGTTATGGGAGCTTCTTAATGTCTTAAAAACATTATTCAATGGAAGGAAAGAATTTTTGGAGAGACATCCATTCATTCAATTGAAAAATCAAAATATTTGGGACAATATTCATCTCACTTAGCGGTGGAAATTTCCATTTACATACCTAAGCCTGAGCAAGTCACTGTAGGCTCCTCTGAAGCTGATACTGAGAAAGAAATTACTCCTGAGGTGGTACTACCTTTTGTCCTTTTTTGTTGTTGTTGTTGTTGTTGTTGTTGTTGCTAGTCTTATTTTACCTTTAAAATAGGAGAATTGTATTTTGAAAGTACTTAGTTCTCTGAAACAACATGGTGCAACAGCCTTATACTGTAACTACACTGAGAGGAAGGAGAGGAGATTGGCTCCTTTGCAGTCCAAAGGCTGAGGTGGGTAGGCATCCCTAGATATCCCCTAGTCCAACGTCTTCTCACAGCAGAGTCACATCCTAGGTACAGGAGACTTCTTGAATAAATCTATGAACCTTTTTGGGACACCAGTACGAGCCAGGTGTCAGGCAGGGAGAGCACTGTCCCACCAGCACTGTTGTGTTTCACACACGACAAGAGAGCAACAGCAGCAGTGAAGGTATCAGGAAATTTCAAGCGGCAGAATAGCTCCCTTGACCAGAAACACAAATACTCAAAAACAATGAAAAAGACCTAAAAACATAAAAAAGGGGTGGGGTGGATGGGGAGGAGACAGGAAAGGATTCAAAAAAAGTCATGTCATCCTATGTAATGACTTGGTAGGAAAATGTTTTCACACTTCAGCCCACTGAAACTAGACTGACGCTCCACCCTGTGTAATGTCTGTATTTTAACCACAGATAATTGAAATGGAACACCCCAGCCTTTACTTATTCTGCCTAATGAATGTTATCATGTGGAAAAGGTAAATCAATAACAGCTGAGATCAAACATACCAATCTCCTTTCCAGTGCACAATGCTCTCATTTATATAAATCTTTACAACCTGACTGCCCTTCTCATTTAAACTCAGTGAGTGAAACACTGCCTGGTACAAAAGACCTTCTCTCTCAAGAATTCTCCATGCTGTTTGAAAGGGTAGCCCAAATGAATTGCTGGAATGGCCATTGAAAGGGCTACTCATTAGCTATGACTGTCCTTGGGAATTAGCCAGGCGTGAGGTAACAAGACCACTAAGTGCTGTTGATATTGGCAGCAAAGGCAAGGTTCATCATAGTACCTCTTGTCTAGACTAGGGATGTAAAAGGAAATAGAAAACAATTCTTCGACTATATGCACTTGATGGTCTGTTCCTTTTTTCTATAGAAAAAAAAAACTGTAAGACATTTGGAATTTTTCATTTTTATTTGGGAAAGAAAAATTTGGAAACCATAGTGACTCATGCTGGAAAGTGTCTGACTGGCATGGGATAGCCAGCTAGCTCCAGAAAGTTAAAGCTGTAGGAAGAGTTTGAGCAAGGTATGTGAATTCAGATTTTAATGTGATTTAACTCTTAGTATCCTTATAATTCATTTTGCTTTATTCACTATGAAAATGACAGGGAAGTCCCTAACTGAACAAACTTGATATATACCAAGAGGTTCACTTACCCTGGGAATAAGAATTTCAGCTTTAGGAACATGTACAGGTCCATTCCCAAATGCATTGCATAAGTTTCTTTTCAGATAATTCTGCAGTACAGGTATCCTGGAGGAAAAGGTCAGATTAGATCCCTATTTCTCACCATCCCAACCACCTCATTTGGGTGGTTGCAAAAGAATAGCTTTAATCTGCAGAGCATCTGCAGATACACTGTGGTATCCCTGTCTGAATTGAGAACCACACACTCTTCACACAATTGCTTCTCATTTCCAGCTGCTGCACATTGTTCCCTGGCCAGCTCAGGTTCCATCACAGAGCAGCTGGATAACCCAAAGCTATAGCCTGAAGGAAAATTTACAGTCTTTTCTCAGGACTTTCCCCAGAAGCTGAATCACACCTCTTTGGGGAACTTTTTTTCTGTCCAGTGGCAGCTACTGTGAGCTTAACCGCAACTCTCACACTTCTTTGCCTTCTTCCTTCATCAGAGTGCTGACATCCTCTGCTTGCAACCACCCTAATTTCTTTTGGGAGGGGTAGGCACTGAGTTTCCTCAATCACTACATCTGTCCTACCTCTTAGCTGTCAACATTTACCCATTGACTGCTTTCCTAGTAATAAGTCAAAGTGAAAATTTCACCATCTATTCCTTAGGGTCTTTTTAGTGTCCCTACTAATTCAGGTAATTGAGAGAGTAAGGAAGCATCACAGTACCCCTTCTTTATCATCACCTCCTTAGAGACACCTTGTCTTCATGAGTATGTTTTGTCCCCCACTTTCTCTTTGAGTGTGTGGTGCCCATGCGTCCTTCATTGCACTGACAAGTGCAGAAGTGAATCTTCCCTTATCTGTCTTTCATTCCAAATAAAATTTGATGTCCTTGCAGGCAGGCATTTGATGTCCTTAGAAGCATGACTGATAGGACTCCAGCACTTTCACCTGAACCTACCTATCATTGTGGCTCCAGATCATATAACACTGGCAATTTTGACATACGACAGTGCAATTTTGACTCCACATACACACAACTCTAAGACGGTTTTGGGTTTTTATCATTCTCACATTCCCCTGCTTCAGTCCCCAAGTACCATTCAGGCATGGAGACTAGGCTTTCTATGCAGAACATTTACAGTATTGGACTTACTAAAGCAGGATGATCTGCTGTCTTCAGCCTGATTCTTGGACCTCTCTGCTTTTCTGATCTTTGATTGTCACCTTCTCAGTGAAGTGGCATCTTTATGTCCCATCCATGCCAGGCAGTGCTTTATATTTGCAGATACATGGAGCAGACACATAAACTCCGAGGAGTACTGGATACCAACCATTCTTTCATGGAGAAACACCACACAGATGGGGACAAAATGGGCATCTACACCCACTTCTTGCCTCCATCTCACTCTTCAATTACTTCAATCCGAGCTTGTATGGCATTTCTTAAAATCAAGGGCCCTTCCTCTCCAAGTTCACCCTGCTCTGCCAGTTTAATTGCTAAGTAAACTCTCTAATCATAATACTTCTCTCAACTCAGTGGTCTTCCACGTCCTGTTTCAAACTTCTCTTTATCATCTCTTTGCCAGCTTCCAGATTTTCTTGTCATATAAGTGACAAGATCTCATGAGGTGCTCTGCAAGACTGCCTGTCACTAAATTGCTTCCCCAAATTCAAATTTGGGCTGACCCACAGCCCACATTGACCACAATGAGCTCTTTGCACATAGGCAAAGAAAACCAACCAGATATAAAAATGTCTTGAAACACTCATCAAGATTTGAATCTGACATAAAGATTAACAATAGAAGAGAAAGTGCGCACAAAGTCTGGTGTTCAACAAGGATATGCACGTTTTCTACGTGAAGCAGAACTGACAAGTCATCAAAATCATCACAGAACCTTGAAAAGCTTCTTCACATGGCTGTTTTATGAAAAGGAATGGCAGAACAGACAGGGAATACTTCTGGCAATGACAAGACAAGAGCTGGAATAAAGGCAAGAATAGAGAAGCAGAGGAAAAACTTGTGTATCTGCAACAAAGAAATCCTAGTCTGGCTCCCAACTTGCATGTTAGCAACTGCTGTGCCAGACATATTAATGCTTCCCAATTGTTTGGTTTTCACTTAGGGCTTTTCACATGATTGAATCATTGAGAGACTGTGTCTTGGCCTTATATTTCCAAGATATATTGCATTCCTTTTACATATATATTACACATCCTACTCAGAGCCTGGTGTTATATTCAATATGCAATCTACATTTAGGAAGCATTCCTTTAGATTCACCCAAGAAAAGTGCTATCCCCATCTGGTGTCCTGATCCTCCTTATGTGGAAAATTCATCTGTCTTTTAATCTCCTCTGAAACTAGTCTTCATTTGATACTTTGGAGTGTTCAGAACATTACTTTCTCTCATGTGTCTAATTTCTGATTCTTTCTGGACTAGAGCCAGAAGTCTTACAGGAAAGCACCTATACATGGGAATAAGAGCCCATTTTAAAAGGTTGGAATAATCTGAATCAGGTATTTGATCTAAAGCCAAAGCCTCTGCCCAGCAGCCTTACTATTTACACTTGATCACATGTCAACACCATAAATCTGATTTGCATAAATAATTTTCATTCTCTTTAGTACCTATAGAAACTACAGTAACATAGCTCACTCATCCAGGATTGCTCACTGGTTGTTGTCAGGTCAGCTGAAGATAAAAAATATATATATAGCTAGCTGATATTTTGTAAAGTTTTCCATTCACTTCTCTTTTCTCTGTTTAATCAGGTTATCACTTGGAACTCAGCAAAGCTACTGCACACGTCCTGAACCCTGTAGTGCTAAGCTATGTGTGCAAATACAAACTGCATGTTCTTTCCAAAAGAATGTGTACTTGCAAGTGTTTCTTAATTTGCTATCATAAACAGGGGTCTGGAGTTCAGTGAAAACAAAGTTTACCAAATACATACTTACCTGATGAAATGAGATGAGAAAAAAATTGCTGTGGAAAAATTAATTTTGACAGTTAAGATTAAGAAAGCCTTGTTTTGCAGTGATCAGCTAACTCCTGCAAGAGTGGTGGGCTGTGCTTCTCTTTACCAAATATTATTTCAGTTTTCTAGCTAATCACAGGAGTTTGCTCAGAATTGAAACAAGAGTAGGCACACACTATATCTTGTGTAAATTACTTTATCACTAGGATTATTATTAAAGGCTGCTTTTGTAAACTGATATACATAGAAATGAGCTTCGTGTAGCACTATTGAGTGTAAGTTATTTGCCGCAAGTCTGTAATTTTTGTGTTCCATGAGTGACTTCTCTGTCTTAATTCCATTCTAACTAATCAGTGTAATGCTGTGTAACAATCACAGAATCATATATCACAAAATAATTTAGATTGAAAGACACACCCAGAGGACATCTGATCCAGGTCTTTTCTCTAAATAGAGTTAAATTGATCAGATTGAAGAGCTGTCCAGTTGAGTCCTAAACATTGCCAAAAACAAGAGTGTCCACAGCCAGGGCAACATGTTTGACCACAATCATGGTGAATTTTGTTAGTATCCAACAGGAATTTCTCCATATTGTATTCATGTCTGTTGTGCCTCATTATCTCACTGTGCAACTCCAAGAAAATCCCAGCTACATGTCTACATGTAATTGAAGACAGCAGTGAGACCTCTCTTTTGCCTTCTCTTCTGAAGGCTGAGCAAACACTTTTCCCACAGCCACAAACTCTATGTCCTTTCTACAGCCTCCTGCCATCGAGGTGACATCCAATGAACTCTCTCCATCTGACTGAAGACTTTCTTGTCCTGGAGAACTCAGACACGACACTCCAAGTGGTATCTCAAACGTTCCTAGTCACTCAGCCTGCTGGCTATGGTTTTACTTATGCTGTTCAGGTTGTTGCTGGCTTTCAATGCTGCAAGAGCTCATAGCCGGCTCATGTTGAATTTATTGTCCATCAGGACATCCAGGTCCTTTTCTGCAAAACTGAGCAGCTGGTCCCCAGCCTTAACTGTGGCTTACTGCCTCCCAGATAGAAGTCTTAGCATTTCTTTTGATGAACTCATGATGTTCTTGTCATCTCTATTTCTCCAACATGTCAAGATCCTGCTGAAGAGCAACCCAACTCTCCCCAGTTTGGTACCATTTGTGAATTTGTTGAGGATACACTCTGTGACATCACATATTATAGGTGTCAAAAACCATGTGGAATGGTACATATTACATTTATGTATGGAGAGAATTATAACAATGGTGTATATATAATGTTTTACCTAGTTGCCCTGCTCAATTATCAGTGGAACCAGGGTTAAAATATGATGCCCTTAGCAGAAGAATTCACACATGTGGCTGCCATCATTACTAACATTTCTGGAGAACTTGGATGAAGGGGAACTTTATGAATTCACTTGAAGAAAATCATTCTATGAGGACTGGAGGAGTTAAAATACCAGTCAATATAAACTATTTTTTGCCTCATTGTTTAGCCTGACCATGCACTTAGAATCTATTCTAGGATATATCATACACATGAATGTTTTTATCTTCACCATGGCGAATAGAAAAAAATGTTCCTTTACTTTGTAACATGCTCTGCAAAACCTTTAGGCCCCATGTGTTTAAATCTCAAGCATGTGCACTTTTCCTCCTTCACTGACCTGTTTTGCAAAAGATGTCAGACTTAAGGTAACTGCAGGAAGCACCATTTGCAAACCTGCATCACCTTTTCTTGCAGCTGTTGTTTGTGCTGCATGGTCACTTAGCTGTAGGTGGTCAGGCTGAGCTCTATCCTGCTTTCTCTCCACCACTCTTGGCACCTGTGATGTCCCAAGTCCAAACCATGACTGGTTGGAACACTAAGGCCAAAGCCATCTGGACAAGAAACTTTGTTTCCTTACATTCATGTCCAAATAAAGCCTCTTCCTGGGACTTGTGTTAACACAAATTGGTCACAGCAATTTCTCCAGGAATGCAAACAAAAGGGCTACAAGTGTAACAGGACTGAGTCATGATTTGGGTTTTACAGAATTGGCAGGAAGCTGGCTGAGTTTTAGTGTTTACTTACACAATAGCTCTGCTTACTAGAGTCCCTCAAGGTCTAGGAGTGAGTGGGTTTTCATGCCTGTTGTCTCACTCTGTGGATTATAGTTTGGTCAGTAACACTTTGTTGGTTGTTACAGGTTATACTGAGACCAAAATGTCATTTGCAACCACATAGCCAAGGACTCAGTCACAGGAATTGCAGTTTAGTTTAAGTCACTGAATTTCTCTATTCCTTGGTTTCATTACTGTGCAGTAGATTAATTTGAAAAGTGATGATGGTGCTTTGATGACAATATTTCTTTATTATTACTAATTAATTTTCACACATACCTTGAAGCAATAGAATTTAAACAAACAAGTGATGTCAGCATGTGTAGCAGAGAAAAAATAGTCTATGAGAACATACCCTTTCTTGCATATAATGACATGTTTTTGCTGTAGAAAGTCCCTAAGGCTGATTTCTTACTTGCAGTTTCAAAACATCATCATTTGTAAGACACTGGGGAATTAAACCTTTCCATGAATCCATTTATGTCTTTACTGAAAACCCCACTTCTCTATGTGAACAACAAGAGTCACTTGCAGTTTTTCCCTCACAGCTTTTGATGTGGGCCAGAAAACCATTTCAGGTAATAGGCATAACATACCCTGCTAATCTGAGTTGGCTTACTCAGCTACCACAAAGGAAGGAGCCAAATATAAAATCTATTGTCAATGTCATGACTGGTCATATGTTATTTTCACTACCGTAAGTTTTTTGTTTAAATTTGACTTTTGTTGCATTCATAGATATTTGGAGCTTATACTAAATTAGAAGACACATATATTTATGCAATAATTCAATGGTGAGGTAGGAAAATAACTTGGCAAGATTCTTTTTTCCCCCTCAGGCTTATAAATACCAGAATTTTTTTTTTTTTTTGCCACACCTATTTGGCATATATTTCTTTTTTTTCCTTTTTCTTTTTCTTCTTTTTTTTTAATGAAGAACAGGAATAACAAGGTCAACCCTGAAAAACACAAAAACACAAAGCCTCTGTAATGGGGGCCCAATCTTGACCTCCAGAATCGTTTTGTCTGCTTAGCTAGTTCTGGACCAGGCCCATACACCGGATTGCTCCTGTTCCTCAGCATGTTTCAGCTGACAGCCAGCACAGCACAAGAATGCTTGAGAGAACCCTCTGTCCTTGGCATAAACTGGATGAGCTGTTAATCATTTCTCACTGACTGACATTTTTTTTCTGCCTTCTGACTTTCCAGGTCATCTGTTTCTCTCTTCCCAATGCTCTCAGACACACCACGTGCTGGTTGCTTCAGGGGCTCCAGCCACTCTCCTCAGTGTTTCATGTCTAGCAACCTCCTGGTAGTGGGCACCTCCCTGGTAAACAGGACTCTGACAGCTTTTGACTAGCTCCAGTTTGTCCAGCTGCACTGCACTAGAAGGAGCAAAGAATATATTTCATTTAAAAGTGAAAGAAAGGTTAGCTGGGTAATGTGATCTGCTGCAAAACCGCTCTCTCCTCTGAGGGCAGTCAGGTAAAAAACATTACACAAAGAATTTCTAAGATTCTTTTTTCTAAAGTTGTCAGTAACAATACGGACTATTGTTTACATTTTAATTAACTTCTGTTTCACTGTTTTTTAAATAAGATTAATTAACCTATTGCTTTCAGCTGAATTATTACAAGGTCTTGAACCTATTCAAGACCTACTTAAAATTTTCAAAGGCTAGCATGGCTGGTTTGTGTAGAGGAAGTCAAATTAGCAATAGCTTTATAGCAGTTTAGTAGCTCATAGAGACTGCAGTGAGAGAAATATCTCTTGGAGAATCTCTCTTCAGCAGCCTTTGATCTTACAGGAGTTTTCTTCTTTACCTTTGTAGTATGTATAACTGTTCCAACTAGAAAATAAGGAACAGGAGATTATATGTGTAATACAGTAAAAAGTTAACATCAGAAACCCCAGAAGTATCCCTCTACTTGTGCCAAAAATAAAGAGCACACCTGGCCTTGACATCACTGCAATGAAAATAAAAGCAGAGAAGATACATTGAGTGCCAGTCTCCTGTACTTACCACCTTCTCATCTGCACTTTCACTGCCAAAACCTTAATTCCAGTCAAGAATCTTGTTGTTTTTACACTGTGCTTTTCAAGCAGTGTGTTCAATATAGCTACTAGCGAGCATGTTACAAATGTGCACAGAATTGGGAGCAAGCTGTGAGAGCAACATTGCACAACTGAAAGGAAGTATATGATTGACTCATTTATAGGGAAAAAAAAATATATACATAAAATATGTCTGCATTCATGAATCCTGATATGAATCAGTATAGTTTCTTGATGGTATACATGTAGCACCCTAGATCTTTGGCTAGGACTACAAAGCATATTACACAACACAGGAAACGTGAAAAGGGAGTTTCAGGCCAAATTTGCAATGTGCCACTCCCAAACTAGTGACGTGCTGATCTGATCTTCCAACATAAGTTTTTTGCTTTAAATTATCCCTCCTGTCAGTAGCACAAAAGTGCTATGACAGCAGCTAGGAATTGGCAGGAAGAAATTAAGTTCCCACCTGTGCCATCTCTTTTCTAGACCCATTACCTTTTTGCCTGCCTTCCTCACTATCTTCACCAGATCCTCAGGCCCTTCCTGTCTCTTTCACCTTTCATTCTTATTTTTGGCATGTGTTTTTCTTAACTGAGTCCTCTGGCTGCGTGCATAATTCATCAGGAGAAGAACTAATGCAACCAAGGGTTGTTCAACCTTTGCCCTATTGCCCAAAGGAAAAACATTCATTTTCCAACAGGATTTCTTGCCCAGCCTGGCAGGCTCTTAAAAATTTTCATACACTCATAGGCAAATCTTACGAACATTTGGACATCCATTCCCACATGGTAGTGATGAGTTCACACAGGTAGTTACTAGACTGAACATTGAGGACATAGGAAATCCTTTCCAACTCTGATGAAACTTGCAGTCTTATGTCCATTCTACCAAGGAGATGAACTATTAAAGTGTATAATATTGAAAAAAGTTTAGTTTTTCATGACACCCTTAGAGAATAAGACAGACAACCAACAGAACTAAAATTTCATAATCATCTGGTGACCTCAGACAGTCCACTTGAACGCTTCCACAAACCAAAAGCATCCCCACAGCTCAGTGGTGCATTTTAACTAATAAGTAAAAAAGCTAGGTAGGATTGTATGTGGTAGGAAAACAATCCTGAGTCTACTTAACAGTGGCATGAGGAATAAAGAAAACCTTTTACATAACTGTCATCACATCACAAAACCTTCTCAATGAACCAGCTAGTCACATGGACAATATAAACCTCAGTCTTTGTCCCTCTTTGGTCTGTTTTTTTTAGGAGTGGGTAAATTGGAGATGGCATAATTACTATTACTATTACTACTACTACTACTACTACTACTACTAATAATAATAATAATAATAATGTTGTTTTAAAAGAATAAGTAATCCCATGTCATTTTATCTAACAAGATACTCTGGAGCTTAGCATACACTAAGTTGACCACTGGAGGCCAAAAATCCTTAGAAAATACTGAAGTCACTATGGCAAGGGGAATAACGTTTGCTTTTGCTCATGAACAAATGGAAAAGCCCGGCTTTGCTTACTGCTTGGAGATATTACAGTCACAAAATGCTTCTGTTTTCATCCACTCTGATTTTCTCCTTAACAGATGGCATATGCCTTCCCATTTTTATGACTAACTTCATTTCTCATTCTTGTGTTGGAGTTAGACTCTATTGCTTAAAAAAGGTCATTCCATGAATACCAGAATGGATGAAACTCTTTTTCTGACTCTCAGCCTCCAGCATGATTGACTGATTAGTTATGTATTTTTAACACATTGAAATTCTTATTAAAGTTTAAGAACACACTCTATTTACAGTGAAAATCACAGCAGCAATCAAATACTAGAAACTAAGAAAAGTACATTCACTCCAAACTCCCCATTCACAGTTGTAGTGGTGAGAGAAATTAATCAGTATGTGGATTCTCTGTGAGGAAAAAAAAAAATGCCAACATGCTCCCATGTAAAGGCACGTAACTTTCAGGCTGCCTTGTTTCCATACCATTCATCGAAAATATTGTTTTCTGTGGGAATGTTAAACTGAGCTCTTTATGCTTCACTTTTTACCACCTGATTCATACTGTGTGGATGTTAGCCTGAATTGTTGTCATCAGATCTGTTTTTCACAATTTGGGTACATAAGTGACTATGAGCAAGCCACCACGACAGGCTATATCCAGTTACCTGAAGAAGTTATACTTCTTGGATTATTCTATAATCCTCTAATCTTTCTTGCAGCTTTTGCTTTCCCAATTATTCAACATTCTTCTTGAAGACTATAGACCAGAAGGGAGTTCTACATCCCAACATCAGTCACATCAGAGCCAGCTATAGAAGAAAAAAGTTGTCCCCTTCCAACTCTTTCCCTGATGCTACAAATATTAGGATATGCTGTTTTGATCATGGCTTCATTTATTTAGATGACCATGACACTCAAGTCTTCCAGAGTCCCTTTTCTAAAAAATACTGTGGATTCTCTTATATAATGGTTATTATTCTATGGCTTTGGATACAGAACATTACAGCTGGTCATGTTGAAGGCCATGTTAATACTTGTGCTTGGTTAAGTGATACAGATAAGCCTGTGTCAGGGTAATGTCCATCTCACCTATCTTCAACCATCCCAAAGTCCCTTTCTTTTAGCCACATAGCTTCTTGTGTGAGCCATCAGAAAGTCACAGAGTTCTGAGGACAAGTCCACAGTTCCTGAGGACATTTCCTCACATCTTTTTTAGATAGTGACAGGGGATGGATTGTCTCCTTGAGGTGCCAATAACTCTCCTTTGACTCTACAGAACTGTACAATCAACACAGATTACACACCTGATGTTGTGGCTACTGACATGGGATGTAAGACAAATATCATCCCCAGTGATATGTCAGCACCATTACTGAGCTCTCCCCTAATCTTTACAGATGTCTTCTATCTCTTTCTCATGCTGGGTTTTTTTCAGGAGTGGTTTTAGATCTTCATTCAAGCTACAAGTATGAGTTTTGATATGAAAGAAGGTCGATGGCTTACCTCTAGGGGCTCTGAAGAAATAAACACATACACTAATAATGATTTGCCTGCTTCCAATTACATTTTGAAATATGTTAACTTAATTAATTGTTTTATCTTTTCTCATTTTTTTTCCATTAAAATGCTGTCTGACATCAAATCAAATTCATTTTAGAACAAAAATATCTTATAATAGCCTGGATGACTGACCAGTTATTCATAAACTCATTTGCTTGACACTTGCTAGAGGTTTTCATTTCTAGAATCCAATTCTACTTACTCTTGGGATCAGTGTCAGATCAGTACATTTAGAAATACCTGATACAGTAACATATTTTCATCCATGCCTCTGAAATTTTATTTTTTATATAAAACATATGAAAAATCAGTATTAATAGTTAAGACTTCTCTCTTTAAAAAGATATTCCAAATAGTCTAATTTCATTTTCCGTAGTTTAACTTTTTTGTCAGTCATTAAAGCAAACAATTAACACCTACAGATGTCTCCTGTTTTCTATGATATCTAATAAAAACATTTAATTTTTTTGCCTTTTTGCTAACATCTCTGACATTTTTGTCTATAAATAAACACAGCTATTGTGTTTCCCCCTTTATAAAAGGCTTTAGAAGCTCCTACTTTTTTCTTCCATGTTTAGAAATATCTGAAATCTGCTATTCATAGATTTTCTCATGTCCTTCTTCTTCCTTTCTTAATCTTCTCAAACTCCTTCATTTTAGTTTCTATCCTTTCCCCTTCTTCATTATTAATGTTCCTGTCTTAATGACTCAGAAACGTACTTCAGGCAGGCACCTTGAAAAATGAAACTATCCATTTGGTCTTCAGAAATACAATGTAATGCAGAAGATCTTTCCAATCATCTCATTACTAATTCCCAGACACACAGTTTTTGACATATCACATACTGTAGCAAAGTTCTGCAGCTTGTGCTATCTGGTACAGTACTGGATATTTTGCTATTAAGAGTCAGAATGGTGCCCAGTTCCTTCCTGCTTTAAAAAAAAAAAAAAAAAAAAA
>VZRH01003764.1:117360-246146 GCA_013397555.1 Urocynchramus pylzowi | reverse complement strand
AAAAAAAAAAAAAAAGTGGTTTTAGCATGTCCTGGATCTAATTGCTTTTTAATTCCAAAAATATCCAAGTGGATAAAAGCATCCTAAGACCTCCTAGGCTTTCTCACTGAGTTACAAGATGGCAATGGTCTCATAGTACTGCACGCTAAATTTTTGAGGTTCAGAAAACCTTCACCCCAGTTTTGCTCTTCACAAGGTTTTGAATCCAAATAAGACTCTGAATAGTTTCAGTTCTAGATAATAAATTATGAGGGAAGTTCCTCAATTTTAGGCTTGTATGGGATGAAGTGGGAAATTTGAGGAACTTGGATGCTAAGAGCCAAAGTGGAGTGAGAAAAATATTTGCCTAGAAGATTTAGTTGTTCAAGACTGGAATCCAGAGTCATGTAATATAAATCATGAGAAAAAATACAGAGAAATATAATATTCATTTTAAACATTTTAAGCTACAATTCTTCACTTAATAGAAACTAGTCACTTTTGGATTTTCTATAGAATCCCCTTGCAAATAGCTCAGAAGCTAACACCAGGAAAAAACAGCAAAGTGGACAGATGTTCCAGAAGAAATTACAGCAATGAAGCACAATTGGGAGATTTACTGTGCTCACAGAAGTTTCTACATTGAATGTCTTCCAGATCCATTGAAGTGAATAATCTCAAAGAATAAATTAGATAATTTAAAGCTCCCTAATCTACTGCAAGGGGAACAGAAACAAACCCTACAAAAAAAAACCACAACAAGCCTACTAAGTTACAAAGCAGTTCAAAACATCCATTGGATGAAATGAGTAGGGAAAAGTAATGTTCTTATACAGGTTCTGGTGAACTATTGTGAGGTTAGTTATTTTTTAATGAATTACTGGCATGAAAAATGCACAGGAATTAGCCATCAGCATACAGAGGTCCATGAGGGGAAGCCTCACTTCCTAATCAATTTTAAGAAAAACACGATAAGTTTATGAGAAGAATAGATGACATGATTTCGAATCATGCCTGTTAACTCTGTACATAACCCAAAATAATTTGAATACTTTTAGGAGTTCCACAAGCTCATTGACTTACTGACTCTTCTCTGCCTTCTGGGGCTGCTTTGCCACAATTCAAGACATCTCAAATCTTTAGCCATGATAAAGAAAGTTACATATCGGCAGAAATGTAAACATGGAAAACAAGTTAGTATTTCTATTTTTTTTTTTTTTATACCAGATCTCTTGAAATGTTGCTGATTAAAGCAATAACTCAGCTGAACCAAAATAATAACAGATGTACTGTAAGTGTTCCCAGACCTAAACACCTTGGAAGGTCTGAGATCATATTTAGTAAAACTGATCCCTATCTTAAGCAGTTTTGACACATATTCTTAGCCTTGGTGGTAAGCAAATAAGTAAGGTCTTTGAAGCGTTCTGAAGCAGGCAAACAAGGATCTGTCACATAGGGCTCTTTTGACCTTACATTTTTGCACAAATTTCTCCAACTTAGTTAAATTCACGAGGATTTTTCAAGTGATGCTTCATGGAGCTGACATTTTAAAGCAACAACCTGTCTGCCTGGGCATGTGTGTGTATAAAATGGAAGACAGCACCTACATATTCAAAAGTCAAGTGAAGTGATACAATTGGAAGTAAACTGGAGGTGACATATCTTTAAAAAACTATGAAAGTGTTCTCTAGTTACCAGATTCAAATATATTTTCAACAGAGATATATTCCTTTCCTCTTCATCATTTTCCTGATTATTACTAAACTAGTAAATGAGTAAACAATCTTTTCTAATTTAGTACATTGTTTTAATTCAGCATAGGCAGGCTTACCCACTACTGCAATATGACATGGTGAACATGATGAAAGCCATCTGCTTCCAAAGGTTATGGTTCAGAATTTCACTCAAAATGTTGTGCAATGGTTCCAATTACAGATGCTGATATTCATGTGCCAGTGGCATAAAGAACATGAAAAGGCAGTCTCACCAGATCTGTCCAGAAACAGGTTCATCATAACTTCCCAGATTTTTGCAGACAACCCCAAAATCACAGCTGGCCACATCTTAGGCCACCCAAGACATTACCACACCACCAGCCCATATTTATATGTTCCAAGGCATTGATTTTTTACTGTGGCTTTACAGTTCTGTTAACCTATGTAAAGCTTTAGGAAAAAAATGTTTGAGAATAAATCCTTAGGATCAAAAATAGAACAATATAGATGGAATAACTAATTATATTTAAGGCAATGGTAATGGTAAGCTGGTACTTTGTTTAGCAACTTCCTATACAATAAAAAAGTTTGAATTATTAAAAAAACTATCAGAAAGTACAACAGGTAGGTAGATGATTAATAAATGGTACATAATGATATACAATATATAATCATATGGCATTCAGCTCAGTAGGATGGTTCTTATGTCCTTTCCTGAAAAAAACTAATGACGATCCACCAAAAACATGCACTTTCTGACACTTTTTAAACACACCCCTTTTAACTCTTCTTATCTTCCATCTTCCTTAATAATCCAATTTTCTTGCCCTGCTTATTCCTTCTTCTTGGCTTCATTAGACTGAGTTCCTTGTGCTTGGAAACTTCTTTGGAGTTGTAGAACAAATAAGACAAACAGGGTTGTGATCTTGACTTCCAACAGCAGATGCTATCAGAGAATAACCTCTCCTGGCCAGTGGCAGATTATCATCTCTTGTTTCTCAGTCTTGCAGGGCACACCATGAAGTGTTCTATGACAAGCACAGAGTGAAGAAAATCCACACTTCCTCCACTGCTCTCTGGGATAGCATGCAACCCATCTCTGTCTCTAGAGTCCCTACACTAGTAATTTTGTAGTAGTAATACACTAGTAAATTTGTGTATTAAATAGCTGTGGATTTCTTTACAATTCAAAGGTTTCTGCTCACAGGTTTCTAGCTTTTTTTTTTTTTAAAGCCCAAGGCTGCAGGTAAGGTGAAGCCAAATTTTAGTCTACGGCTTACTTTTGATCTGTATGGAAGAATAGTAATGGAGAGCAAACAGTAACATACTAAGATAGACAGAAAGGCAGAACCCTAATTTCCAACTAAATTTAAGCACGGAGCAGAGCTGTCTTGCTTACAGGGTCTTGTTTCAGAGTCATTCACATCATTTTCCTCTCTTTATCTGCTGAAGAAGGAAAACTGGATTCACATACATGTAGGCAGACACACTAAGGGCCTACAGTTCATCCTCAAGTCAAGCACCTTACTTATGATGACTGGACCCATCCAAAACAACCTCAGTCAGTCAGGAACAGACAGGTCTAAATTAGCTGCAAGAATCACTGATACATGTGCAGTAAAATGCACCAGAGGAAAAAAGTGAAATTAATCTTAAAATCAAAGTCTATATAATGTCTCAGTTCAGCAGGGAAATGTAGGTACCATTGTAGATAGTACACTAAGAGCTCATAGTCCCCCCCAAAAAAAATCTAACAGCATTAAGGTGCTGCAGAAGCATGTAGGAGAAGGTGGAAACAGCACAGAAAGCATCATAATGCCTTTGCATATATAATAGACAGAGCACACTTCAGATACTTCTTGCAGCACCAGACACTGTGTCCCATGAAACAATATGGTAAACTTGGTGAGAGATCACAGAAAAATAACAGAAGTGGAAATGTGGTCTTATGAAGAGAAATTGGAAAGACAGAGGATTTTCCTCTCGTACAAGAAGGAATGAGAGGCAAAATGAAAACATTTTACAGATTAATGTTATCATATAAAACAGCACAGGAAAAGCAGATCAGGGGTTTCCACTCTGGCTCTGGAAGGAAAAACAACAAGGCATTCATTGAAATTAAAAGGTGGGCAAGTCAAAACTGAAAAAAGGAAATACCTTTTTATATTACGTGTAATTAAATTGTGGAACTCATTGCCAAAGGAAGTTGTTGAGACCAAAAGCTTTACCAGATTCATCAAGAGATTGGATATTATATCAATATCATGGATATCCAGAGTTATCATAATTAAAGAAAATAAAACTTTTGGAAGAGATATTAAACCTAGTGCTTCAGGGCTTAAACTAGTCTCTCACAATTAGTGAATAGGATCAGGAGATCTCTGTGGAGGCAGAATAATCTGCCTCCACCTCCTGCAGGGTTCTTCTGTCGTTCTTTATAACATCTATTTCTGCTTGTATCAGATTGAGTAACAGACAAAATGGTTCTGCAGTCTGACTTAGTCAAGGACTCCTCTACACTTATACTCTCCAAGGAAGGTCTACCTAGAAGTGGGTGTGGATATGTGCTAAATCTTTCTGTGTAAGCACAGGATGGGGTCACAATTTGATCCTTAGCCACTTGTGAAGGGTATTTAAACATGATTGCATGCTTGCAGGGATTGATTGCTTTCCTGATATTAGTGTGATATTTGCCCAGCACTTCCAAATTTGTTTGCATCTTCTGCACAAAGATGCAAAACAGTCTTAAGAGACAGGTTAAGAAATTTTATTTAACAAGTATTTTATTTAGCAAGATAATCCAGATGATATCTCAATATGTTCATGGTGGCAAAATAACAAAACCCATGAAAAGAATAAATCAATACACAGGACACTCTTAAAAGCATGTTTTGAAGCAGGTCATTAAAAAGATGCCCCTTTTCCCCATTTCTTCTCACCTTGGCTTAGCTTTGCAGTCCCAACACAAATTCTGATCCCCATCCTGGTGTGGGGGTCTTGGAACCTGAGCACACCAACTGTGAGACAAGCAACTCATAGACTTCTTTCTCCAGAGAGACATCCTGTCCACTATATGTAGGTTAAACTTAAAAATCAGCTGCAGTGAACTCCTTTAATCTAGGGCTGGCAACAGGGAGATATCACTATCATGGTTTGAGAAGACATACAGCAGTGGACTGCCAGTCAGTGGGAAAATACATCTTTTGTATTATTTGCATAGTACAAAATGGGGAGGGAAAAAGGTTTGGAATTAATCCAGACATAATTTTTACCTCTCTTTGAACCAACAATAATTGACCTAGTTTTACTCAAAACAATAGCTGACCATTGCAAACATAAGAAGTCTTTAAATCTGACTTTCCATCTCACCCACCCACCAAAACTCTTTCTTTCTTTGGAGAATTAAATTGCCTCAGAATAAAGAATTCATAGTAGCTTTAGTTCTAGAAATCTGATCCTACATTTTTTTCCCATGAAGAATAATTCCTTGATCTGCTATTTTTGGCACTTTTCCTAATCCTTACAAGCATTCATTATCTATTTTGTTTGGTTGGGTTTTGAGCTACATTTGGAGATGTTATTGGCAAGTACTTGTAAATATACAGTAGCCTAGGTAACCCCTTCTTTTGTGTTTGCCTTCACGCACAGGGTTACTTCAAGCTACCTCTACCAGTGTGGCAAGAATTTAATAAAGTTTATAACTAGATATTTACTCCATTGGACCATCCTTGAACGTCACTTCTTTAAAAAGAAGTAACCAAAGATACAAATTGAGAGCACTACAGATAAAGTTTTTTACCCTTTTAGTTGCTATTTTTGCTATTCTTCCCCCAACTCAGGCTTTTATGCTCATATTTTTCATTATTTCAGTTTGAAAGCATTCTGACAATGACAACTAGTCAGAAAATTTTTTTTACCTCTTTGTAAAATATGGACTTTAAAAAATTTGATCAAAAAAGTCAAGTTTTTGACAGTAGTGTTATGACTAAAACATATTTCAAACTCCTCTTTGCTTAGTTTTAATTTTCAATGTCTTATTTAAGATTTTATGAATACCAGAGGAATTCAGATTTATATTCTTTACTCCCTTATATTCCTATTTTCCCTTTTTTCTTGTCTTGTTTATCCCCCCTCCACTCCTATGCACACTACTGAAACAAGGGCAGAGAAGACAAACACTGGATGAAAATAGTGGATGGGAAGGATTTCTTGACTTATTTCTCCCAAACAGAGAAATTCAAAATAATATGAGTGAGAAAATGATATTTGAGGTGATAAATAATAGCAGTAGTAATAGCAATACAACTCTACAGCTGAAACAATAAATTAATATGTAGCTGTGCATGTACTTTTAATTTTGAATACAAATTAATTAATACAGATTTCTCTGCAAGCCCCATGCTTGCTTTCTCTGGCCCAAGTATTACTGTCAAAAATGCAAAATTTTGCCCTGGACTGATTTTGTATGACTCATAAACCCAGTGAATACAGGGGTATTTTTAATGGGAATGCTGACACCATCCCATCTATTCTAGCTCAGGCAGTGCTACTCAGTTTCTTGTACATAAAACTCATTTAAATGCAGTGATGACAAGAGCTTGTGTTTTCACAAGCCCTATAAAGTTCAGTTCAAACAAATACCTGTTATCAGACTATTCAAGAAAAGGAATGTGGGAGGGGGGGTTGTTTTAATGTTTTACTCAGTTTTGAAGTGGTTGAATGGTTCATCAACCCACTGAGTAGTTTCCTTAATCATTTTCTTTTTAATTAATAGACTTGTGAACAACCACAACTGCTTTGTGGAAACACTAAACAGATGACTAACTTGGAGTGAGCAATCTACTCAATACAGTCTGCCTTAATTTGAGCCATGCATGCTGAAAAATAAAAGCATGGCAAGTATGCAGGTTATTGTACAGCTTTGTGTCTGCTTTCAGTTAAAACAAGTCCCTGGTGTGCAGAAAGCAGCAATCATAAAACTGAGAGGAACATTTTAGATTTATTGCCACCTGTTAGCATGACTGTGAGCCGTGTAAGTGACATGTGCTATCAGCTAGGTCAGTGTCACAGTGCTGGTGCTGGTGGCCACCATGGCTGCAGAAAGAAATGGTCAAGTGTCAGCTCTGTGGACCAGAGCAGACATTAGTGCCTGATTACAAGAAAGATAGCACACTGTCACTGTGTTCCCTCTGTCCTGTTTCTGGATAGGAACCATCTACTGGGGGTTCATTAGAAACGAGCCTCGAGGCAAGCCAGCTCTGTAAACTACAGCTGTCTAATTGGTTTTGCTTGTGTGCACTGTCTTTGCTTTTATAATGGGGAAAAGCAACATAGCCTTTCTAATTAGATTGTTAAACATAATAGCTGAATGGCACAGCAGTAAAGAATTTGCCCTAGTCTTTGTAATTCCAGAATAAGGCACAGCAAAGATCCAGGATTTTTCCAGCCCATTTCCCCCATCATCATATCCAATGGTAATGAGACTGGGTGGTTTTTTTTTTCCTTAAAATAATGCAAACGATTGTAGGCCTTGCTAAAATCCGAAATAAATGTCAACACAGAATTCCAGGAGCAAACACATCTCTTCCTTTATTCTGTTGTCTCTGCTTTCATTTGCTTCAAATGCTGGGACTATGCACTAATTGGTGTCTTTGTTGGCAGTCGACACAGAGGGGAAAAAATGCACAGGCTTGGAAGATGAACTCTCCTCTCTGCCCAAAGGTGGTCCCCCTCAACCAAGGCTGAAATGCACTGGTACAGTGGGGAAAGCTCAAAAATCACCATTTACTGCACCTGTTTTGTGTATTAAGAAAGGAATTTAGTCTGTCAGTTCAGCACCTTTCATGGCCTCCAAATTGATTCAGAAGGAAAAAGAAAGCTTCACAAAGCCAGTTTTTTTTTCTCAGTGCCTTAGATTCAAAGTTCTTGATTCTTTTATAGGTCCTTGCTGGTTTTCACATAAGGACTTTGTCAGCATGCTGAGCACATGCAGAAGGATGCAGAGAGGCCTCTGTTTCCCTTTGCTTTCTATAGAGTAATTTAATGCATATCCTCACAGACATGATGTGGCTATTTGGAAGGATTCCTAATACAGTTGAAGCTTTTCTCTTCTTTGAGAAGAAGAGAATTCTTCTCAAATATTCTCATATTCCCTTTTCCTTTATCCTGGTAAAAGAGTCTCCATTGGATCCATAGGATAAACAGAGTAGGGGGCAAATAATCAAGTATCAAATAAATGTGCAATTTGTATTGATTCTAAGGCTTAAGTCACTCTTGACAACATGGCAGCAAAATGCCAGCATATTTTACCACAGTCTTCAAGCAATTCAATGACTCTTTTGTCAGATACTCTTTTTTATTTCCTGGTAAGAAAGTGAAAAAAAGGAAAGTGGTTTCCTAGAATAACCAAACATGAACTTTCCCCTAAATGCTCTCTTTGAAAAGATAAATTCTTCGGTACTTTACATGTAAAAGAGGAATTTTCTTTTTCTGGAATAGCATGGAAACTGATATTTGACATATATGAAAGATGTCACGGGAAATAGCAAATTGTTCAATGTGCAACTGCAGTAAATAACAGCAAGAGGAACCAGCTGTGCAACTTTCATGTGGGCGTCTCAAAGGAAACAGAAAATGAAAAACAAAAGATAAGTGCACTACACGAACCTTTAGCATGTATTGCTCTCTACTGCCTTAAGCCTTCTGAGTCAAAATGAATTTGATTTCTACACAGCAGCTCTTCCTCATCTCTCAGGGTTGAACTTTGTTCTGTAGGATCTTCAGAACCAGAATTCCAAGAAAAATTGATTGAACCTCATCTTACACAGTATCTTTCTATTATGTCATGGTCAAACCACCTTGCATTACCAGAACCGCTCACAGCAGTTTTGTTTCCAAATTTGGAAAAACTGGATATAGGCCTTCAGATGTAGTCTCAGAAGCATGGAACAAAGAATATTCTCTTGCCTCAGTCTGGAGACTCTGTTCTCACTAGTTCAAGTCATCCACCAGGACTCTTTGTACTCTTTTCAGAGTTGTCTTCTCCCCAGCCTGACCTGTTGCATGGGACTGTTCTACACCACATTGGAAGAATTTACACCTGCCCTTATTGAACTTAATTAGTTTTCTGTAAGCCCACTTCTCCAATGTACTGTTGTTTTAAGTGTGTTTCTTCCTTATTCTTGTCGCTGCTTGTAAGAGAGAAGCTTGCCTTCCCATTACTGGTTTCCATGGCTTCTGGGAAGCACCTTCTATTAAGAGTCAAAAATCTTCTCTTTAGAACGAGCTGGTAACTTTCCAGGAAGTTCCATAAGACCTATGTTCAGGAAAGTCCCACCTATCTGAAGCACAAACCCATAGGATAGATTGAGGCAGGAACCAGGAGGACCTGTGCTGCCTATATGATGCATTTGCATCAGGTTTGATGCATTTGCTGCAGGTTTTGAAAGGAATGTGTCTTAGTGAACACAGAGAGGGCAGGAAAATGAAAATTCTTCCCAAAGAGGCCAAAATTTAGAGACCCACACCCCTGAAGCTGTAGCGCACCCTGGAACATGCACGAGAGATGAGACAAGGGAAGTGAAAGTGGCACCCACTTTTGCCTGTTTGGGTAGACATTCAGCAAATGTGAGGAAGGTGTCTTTGAAACCATCAGCTGGTACTGAAGAAGAATTCTTGTTGATTGCCAAAGAATACCACAATTTAGCAGTGAGACCTTTTTACTGCAGCGTATAAAGGAGTCAGCCCAGAATGCTTCCTGTGGAAAATGAAGCTGGTATAAACAACAAACAAACAAATGCATTCTGATCATTTATATTAGGTTTCATCACAAAGTTTTAATGAAAACTAAAAAAAAAGGGAAAAAGAGAAAGAGAAGTTTATCAGGACTGTTGTCCAGGACCTTCCAGCATCATGCTTTTTCATTAGAAAGTGCCAGCTCTCAAGACCCAATAACTTTGTGGCACTAGGTCTGTTTTAACAAAATTCTATAAAGAGATTTTCTGTACTTAATCAGACAACAAGTGAGAGGTCACCCAATACTGTAGTGAGCAAATATTTTTCTATAAGAGTCCCATGCAGAAGATACTACTCAGCCTTGATTCAGGTCCTTTCTTCTTGATCCAATGGTATGAACTGAAACAGACCCAAAAGCAGACACAAACCCATTTGTTAGGGCACTCACCTACACTAAGTAGCTTTGATTCTTCACTGTGAATCAAGCCAGACAAGAGCTTGGCTTTGCCCCAAAGGTTCTTCAGCAGATGCTTTCGGCAGAAGCCTACTGTTCTGGGTAAGATTCTCACAAATTCCAGAATTTCAAAGAGCTTTTCTACTTTACTTGTAAGTAAAACATAACCATTGTTCTCTGGCCAGACCCAGACACAGGTTCTGCCAAATTTATAGAAGACAACAAGGCTGGAATTCATCTCATTTAACCCCAAGCATGCTCGTAGTCCATGGAAAGAATTAGGCTTTTCTGAGGTGTGATACATCTGGTCTTTCTTAGATACCTCAGGTGAGATTTCTCTTACCAGATGTTCTTACAACCAAGCTGGTCTCCCAAGCCAATGGACCAAAAAAAACCAACTCTACAGCACTATTTGCTTCATTGTAAGGAAAATGTCTAAAATTATCTAAAATTGTTCGTTTCTTCCCATTGACTATAAGCAGAATAAAGAAGAATAAATCAGGGTTAAACACCTTTCTCATAGATATTTGAAATTGGATACAATGAATTCTACCCTAAGAGGAAAACTTTGTGTCCATTTTCATTTGAAGTTATGGCTCATATCCAGCTTTAATGAAGAGAGAGTGAAAACAGGGATTTAAAAGAAGAGTGAGGTTGTTTTCTTGGCTTTTGTAGGCTTTGGAAGAAAACCTATACTGTGCTCTTTCTTAGGTTATATGCTGAAACATGTTTCTATGTTGTCAAAGATTAAATAATTAGTAGAACATGGTCAAGATCAAAAGGCTGTTCCATGTCATAGCTAATTTGAGAGTTACCACAAATATGACAAGTAGTGATTCCTGCTGGTCCAATACCTGCTGTAGCCAACCATGTGGATTCAGAGTGAAATGTAATACACTCACATTGTGTTTTAATTCAGTTGTCATAAGGTGTTAATTTAAGAACTGAATGTATTTTTACCACTCCTCATCTCCCAGTTACTATTAACATAAAAATGAATAATGGGCTTCTACTCTAAGCAAGAATAGTTCAACACCTGGTCAGTGACCTCTCAGACATCAGTTAAAAAAAACATGTATGAAAAAAAAAGCTTTATGCTGATTCTATGCACAGCTTTATCAGAAAGCAGTTTAATAACACTGTCTTGGCAGAGGAGATAATTTTTTTCTTTCTTTTGTTTCTTTATTTTCTCTCTTTTTCTTCTTTCTTTCTTTCTTTCTTTCTTTCTTTCTTTCTTTCTTTCTTTCTTTCTTTCTTTCTTTCTTTCTTTCCTCTCTCTCTCTCTCTGTCTCTGTCTTTCTTTCCCATCTCCCACTCCCTCTCCCTTTCCTCCTCCGTCTCCTTCTCCCTCATATTTGGCATATTGAGGACATCCATCTATGTATTCTGTAAGAATTCTGCTTTGTTAAGCAGAAAACACAGAAAATGACTGATATAAAGAAGAATCATTTCATTTGGCATTATTCATAGATTTGAAAAGCACTAAGCAAGAACATTGTATTACTCTGATGCAAAAAAAATTATTCATTCTGTGCCAGTGACTCATGCATCAGTGCTTTGATATGCATAAGCTGAAACATTCACCCTCAAATTAACCTTTGTATCTTGCTGTGATCTATCCACCTTCCATCTTAACCACAGACGTTATTTGTATGGAATATTATTCCTACACACTTCCCTGTAAACACTTTTGAATCCACATGCTACAAAACAAAGTCTTCTAAAGCCTGATTTGGATGTTTCAGTTCCAGAGGGAGAACTGCCATAGCCTGATGGCCAGAAGTGAGAAGAATTCTTAATTGCTGCAGCTTTTGTTAATAATTTTTGTATGTTGATGGTTTCCATGCACCAGCGCCAACCAACATAGGAAGATCTGAACTGCAGGAATCACAAGTTCCACTGCTAGGTACGTCAAGCTACACATGACTTTGAGCTATTCAAGGTGAGAACATTGCAATTAGTTTTTCAGAGGCTGTTATATATCTCCTGTCTTAGCATAAAAATAAACTTAATCAGAAAAGTAGCAGGCTCTCATATCACCTAGAAACAGTTGTTTACTGTTTTTCCTTCATATTCTTCCTCCATTCCAAAGGCGTAAGTCTCTTCTTTCTTCAATTGTAATTTTTTAAAATCCATATTTTGTTGTACTAGAACAATCTTACAACTGCCTTGAGCCTCTCTTTTCTTCCATATTCCTCTTAGATACTGCACTATCTATCACACAGTCGTGATATAGGACCTCAAGATCTTCCAATAGACTCTCTTTTTACCTTTGTTCCAGCAATGATTTCAGCTAAAATTCTGTTTAGGAATTTTTCATTAAATATTTTTGGCCTTTAACAGATATAACAAATCTTCCACTTTTCATCATATTGTCCCAGTAGTGATTGCATGTAGCAGAGTCAGACCTGCATGATGCAAGACATTATCTTTTCTTAGCTGAACTGGGGAAAATATCAGATTTGGTTTGAATTTTGAAGGACACTAAAGGTGAAAATAAGGCAACTTGCTTAAATGTCCTGTCTTACTCTGCAGCAAAATTGAAAATATCTTACATTTATTAATAATTTTTTATGCTGCTTGAATCTAACCATATGCCAGAGCATACAGACAAAGTAAGAAAAGTGTTTGAAAGCCAAGAACATATTTCTGGTCGAAATAAGAGATAGAGGAATCCACTTACCAACTACCAGAAGTTAGTGGTTAGGGGACCTGCCTACAATGCTGGAGGCCTTGATCAAGTCCCAGACAGATTTTTCTGTCTCTGATTTACCAAAGAAAAGAATCAAACACCTTATGTCTGTTTGACCCTGGGACTGAGCCATTTGGAAACTTCAGTAAAGAAGAATATGTTTGTACATCTCAAAGTAGGAATGCTTTTAGACCCTTACACCTCTTTTGCTATTTTTCTCTTTTGAATTTTAAAACTCTACATGCATATTTATTTTGTAAACTGTGTCCTATTTGGCATAAGTAAGATGTTCAACTTTCAGCACCTATAATGGCAGCTAAACTTTTTCTGCCTTCCCAGATGAGCTTCAGTTACCTTCTTGTCTTCTCTCCTGTGAATGCAATGAATATTCAGAGTTTGGGGATTTAACTTTACCTAGATGTCCTTTAGCTATCTTTCTTCAGTTCAGGACTGCCTTTTAACTGAGGTCCAAAGTGCATTGGACTTTACTGTGAGCTTTTGTTTGCTTGCAAAATTGATAATATTACTTTTATTTATAACTATATAAATATATATTGGTATATTTTATTGTATTATAATATATATATTTTTAAATTGTAATATATATATTGATATTGAGATATATCAATATTATATGTTGATTATATTTATTTTTATTTATATATTTAAAGCACAATATCACAGAGGGTCCGGAGGAAGTTCCTCCCCAGACATTCCTTTTTTACTTTTTCATATGTCTAGATTCACATCTCATTTATAATAGATTTCCAATTCTAGTGGAGACAATGAAAGTAAAATTAAATTAGCTGTCAGTGAAGAGGATTCAATATTGCCAGAGACACTGCTGTGAAGGGCATCTGAACAATAATTTTCTTAGAAAGCAGGCTTGAATATGCTGTCCCAGGTCACAGAGCAAGAAAACTATGTATATGTCATAGCCCTCTGGAGAAAGTATGACCTTTCAAACTCCTGTCAATTCAAAAAAACCATGAACTTTATTTTGAAATTGTAAGAACAATCGGCACTATTGGAGTAACCTCAGCTTTTCTCTCTTTTATTTTAAGGATGTGAGATTTCTGTGAAGGCAAAAAGTAACAGCATGACAACTGTTCTAAGAGTACATGTAGTGGCTTATTTTTGTGAGAAAGTACATGGGTATTCTCCAGTGCTGTAACTGAGTTTTATGAACTCTATTGCGTAGTCATTGTCTTTATTGCACCTAGATAAAGGATTTTTGTGGGTTTGAACTTAGGCATGCATGAATGATGGTCAAACATAAATGATGGTCAAAAGCAATGTGCTCTGTTCTCAGTTCTTCGATATCTGCTTGACCAAGGTCAGAATTGGCCTGTTTAGCCCCACTGACATTAACAGTACAAAGCACAGACCGTGGTAAGAGGACTGGGAGAATGGGCTCATTCTGCTCTGAAGTTCCCAGCACAACTGTGTGGGACAGAGAGAGCAGGAGGGAGTGGCAGTGGTGTCCCCTACCATGGCAGCTACCCAGGCTGTGCAGCAAAATCCTCCCGGGAGGCCAGAGGGAGGCCCAGGTTAGGGCATGGACACATGCATGCCAGGAACAGGGCATGGGGGCTGTATGCCTGCTGAAGAGAAACCTCTCTGTCCATGTCCTGTCAATAAAGAGGATTTGAAGGGTGGAGGATGTGTAAAGGATTCTGCTTGCACTCACACCTGGGCTTCGAGAGAATGCAGGAATGGGCAACGGGACTGCAGGGGCATCCCAGAGCCAGGGAAAGGCCCCCAGGGCATGAAGCTGATGAACAAGTCTTTTCCATGGGAGATGACAAGGGACACTGCCCACAGCACAAGGCTGTATGGAAGGGTTGGGATGGCCTAGGCTTCCACCACAGCCCACAGGGCTCAGTCCCTGTCCCACCAAGAGATGCGATGGGAGAGGCTCTGGAAAGGCTGAAGCAGCAAACCACCTCCCCTGGCAGCAGGGACAGCCAGTTGTGCTGGGCCATAGCACACCCTCCAACCTGCTCCTTGGGATTGGCAGGTCCAGGCCAGAGCTCAGCTTGGAGCAGACAGTGCAGCACAGCACTCTGTGGTGATTTCTTATCACCATTATTATTTTAGAAAAAAATGTATTAACACTCATGCACACACTTCATGAAGTATCATTTAGCAATCTATTCTCATGCAAGTTTTCTTCCTCATGTGTAAGCTATTAGGTATGATTGTTTAAGGAAGTTAACTGGAGTTACTAAATATTCCTGTCATATGTTTTTGGGGAGATTTTTTCCCTAGACCTATAATCACATATCAGAATTTACAGCATATACTGCATACAGTCTTAGCAAATAGGACTGTGGGGAAGAAATTATAGTGTAACAATTCATTCCTGTTTTCCCTCTTGTTTTAGTGATAGCAGTGACACAAATTACAAAGGAAATATGACTTCAAGTAAGCATTTCTGTGGCTCAAAATGCTATTTAAACACTTTCAGGTCACCTTAGGGAATGGATTTCACCAAGGACTTGGTTTTGGTGCTTATGTGTGAGTGTGCATTTGTGCACACAAGTGTTTCTCTGTGTGAGTGGACAGCCCATGGGGATGTGTTTTAGTGCATTATGTTGGGTTTTATCATAGCAAAACCTTGTCTTTTGTTAATTGAAGCTAATCACTTGGTTTTATTTCACCAACTTATGTAATGCCAGTTTATAGGTAAATAAGGCCAGATTCTGAGGGGAGAAATTGTTTCTGTTGTAAAATACTTTGGAAAATACTAGAAATTAACCTAATAGCTTTCATTTCTCTCTAGATTCTGCCACTTAATTAACAACATAAAGCTAATATTTTCTAACAAAAAAATATTTTAACCATTGCATCACATTAGAGGCTCTAACTCATCATCACACTTCCATGTATTTGTTTACAAACACACCTGTTCAGTGCCTCAGTAATGTAGTTTCCCTGATTCCTTTGGGCCACTACTCATCTTCTAGCTTAGAACTTGGGGTTTGAACAATACTTCTTTTCCCAATACACAGATACATTTCTTTCCACATTGTCTTCAGTTTTAGTAATATCCATCAAAGTTAAATCAGGATACTATGCTCTTGCACAGCTGTTTCTGGCTGCACAGGTTACTGGATACAGGGACATGGTATCACAGTCCAGAAAAACAACATCTGCTAGAGTGATTAGAATTACATCACTGCTGGTGGAGAAATGTTTGTAAAATTCTTTGAAGATGAAAAGTCATATTCACAGGATAATTGATGCAGAATTCTAACAATATTACACAGAGTGCTTAATACCTTTTCTTCTATGCCAAATACCTTATCAAAATACCCAACACGATGTTAGAACCAGGTGTGAATGTGTCTGTTTTGCAAAGACAGACCAATACAAATCATCGAAATCAGGAAGGTGACCATTTCAGAGCTTGGTTCAAATGGCAGAGGATAGGTTCATACAGCTACATGCCCATGGTAGTGTGTTTTAAATTAGTCCCTGTGCAGTTCTGGTTCCCACAGAATACCACAATTTGTGTCTGGGGACTTCCAAGACACATGGAACGCAAGCAGCTCTTTGCAGGTCACGTGGTAGTGCTTTCTGGTTTTGGAGTTATGTAAGTCTGTAGCAAAACTGGGCAAAGGACCCCAGAGCTGCACTTTGCAAGCCTCCAAAATGCTGCTCACAGTCCTGGTGTACTGGCAGACGCGAAGCTTGACCACCCAGGCACTGCGGACTGAAGCACAGTGAGGAGCTACAAATACATGCTCCAGCTGGAGATCCAGACAAGCTTGCATCACAGAAGAAGAAGCTGTTCTGAGAACAGTCAAAGCACTGAAGTCCAGAGACAGCACTTATTGACAGCTGCCCAAAAAAGGAGGATAACGCTCTTGTGTCCCATGAAGTTCAGATGATGTGCTTCCAGCCTCCAGCCCGTGTGTGTGTGTGTGTGTGTGTGCTCACATTGCATTAGTTCATTTAATGACTGAGGGGAAGGATGCCTGAAATTATGTTTTATAATCCTCTTCTACATTTAGAAAAAGAACAATCAGAGAGGGAAAAGAGAAAAAAAGAAGTGTGTGTTGCTGTGGCTAGTGTTTACTGATTCCTGACATATGACCTTCCTAAAATAAAGTAAAGGTTCTTAACAGTGGCCCTGGATATGACAGGGTTATTGCAGAACCAATCCACTGTGAGCACAATAATAGACTAGAATTTTTCCAGCTGCCATTTTCATTATCAGATAAGCAAGGCTTAATATCAACAGAGCACAAAACCTTAGCACTTTTCTTGTACAATACCCTGTACAAAATCCCCAATCTTTCTTTATTTCTCACACTGGAAAACATTTATTAAATTTAATCTTCCCTCATGTGGAGCAGCCACAATCTCAAGCTGGGCATTTAGGATTTACAAACAGTGCTGAGCCTTCAGGGAATATACTGCACAGTTTGGAAGAAAAACCTTTGCTCTTTCTAACTTCTAATATTTTTTTCTACTTGAATTTTTGTTTCCTTCAGGTACTCATGAGGCTTCAGTACTTGTCTATTCCCAAATTTACTCATCAGAAATACAAGTATTTTGTCTAAACTAATGATCTTGGATGGGGAGAGACTGGCATTTCCAGAAGATAACTGCCTACTGAAACAATGTCCCTTCAAGTGTGATGAACACTTGATGAAGGTGCTTGCACTAAGGTTCTCAATTAGGGATCTTTAAGATCTTGACTAAGAGAGTTTTAGGGAACGAGTCATGCATAGCATCAGGTGAGATGTTTGTTACCTTTCCACCTTTCTGCTGAGCTTGTAAGCAAACATAGTTCATAGTTTCTAAGTTTAAACTGACCAAATACTTTGCCAGACAACACTTCTTTTGCTTATTCCATTCTACTTACATCTGAGTTATTCTCTGTTTCGCACTTTATAAACATTTACAGTTGATATGTTCTAGAGGGAACAAATAACAGTTTGCCTGCTATGAATTTGGGCTTGGCTGCCAACTCCAATACCAGCAGTACAGAGAAAAAATTTCTTTACTTTCCCCTTCAGGATATTGCTGGGAAATAAGGCATGGGAAGAACATTTTTCTGCTGAAAGGTAGTATCAATGCATAAGCAATTCACATTGCAGGGGAACTTAAAGCTAAAAAAAAATTTTGCTTAAGGAAAAACTTTTACAGCAAACTGGACAATAATTGTAGCTATTTTTTCCTCTAAATTTTTGTTGTCATAAGAAATCCTTTCAACATTTTTTTTTTTATATTAGAACTAATTTTGTAAAGGAAGAAAAACAAATGGAAATAGAAAACTATAAAAAAAAAATCTAATTCCTAAACAAGAAAGAAACTTGTGGAATTATGAAAAGGTTAAAAAATGTTTACATTTTGGCTTTAATATTGGGGCACAAGAAAATCTGCATCAAAATTTCTTAAAAAAAAAATTGTTGAATTGTTCTTCGAAATGCTTTGAAGTCTGACAAAACACGCAAAGTAGATACGTGCACAGGAGACTATGCTCTTACACGGATGGTTTTTGGATTGAAACGGCTGGGGTTTGCTCAGTATCATAGCATTGCCATCTGGAATTATTAATCTGTAGGATCCCTTCTCAGTTTTGACAATTGTAAGGGCAGATTCCCAGGCTAGAAAGCACCAAAGTCTCTCTGCAGCCCATTGGGACAGCCTCAGTCTTATCCCTCAGAACATCTGTGCGTGTGGACTAATTAATACTGAAGAAGAGATAAGCATCCTTGTGCCTGTAGTAAAATGAGACCAGTCCAGGAACTGGCAGCTACCACACAAGAGCCAACACTTTGGGGTTTTCTAAGGTATGATGGGAGACCTTCTTTTTTTCCCAGCAGGCAAAGTTTAGTTTTAAATCCCCGCAGAATGGAATCAAGTCATATTCAGCATGCAAATTGCTTATCTTAACTCAGTGTACAATTTTTATATATAGCTTCATATTCATCATGTCAGGGATGGTAGTGAGGGACCAACACTAAGATCAAACTCAGACTTCTCTGTCTGATCTCAATGATTAATTCTTCCAGCATAAAGGAATCTACAATGCAGGTCTTCTGCAAATTACCTTGTAACAAGCAGAGAACTTAACAGATATCACTGTCATTACAAGCAGGACAGGTATAGAACTATTCTTAAGTCAGTGGAGGGACCATCTTTGCTTGCTCCACTTCAGTCAGGCACTGCTTGCACCAGCAGAGCCAGGCAGCTGCCTTTGCATCCCATGAAGAAATGTTTTCATGTAATTTTCTAAGCAGGATCCCTCCGACTGAGGTCGCAAAAGGAGTTTTCATAATGTCCTTCTTCTAAGACAGGGGAGATGTGCCACATACAGCAAGGATCATGGCACTAGTTTTCTATTGCAGTCTACAAGTAACGCCTGCCAAGGTGTCTCTGACCTCCTTACATTTATTTTTGAGGCCTTGTGAGCAGATACCAAAGCAGGACAGGTCAATATACAGAGACAGACATAAAGAGAAGGCAGCACTAGCTGTGATAGCACCTTTTCCAAGAGCAAAGACACAAGAAAAAACTTTCTTTCATCTTGATTTCCTTGTGCATCCCAGATCTTTGATGTTTTTGTGGTCATGGACTTGGCCTGGGGTTTGAGTGGATATGCCAGTCCTGCAGGACAAGAGCACCTATTCCAGCTTTCCAACACAGTCAACACAAATTTTTCTCCACAGCACACCAGCTCCCTGTACTCTAGCTAATTCATCAGAAGCAAACTGAGGAAGCCTTACACTGCCCTTGATGAAATGCTGGATACACACCACAGCTGCCATCCTTGCACTCTCTGGGGATGCAGACAGCAGCCTCTTGCTCAGAGGTGAATATTTACACTATTCCAAAGCACTAAAGCAGTGTGAAGGGCCTGGTATTTACAGTTGAGAGATACCAGCAGCTGTGTCTTCTGTTGACTTCTTCAATAGTCAGCTGTGGACTGTCCCAGCAATGAGGCTGCTTGACAATTTGCTTTAGAACTGTGTTTTTAACTAGATCATCTGGGGTTTTTTTTTCTGAGAACATGGCAGTATTCTTAAAAAAAAAAAAAAAACCAACAAAAACAAAACAAAACAAAAAAAACACCACGAAAATTGAAACTAAACTTCACAGAAATCTTTGAAATCTTGTTCTTTTTTGCTGAGTACATCACTGAAAATAAGATAATCTTCACTTTGGTCTGTGACTTTATAAGATGCAGCCCAAAGTAGCAAATGATATCATCATTACCTGACCTCTCTGGAAAATGAGCTACCAGGAAGAAAAAGCTACGTATGAGCCACAAAGTCCCTGCTTAAACACTCTTGGGGAGTTTGGAGAAAGGGGCCTTCAGGGCTGGCTTTGGAACATACACACACCTCCAGTAAGGAGAAAAAAACATCAGGAAAAAGCATGTGAATTTAATGTAAATAATTATATTCAGTCTCCTATGTTTGAACATTTATTCTAATGTGAAAGGTTTTCTTGAAGCAGAAAGTGACTACCTGGTGTGTTTTGGATCCTAATCCAAGGGAATACACCCCCTCCCATCACACAGTAAAATCACATCCCTGCTGTTAATGGCTCCCTGCACAAAGACTAAGAGTCTCTTGCATAGTCTCCTGTTGAACTGCAGGGAGAATTCAGGACTTGCACTCAAAAGCACATGAATTCTATTCCAGAATCATAATCCTTTTCAGCTGGCTGCTGCACTGATATAGTCACATTTGCTGTGTAACTGAAGGGTGCTGGAAAGCTTCCCCAGTTTGATTATCCCTCCCAGAGCTGGTGAAAGCATGTGGGGTTCTTTTGTTTTGGTTTGGTTTGGTTTTTTTTTTTTTTTTAATCAAGTTATCTTGTTTAATCACGACTAAGTAAACATATTACACACTAATAATAAAATCACTGGAAATTCTCTATTTAATCTCTGCGATTTTCTTTAAAGGGCTCAAACAAAGACCAGCAGGATCTCTAATCTTATGATAAACAAAGTTACATCACCAGCAGCCTCTGTTTTATCTGTTTACAGATCGGGCTAATGTTGTTAGAGGGTGGTGACATTAACTGTTACTATATCAGTAGATAGTGCACTTGCATTAGGCAGCCCAAATTATGCTGTCACCTCTGGCTGCAGTTGCTTAGAGGAAACTGCAGAGATTATTTTTAGTACCACAAGACGTTGTTGTGGCTAAATTTGGAGCAGTAGATCACAGAGTTGCCAGTGAAGATGCCATAGGAGCCTTTGCTGAAGCCTCCAGTCATGCAGGAGAAGCACCCCAGCAGCAAATGCCTTTTTGCTGGTGAATGATCTTCCTCTGGGCCAGGCAACCCCAGCTAACTCAGTATGGAGAGAGGAGCTAGAGGCAAAGGGTTCAGTCTGCTCCCCATTCCTTGGACATCATGCCCCTCCAGCCAAAACTTGTTCCACCCTCACACTCTGCCAGTTCCAGAATAACCCTGGGTGCAGGCAGATAAGGATGCAACTGGTGTTGCAGGAAGCCAACCACCAGCCCAGCAAGAAGGGACCCTGGGATGGGGGCTGCCTGCTATCCCAGCTGCTGCACGGCTGCTGCGTCACCTTCCCTGCCCCCTCTGCAGGCTGTGTCCTGGAAAGAGCCCCAGCTGATTATCATCATGCCTCCCACACAAGAGGGATGTGCTGGAAGGAGCATTGCTCCAGCCAGCCTCCCACAGCTCCTTGCTTGAAGTTAAAAGCCCAATCTAACCCTTAACAAACATGAATAAAAGTGCTAGGGAAGGAATTTTAATTGGCTGACACTGTAAATGCTTTGAAGGTGCTGTGTCATTATTGACTAACTTTCAGCACACCTGAGCCAGCCAGAGGGCAGTGATGTTAGTTTTGAACCCAGGATATTACTGTTACTGTGTCCTAGCACCCCACTGATAAACTGCATCATCACTTTGCATGGAGCAGATTTGCTGTGCCTCATAGTCTCAATAAAACCTTGTCTTGCTTCTGCACTGAGTTTGCAAGGAGGGTTGGTGCTGGTTTCTTCTCATACTTCTGCCTGGCACCATTCCACCACCAGCACATGGCTCATCCACATGCAATTTTGAGCACCCACGGAGTGCAGCAGTGTAGATAACCTCCCCTTCTATCCCACTTCTTCCCAGGAGTCCCCTCCCCGCCCAGCTGAGCTGTTGTTTCTCCCCTATGCAAATGCCAATGCAAAAAAAAAAAAAAAAAAAAACAAGTGGGGAACAAGAACAAGACAAGGAAGGTGAGTTCATTTTAACTGACATGAAATCAGAAGTCATCCAAACAGGAACCTGAAAGGATGCACACTGAGCCCAACAAAACGTTCCATATGGTGCTCAGGTAGTAAGTACTTGTCAAACAAGATAACTTAAATTCACAAAGAGCTACCACACAGCCCCATCACAATGTTTTCCAGCAGACATGAGAACTGTCTTTGTATCCTCTGCTGAAGGAAATCAGAAACTCTATATCTCAATCTTTTCAGGTGACCAAACCACAAGATGCAGGGAGCTTTGCTCTTTTTTCCTTTAGAAAAGGTCCTTTTAATTAAAAACAAAGTACATCTGATATTTAGGTGTCTGATACCCTTTGCCTCCTATGTGATCACACTAAAATGTCAGGAATACTTCCACTACAAAATAAAGCACATGATGAAGCCCAGAGGAAGAAACCTTGGAAGTGACAATTTTCTCCTTCCATAAGGCTGTATACAACTAAATGAAAAGTTAATGCACGAAAGTAATTGAAATATTATTTATGGAACTTCTGCTGACACTGATAACTAAAAACATCACTGCTTTACATTTTTGGTTTGTATTCTGCATTGTTCATGTGAAGGACCTTTTCAATGGCCACTTTTAAACATCCAGGAGACAACATCAAGCTTTTATTACATTAGCAGCTCCTGAACAGTTCCTTTCAGCCCCCAACATGAAATTTCTTCTCTGGATTTAAACCACAAGTTACAAATATTTGAGAATAATTTTTACTCCCTTTCTCTGTACTGGCTGTGTAGCCAGTGTCAGTACATGTATCAGGGATAACCAGTGACAGAGAAAACTGCAGCAGGAACAAGGCACTGCTTTGGCAGATGGACAGACATCCCCTCCATGGATGGGTTCCAGCACCCCTGGCCCCACCAGTGGTCTGTCATTCAGAGCAGGCCAGTCCACATGAGGGCAACAATTCCAAAACAGCACAAAAATAATTCTACTCTTACAAGTATTTTCATTTGTATATCCACATTTCGATGAGGGCTTTAGAAACCTTAAACCTGTTCCTGCAAAGGTCCGTGTTATGTGTGCTACCCTGACACACTGAAATGCCTGAGTAAAAATAGACTGTTGAATGAGAGACCTTCCACAAATGAATTTTCTAATAGTTTTGATATTGTTGTCAGCACAGATTTCATGGATGAGCTGAATCTAGCCTGAACTTGATGTGCCACCCAAGTTCATCAAAAACTGCAGGAGGAGCTTGGATGGGGAGAGTAGAAAGGTCCTAAAGGTGATTCCCACCACCTTTAAACCTAGACCTGTTGTCCAGAACAGCCTCTTTGTGCTTTGCCATCATCTGGAAGAAATAATCTGAACCATCACAGTTCCCAGACGAGACCATGCAAAATAGGTGAGAGACAAGTAAACAGAATGCAGTAACATCTGCCTGAGAAAGTTCAGGTTGGATGTTTCTTTCAGACCAGCACTTCACATACATCATGACCTTCAGAGACTGTAAACTCTTATCCTGTTGAGGTTATTTAAAATCAAAGGCCAGTGTGCCAGCAGCTGCACAAGTGAGGAATGCCTAAGAAAATAAATACCAGTTAGAGTGCTATTTAATGCTGTTAACTGCAGTGGGTGGAGGCTGGAGGGCAGTAGCTTTTAACAGGTTTTATTTGAAAGACTAACTCAGTGCGGTTGTCACGACAGTTGTCTTTGTGACTGAAGTTGTATTGCTAACAGATGGAAATCTGGCAGCTTTTTCTAATTTATGCAGATGCTTTGCAGAAGGAATTACCATCCTAAGTGATTCTAACATTAACCTTACACAAACCTTTCTCCACTGTGTTAATAAACAGAACATTTTAAGGCTGTTCTGCTCAAAAAAGTCAAAATGCTCAACCATGCCTTCCTTTCAACCTCTTCTCTTACAATCTAGCTTTAAAATTCTTTTGCACAAAGCCTCTTACTCAACTGAGAGTTGGATATGTAGCAAAAGTCAACATAGTGCTCAAAATACCCATTTTAATTATGAAATTACCTACCAGGTTGTGTCTTCATTAATTAGCTAAGCTTGTGGACTGTCTTGTTCTTGAAAACTGGCATTCAGTACAATAGCTAAAAAGAATGATTTAACAAGAGAACTATCTAAATTGGCAATCATTTAAAAGGACTGAATAATATTCTTAATAGCTGTGTAATGTTTCATCTTTTTGCTTTGATTGGCACTTTTTAATTGTTAACACTCTTTTCAAACTGGCAACACATTTCCTCATTCTAATCTGCAGTAAGCCTTACAGTATTACACACCAATGTGTGTGCTAAACAGACTCAGAAGTAACACACTCCTGAGATATTTTGAGGCATTTGTTGTATTTAATGGATCTCTATTCTTTATAGTACATTTTAGGAAACCAGGAAATCATTTGCTTTTGTTTTGCCTCTTGACAGTTTGAAAACATGGGTGCTGTAGAGCTTATAGGTGACAATTTATTTGTATAATCAATGCCCTGATCAGCTGAGTGAAAGGGATACTTGCTACTTCAGCTGTAGCTCTTTGAGATTACTGATCATGTGCATCCACACTGAAGATGACTTGATCAAAAGAGCAAAACTCTTGAAATGGTTCCCTGTTTCCATATGTAAGACTTTGACCCTCACTGACTGAAGGCAGTAATCATACAACTCTGTAAGATCAGAGATGAAAACATGATATTGAGACATGCAGACCACTGGAGCATTTCAGAGAATAAGTCAAAAATAGTAGGGTTTTTTTTTTTTTTTAACAGTATTTGCATAACTTATGAGCCATCTTTTGGGTCTAAGCATTCTAACTTGAACAAGAAATATACCTTAAATGCCCCTTGAGTGCATTTAATAATACACTCAATCTAGAAAATATACAAATTAGACCCTAAGCTCAGTTGCCGTATTCAGGCAGGTCAGATCTTTCCATGGAGGTTTTCAAATGCCTTTTTTCTTTGGCCATTTTCTTTACAGGACATCAGACACTTCCTTTTGGAGACCTTTTCTATCATTAACTTAGAAATTAGGCACAAGTCAGTTTTGCCAAGAGGATTACCATCTTTATTTTTCCTGTGTTTACAAAAAGCGTGACTTACCTGCAACCCAGAATTGTCTACCTTTCTAGAGTGCAGCCAGGTGGCAGCTTCAGCAGTGCAGTAGCCTTCTCAGCAGCCCCAAAGCATGGACACACACTATGGGTGGAGAAGAAAAGGGAGTGTTGGTTGCAGTATAGGAAGCAAGTTTCCAGGCACGTGGCTCAGGCTTCAGTGAAATGGCTTGTTTCCTGCCTGGAAATCTCAGGTGGCTATTACAGAGAGGAGAGGAGAGATGTTCCAGTGAGGAATGTGTACTTACCCTCTGCTGCTTTGTGGCCCAAAGCATGATCTTCACTGCATAGTAGTATCTGTTATTTTTCCCTAGCAATTAAGTGAAAAGAGGTCTCAAGTTGTGAGGACTAAACATATCCTGGAACTACTTGTAAGTAAAAAATTTCCAGCTCCCTCCTAAGGGATCCATATAATTTTTCTGGACTACATTTTTGAATAGATAATTTGCTATTTCTAATTTATTTATACAGACTTCTCTGTCAGGATGTTTCATCTGCAGAACATCCAGAAAAGGAAAACTTTTCCCTTAAATCACTCAAAGTTTAACATCCAGAGTCCCAAAAAACTTCTGCTTAAGCTCTATAAAAAGGATATAGACATTCAGGTGACAGAACAAGAGCTATGTTCTGGGAAGGATGAAATAATGACTAGGAACAATGAAAAGGGGTGAGGACTGTAGCAATATCTCCCAGTTCCTCTGACTGTGAAATGCCAACTCAGCAAAGGAAAAAGTCTCTGATTATAATCTTGTTTTTGTAGTACTGGGTCTGAGAGATTGCAGGCTTTCCAGAGTGGTTTAGCAGTGGCCCAGATTTGAAGGGACATGAGAGAGTAAGCAGCCACTTTTGAATCTCAGAGCATTTGGAAACAGAAAGGTCTTTCTGTTGCTTGACAAACGTTACGAGAGTCTGGAGGGTTAGACAATATGTCAGGTGGGAAGTACCATTAGTCCCAAACAGTTTTACAAGAAAACTAAACCATAAAACCCCAAATTCTGTGCATAAGTAATACTACAAAATTGAGTCTAGTAAGCATTTATAGCACTTTGTGCCTCTGGCTTCTTGTGAACTAAAAAAGATCAAAGGCTGAGTGCCCTCAGCACTCAGTCAGACCTTCAAGAAGGGGTCCAATATTCCTCCTAGTTCATTACTGCCTCACAGGGAACACTGAGCAGCTTGAAGAATAGGGCCCTAAATGCATATCTGGCACCCAGTTAACTTCTAGAGTAAGTAGTATTTTTTTAATCAGCATTTGTTACACCCCAGTATAAACAGCAGCTAAAAGAAATCTCATGCACCTGGTCTAAATCTTGGTCATTAATTAATAAGCCTGTCAGCCTTATCACAGTAAGAGTTAACCTACTCTAGTTAACAAGTTACTGCTATTCATGTTTCTTGTATTTTTCCTTCAGTAGGCTATTTACTGTACATTGCCCTTACAAAATTCCATTACTTACATAGATAGCAATAGTGCATGAAGTGTCTCCAGCTGTTTTCAACTTTTGTGACCTACGTAAACACTGAGCTTTGAAATAGCTTATGTTAAACTCCTATTGAGAATAAGTTAATTCCTCAGCTGACTGATTCTAAGTATTTTAAAGTCTGAGGTCTCAAGTGAGCTTTACATTTCATATTTCATCTCAAAACAAAGCTAAAACTTTCCTATCTTTAGCTAGAAAGCTTTAAATCAGTACCATCTCCTCATAATGTTTGTATCATAGGCTTTATACCCCTATTAAAAAGACATCTTTAAGATTTGCAATATACTAACTAATTCACACTGCAAATTTCCACAGGTAGCAAATTGCTCTGTCAGAATACACCATATTTTGTCTTGATTCTACAAAGGGAAACTGAAAACTCACAGTGCCATATTCAAATAAACCTTCTGTAAATTTAAAAATACCCGATGAATATCCGTCACGCACATGCATTTGTCTCTTCAAACCCAAGAAATAGAGACCAGCAGAAGCAAAATTATGAATCAAACGCCACTCTTAGTGACAGTCAAAAAACTAGACAAAGGCCCATATTCTGGTCTTCTCCATAGTTTGACTAGTGTTTTTGTAGGATGCATTCCTTTGAAAAATTATACTTTCTATTTATTCTAAGATTCAGCAAAACAGGAGTAGCCATTTTAGAGCTGTGTGAACAGGTAAAACCACCAGCATTTCTCCCTACAAACCGGTTCTAAAATTATTCAATTCCTTGTGCTGAGTCACATATGGAGGACAACAGCTCTGCATGTAAAAGCTTTCTGGGGGGCTTTGCTTTCTTTATGTGCAGAATCTACCCTTGCACAGTGCAGCAGTGAAAGGACCTTCAGATGGAATCATGGAAGCATACAGTGGTTAGGCTTGGAAGGAACCTTCATCATCATCTAGCTCAAAGCCCCCTGCCATGGGCAGGGACACCTTCCACTTGAGCAGGTTGCTCAAAGCCCCATCCAACCTGGCCTTGAACACTTCCAGGGATAGAGAGTCCACAGTCTCCCTGGGCAACCTGCTCCAGTGTCTCACCACCCTCACTCACATTAAAGAATTTCATCCTAATATCTGATCTGAGCCTTCAGTTACAGGCTGGAAAACAGAGAGAAAGTTGCTATGAAAGGAATATAATGTGTGTCATAGGAAGTGGCAGAGGCAAAAGCTCTGTTTCAGCTTCCAAGAGCGAAGGATCAATGAATGGTAGATGGAAGACTGAAACTTGGCTTACAGTCCAAGACATTTGCACTACCTATGCAATGACTGCTCCTCTCTTCTTAAGTTTTCAGTGGCAGTTGTTTAGCAGACAAAACACAAATCAGCCTTGAAATACAGATTTTCAAGACTTGCGTTGCTTTTGTTTCTTTGAATATAGGCCTTGATAAGACAGTTGCAAAAGTGTTTTCTAATAGAACAATTTAGTGACTAGATTACTCATCTTTGACAAATGCTGAAAATGAAGGATTAATGATGATTAATTTCAGCTAATTTTCAAATTATCCAAAGTCATTCAAATTCAGAATTTTCCAAAGTCATTTTTTTCTGAAATTGTTATTTCACTTATTCAAGATAATTGACATTCAGTGCTTCCAGTGCCAGCCAGAATGACATTTAATGTCATGAGCTAACATTTTATAATTTGAACAAAAATTAGCAATGGCCAAGATTTTTCGCATTAACCCAAGGCAAAGAAGCACAGTGCATGACACCACACTGTAAATTCTGATTAAAAAGTTGAATTTGATCTGCTTTGACCATGTAATCCCAAGTCAGTAAGCAGAGCTAAGTGGACTGTAAATCGAGGTTGAAAGGAAAGATGGAAAGGGTAATGTCAGCACAAAGCTTAATGGACCATACAAAGTCACAACTGTTACCCAGAAATGGAAGAATTGACAGCACAATCCATTTATTATAAAGCTGTTACTGTAAAGGTGGTAACACCACCACTTAGAGTCTCACCTTGTGGTCTTGAAGGAAATCTTTTTCTTAAAAAGACACTTGACAGGGACATATGGCAGGACACTGCATTTGAAGTAACTTCAGTGTGGATCCAGTATCTCAAGCCCTTTTTTCCTCAGCCTGAGACACACCTGGAAGAAGTTATCACAGATCTCATGCAAATATTTCCAGGGGGATATAAACCTAGGCTTTGTTATAGAGTGTTTTCCTTCCATATCACCTTAAACATTTTCCCAATTTGGAAAAGAAAGTATTACCCTCTTTGTCTTACTGGAAGGATTAATGGCTGATGGGTTTCTTTTTCTCTGTACATCTAATTGCACAACTAGTCAGTTTGCCAGTAAACTCTTCAATCAGTTAATAAGACAGTTAATAATGTTAAAGACCATTAACTCCACCAATGTTAATTCTCTGTGTGTCAATTTAAAGGTCAGAAGCAATTTTCCACTGTAATTTTATTTGTGGATTTATATTTAAGGATACAGACCTACCTAGTCTTCAGTCCTGCACTTCTGAATAAAGCATTTATAGTCTTTCATTGTTTGATCCAACCCTATGCAAAACTAAGCAAATGTAAAACAAAGTCTTGACAGCATCACCATCATTTCGATAGTCTTCTGACAGTTTTTTTTCTCTTCTGACAGTTTTTTTTCTCCTCCCTAGTCCATTTTTGACAAATATATGTATGTATGTATGTTTGTAGCTTATGTTTATTTTTTTTACTATCATTTTGTGGTTATTGACTAAGAAAAACAGAAAAACAGGGTTACCTGGCAATAGAAAAAGTGTCATTTAGCCATGGCAGCATCAATTGAATCAACTGCCCTTGGGAGTCCTGTAAATTCATTGTGATGGTTGATCCCAATATAGAGAGCAGTTACACCTACTGCTGCTCATGCAATCTATGAGAATGCCTTGCTAAATTTAGCACAATGTTTATCCCTACTGTGCCTATATGCTCTGATTAACCTGCCTGTTGTCCTTCACCAACCCAGCATCAGCTAAAGCAACTGAACTTTATAGTGGGAGACAAATTAAACCATTTTTCAGCAGCTGTCAGCCGAAATAATTTGTAGCACTAATACATTTTTCCAATCCAGTTTAGAAATCTATGAATCACCTAACTCCTTATTTATTTTCTTCAGTAGAAGAGCTTAAAATTACAGTCTGTTCATCCAGTTTCCTCACCTATCCATAGAAAGGCCCTGGTATTTGCATGTGTATGTCTTCTTCATAAAATGGTGACATTCTTGAAGGATCATAAGGAATTAAGGATTTCCTATTCATGCACAGAATGGCAGTAACCTGAGCACCAAGGTCTGAGGCTACTCTGTTTCCTAGGACATCCTGACATTTCACTCACCTTAGTCAAAGGCATTTTAACCTTTTAAATATATTCACTATCACTCTTTCCTGCTGAGGGTATCAATTAGAGCATCATTTGCTCTATAGCAAACAAGCTTACCAAACTCATCTAAATTGAGATAGTTCCTTCCTCAGAAAGCAGTGTGAAAAGTCTTTTCTGCTGACTTCCATAAATCCTGGATCACATATAGAAAACACCAGACTGATAAAATAAATGCGTTGTTTGGGAGTGTGTAGTAACAATAGCAAGAAAGGGAAAAGCAGAAGCCAGTGCTCACTACTGGTATAAGTAATAGTAATCAGAATTTGTGAGTATTATGGGCATTCAACAGCAGACGGAGCAGCAGCACTGTCTTTTCCACTGAAGATCTTCAGTACCCCCTGAGCTTAACCAGTGACTTAGAAGTCACAGGCTCCACATGCACTGCAGATTTCTGAGTCATTTGGACTCCTTTGTTTTTACCACACCTGAAGGATCTCATTTGGCTTGCTGCAGAGCCATCAGAAGGTGCTCCAAACAAAAACATCAGGAACGTTTTATAGTTGGTAATTATTTTTAATCAAGATTTAAAGGCATAAGGTTATTCCTCTGATTAAAATAATGCAAGTGATTATTGTGAAGGTTTAGACAGGTAATGTTAATTGTGTGGACCTTTAAGAAGGAGGAATTATTTTCTTGCAAAGATTAAGGAATTAGCCCATGTATTGTGTATCCTCACAACTGGAAATTTAGCCTCCACATATTATATCTGTTTCTCCTGCATAATAATGTCATAAACATCTTGGTGCATTTAATCTAAATTCTGACTACAGGTCCTTTCCAGAAAAGGCTGTAAACATAAAAAAGTCCCCCCAGCCATGAGAAAAGAAACACACTTGTGCCATAACAGATTTTTATTTGCAAAAATTGCCTGGCTTAAAAAGCAAAGGATATGGGTCATGGGACATTCTTTGTAAGGAATGAAGAGAAGGTGCTCTCAGGTAATGGCAGAGTGAAAGAATCCCCCAGCAAGAAACTTGCTAACACAGATGCTGAAGAAGCCCTGGCAAATGCAGAGGCCCAGGGGACAGGGGGTTGAGGTGAGAGCAATGGACAGGATTTTGTAAGCTCCATGGTGGTTTGACTGGGAGTTGAGGGAGATCAGGAGGAGGCAGCAGGAAGGACTGTAATGTAATGAAAGAAGGCTAGCTGATTCATGCATTAAAACTTCTGTATTTGGAAGTGAGAGGGAGATGAAATCAGAGATGTGAAAAAAGAGCTACTAAGGTAGAACAAGGGCCTGGATGTGAAGGGAGAAGGGAAGTAAAATCAAAGAACACTGCCATATGTAATCATGTTACACAAAGAGGATTGTTATAGCTATGTCAAGAGAGAATAAAATTGTTTCTGGGTTTGTTCTCCCACAAACAGAGGCCAGTGGAAATCCCTGATCCTCTGCATGTAGGCTAGTGTCAAGAGGAAAGTAATCTGCAAATAGCATAATAATACACGGCTCTCTGGGAGGAAGAAGTTGAATTTTGGATGGGGCTACAGCTGTCTTCCAGCTAGTGGACAGGAATTAGTCTGGCAGAAATAACCAGGAGCATGAGTAGGTGCTGCTCAGTGTTGCAATAGCAGTTTTGAAGGAATGCCTCTGTAGCTGTTTTGAGAGCTGTGTGATCACTGCAGGCCTGCACTGCTGCAGGAAGCTGAGATCTCTCACAACAAATGCCATTGAAAAATGTGTGGTGCTAACACAGC
Organism: Urocynchramus pylzowi; assembly: GCA_013397555.1. Lineage (NCBI taxonomy): Eukaryota > Metazoa > Chordata > Aves > Passeriformes > Fringillidae > Urocynchramus > Urocynchramus pylzowi. The sequence goes on along the minus strand of VZRH01003764.1, from coordinate 214,689 downwards.
TGCTCATAAAACTGGCAGGGTGTTGTTGGGAACATGAAAATTGAAGGAGCAGCTGAGGCTGTCAAATTGGAGACTTACCACTTTTTAACTGATACAGGTCCCTTCCTAGTGGAAGTTTTCATTCTGAACTTTAACATTTGTTTTAACAAAGTTGTTGTGAAAAGAAACATTACTGTAATAATGTTTTGAAGGCTTACCGCAGGATGGAAACAGTTCATTAGGACATGCTCTGTACCAATTACATCTATAGGACCATCACAAAATACTTTCAGAAATTTTGTGTAAGAAGTGCTGTATTCAAAAAGCCTCAAGAAGAAAGAGGTCAAATTTTAAGCCAAATTTCCACCTCCATATAGAGGTATGCAGCTAATGTTGAAAAGAGGTTCTGCCTTGAATAAAATTCTGGGGTTTGTAGCCTTCTTTTCACTGAAATACTGACTAGAAGTTGAAAACTACCCATTAAAATTCTGTTAATTTATATGAAGATTGGTTTTTATTTTGGAGCCTTTAGAAATGGTGGTTTATGTTAATGGGGGGAGTGTGTAAGGTGTGTGTTTCTGGCATCCTGCTTGTTACAGAATGTATTTGGTTTTTTTTCAGCTTATAAATGAAAAAAAATGCTAAAAATTCTCATTCAAAGGAACTTGTGTTACCTTTTGGAGAAAAAAAAAGCCAAGCAGAAAACACCAGCCTCTCCTGATACTTCAATGGTTCTTTCCAACAACCTTTTGAATATTTTCCAGTCTTTCATTTTGTACCTCCTTGGCTGTGTGAAGACATAATTAATAAAATCCTGTCACCAGGAGCTTCCTATTAAATCATTTCACTGAGTTTTCTCTCCATTTAATTCTGTTCGGCTGAATGTTTACTGATGAGTCAATTAGCCACTGCTTTGTTTGTTCAACTTAATGTCATCACATCACCATGAGATCACCACAGCAAACATTCATCAGCAGCAGCATTGTCATGTCTGCCTGGTTGTTACAGGCTGGCCACATCAGGGGTCTGGCTGGTCAGTGGCCTTGGACTGGCTGTGATGTGCCATGGGGAACTCCTATGTGCAGGGGGACCAGAAAGTACTTCTCAATCACTGGTGAAGATCATCCCTCCCCATGGTGCAATGCTTCAAGCAGGAAATAAGGAGATAGACCAGTTTGCAAAGGCAGCTGTGACAACAAACCAAGGGCAAGTGAGTTGGTGTCCACAACTGGAACAGACCCTGTTATGTTGTGGTGGTAATTACGCCAAGAAACATTCTTAAAGCAATAGAAATTATTAGGGAGCAAGGTAGTAGATGTACCCATGGACATCAGTATACCAGCCCAGAAGGTTTCAATTATATTGATGTACCTGGTCAAGCACAACGGCATCATATTAGTTTTTGTGCATTGTGTATTGCTACCACAGACTCAGAAACTGTGGAGCTGAACAGAAGATGGCAAATGCATGTCAGGGTCACTCAAACTTAGTGACTGAATTACTTCTTCAAGTACATCTGCCAGGCTATGTCTTCAGAGATAGTTTTCCCAAATATCTGTAAATGGACACAGTCCAGCTCAAGGTACACTTAGGTATATCCACAAGTGATATGTTTCAGAGGAGCTTTTTTGTTCAGTGAAGATAAGATCCTTTCACAGAGATGCTGAAAATCTAAATCATTCTCAAGGAGTGCCTGCTGCCTTTCATGATTTAAACAAGGAAGAGAAGTGGGTTCCTAACAAAGAAACTTAATCAAGGGAGGCTGGATGTGACTGGAGCATAGGCTTGTGAGTCGCCTCTTAAAAAAAGAGCTCCATTTTCCTCCTCTCTGCAATCCTCTTAAAACCTAGCAATCTGTCCCCAGTTTCTAGCAAGGGTATAATTAGATAAATAAGGTGATTCAGAGGGAAATAAAAATTTGTATTTTTAACCAGTCATAAAGGATATGGAAGCTAACAAGGACAGGTAAGTCCACAAATTCTGTGATTAAGGGAAGTGAGGAGAGAATCAACCCATTGCACAGCACCCACTACATGGTCTGTGTCCTCCATGTGGCACAGGCTCTAGGTCCTAATAATATTCTGGCACTGATGCTTATTAACAGTGCAATTTCATAATCAGCATATTTTGTCAAATAATTGGTAGGCTGATGGTTATAAGAGGTGACACTGCCAATATCTCATAAAGGCTGAAAGAAATATTTCCCATTTCCACACTGCATAAACAAAGCATGCCAGACAACCTCAGGAATGCTAATGATCTCCAGTACTTTAGTATATTAAGTATTCATCAATTGAGCGCAGACCACAACAATGTTTTGAGAGTCCTTAAACACATGAGAAACACATGAGAAATGATGTAAATTTTATATGAGCTCATATAATCTTAGTTGGTTGCACAGCCAAGCACAAGATCACAGAAATAAGGTCATGTGTACCATATCTCTCCTGCTAGAGGGTTGTGCCCTACATTATATTTGTTAGTGCCACATCCAGCCCAGAATTAATTGACTCAAGCAATGAGTCATCCACTTCTTCCCCTATGGCATTGTTCCCCAATCTAACAGATTACATTGTTGAGATTTCTTTTCCTTGATAATCAGACTTCACTGTCCTTAATTTCATCCCATTATATAATACCTCACACTTATGCTGTAACTGCCATCCAAAAGCTTTGCAAGTGTTAATTGAGTTTCATAACAGCCCCCCATGAAATAAATAAGTTCTTAGTCAGAGATGCAAAAACCCGAGTTACTTGCCACAGGCCACATGTGGGATCACATCGAGCACAGCTGGGTCTCTGTCATTGACTGGCAGCTGTTTGCTTGCAATTTATGCAATAATCAAGAAATAAAAACTCTTTTTTCCAGGATGCAGCCCTGTGCACTCCCGCCAGTGTCTATCTGCACTGTGAAAAACAGTTTACTTGTTCATTAATATTTGAGTCTTCTAAATATTCACATATCTATCTTTCCTTAGTCATAATTTTCTTGCTGTTGATATTTGCTCTATCTATAAATAAACCAAGCCTTTTATTTTGTGGTTCTTTTCTCATGACTCTCTGATCTGGAGACATGTCTTTGCAGATTATGGGCCTAGAACGATACTCTGTGGAGTTTACAGAGATAAACCATGCCGTGACTTAGCCTCCCAGGCTGCCACACAATACAAGAGGCACAGTCCAGCTGCCTGCTCCAGACTGTCAGCTGAGACACAGTAGCTCACTGTGCATGTGCTGTTAGCCCACTGTGAAGCAAAGTAACATGGCTTCACGTGAGTCACCATCAACTGACCTTGTTTTCCGGCACAGTGCAGCAATGGATCTCGCTCTGGTACCACATCTGAAATGAAGGACCCTGACTAACAGCTGGGGGACAGGAGCCTCTACAGGCCAGCACAGGCTTTCTGCCTGACAAACCCTCAATTTTCTTTAATTAACGCACTTGGGTTTAGAATACACAGTTGGAAATGGCATTTTATTGCATGTATCACCGTAGCATCTCAGGTTTCTAATTGAGGCAACTCAGGCAATATTCTAGATCATCATGCAAAAGCAGGCAAAAGCTAGAAATCATCTGGCTGCTTTGAAAACTAATGTATTTGGTTATAATTTGTCTTGCTGAACGTAATTTCTTTCTAAGTATTTATCTTCAATTTGCTTGCTAGATTTTGGGTGATTTTTATCTGATAACTGTTTTTCTAAATCAGATTTAATCATGTTGCTCATTTGTGTTTTTACAACACCTTCCTCTCAGATTATTTTGTATCATCTTTCTGCTATTAACCCTGATTTTGCTACCATTTCTTAATGAATTGAATTGTAGAGTGCATGGTAGAGAACCATGTAAAATTCAAGATGCTTTAACACGGCAGAAATGAATATTTTCGAAACATATTAAGTGGTGAATGACAACATTGTGTCTGTGTGTTCTGCTACATACAACATAGGGGTCATAAAACATGCAAAAGATGTTTCTACAAAAAAGTTTTGGTACAGTATCTTCCCTGAAATTCTTTATCCAGTACTCATCCTTTCTCCACCCTGCCAGCAAAAGGAAACCAACAGTAAGGAAAACTAACAGTCCTCTCCTGCCTGGGTAAAACAGCCCTGGAAAAGGGGAAAAACCTTTCTTTCCTGAGAAAAACAATCAAAGAGCTCAGGATATGAACTAGTGATTTTCTCACCTGCATAAAACAATGGCCGCTTCTGAGCTATTTTCCTAACTTTGAAATTGCTTTCAAAAAGGCTCACAAAAACTGAGGTTAGCATCTTGCTGTAGCCAGCCCTGCAGCTCACAGATGTCACCAAAAAAATGTGCTACTTGTGCATAATTAAAGGATCTGCAAACTACCAGTCAAGATAAAAGATCAAGGGCTATCATAAACCATGCTGTCTTATGGGGTGAGCTCACCAGCAGCAGAAAAATATGTGTTTTCTTTCTGTGAGGATTACTTGCTCTGGTGTGGTATAGGAGTTTGACAATCTCCTCTCCAGTAGCTCTACTTGAGGACACAATGGAGTCTTTTTTCTAGGACAGCTCCTGTGTCCAAAAATGCTGTCAAAATTATTTGCCTATCTTGTCTGATATTTAGCGAGGAGCCACACAGAGCAGAGCTAGTGTGGAATTTTATTTATTTACTTCATGAGAAAGTGTTTATGGACCAACACTGAAGATTTTTCATGGGAATATGTCAACTCAGATAAAGTTTTTGGCAGGAAACTTTCTTACTGTACAGAACCCAAGCTAGAAAGACCTGAGAAAGCGCAGAGGTCTCAAGCTGATGGAAACAGAGAATTCAGTATCTCATCTGTATGTTTTGCCTCAGAAAGCAGTTGTAATTAGCAGGCCTGAGCCATGTCACTCACACCTATATTGTCATTTTTTAAGAAGATGTCAAAAGAATTTAACTTTTTTTTTCCCCCTTTCCTACTTATTTTCCTTCTGTATGAAGGTTTTTGGAGGATCACAGTGTGGAACCTAGACAAACAGCAAAGGCTGCAAAATAATTCCTGCTTTCTTTCTGTTCCTAATATTATTTCTTCTTAGGACCCTATGTAGTCTCAGGGAATTTGGAAGCAAAACATAATGTTGATTAAAAGTCTTGAGCTCAAGTTCCCAGCCTCATCATTTATAAACTGTTCTCATGTCAATAAATAATCTTTCTAACTTGTTTACAGAGAAAGCAAGCAAACATTTTTCCCTGCTAGTGTTATCCTTTTTGAGCAGCTTTTGGTTTTACTATTATTGTAATATTTTTCTTTCACTTGTGCTAACTGTGTAGCATTTAATGAACCTCCAAAAATTGGAATATTTGTTCTAGTAAATACACAAAACCCTGAAAACTCTTCCTAGACTGTTAGTGTCATAAATCAGCAAAATTCAGCAGTGGGAAATCTAGGAAATTTCCAGGTGTTCCACATTTATAGCCAGTTATCAGTTTCACTTCTCTGCATAGGTTTTTTGGTTTTTTTCAGTCCATTAGATTTCAGTCCATTAGTGTAGGCAGAGAGGGAGTAGGAAAGGCAAACAAGGTAGACAGGATGCTTTGACTCATTCAGCCTGTGCAGGGCAATTGTCCTGTGACTGTAGCAATCTTTCATCCCCCTCACCTGAGCTCACGCCTTCCCCCACCACAGAAGAGCCTTAAAATAGATTCCATTCAGTAGCCAGCCAAGAGCACCATGGGATTACCCCCCTTCCAACACCAGAGGGAATGCAGTTGCTGCAGCTAATTATGACTGCTCACAGGTAATCTCTAGTAATACTCATCTGGAAAATCTTAGTTTCTCTATAAAAGCCAAATTTGGACATATTAAAGAGTAAAGTCATTGTGCAAGACAAAGCTGGGAAGGGCCAGGTGGACATCACTAAAGGTCATTTCTGCACCTCTCCTACTGGGTTTTGGCACACACACACATACAAAACCAAACACTTGGATGACAATGCTTGTCATGCTAACCCAGCTGGGTCCTGCAGTCTCCAGCTACCGTGACCTCCCAGGGAAGCATAAAACTGCCTCAGCATAGGCTTCTCATGCCATTTCAGATGCTGCAGAGTATCTGGCATGACCTTCAGCTGTGGCTTTTTATGGGTGTGGATCTCTCATGGATCCCAAATCCTCTCTACCAGCTCTGTGTGGGTGGCTTAGCTACTTTAGAGCATCTGAAATGTTCAGAGCAGACTGTATTTTGGCAATGGGCCCCTGCTCCCTGTGTTGCAAGCTATGGAAAACACGTTTTTTCACTTTCACAAGAATCCCCAAGTGTTAAAAGACCAAAATAAGGCAAAAATCTCACCACAGTCTGGTTTACTTTTGCAGCTGTGACAGAGGTTTTGTGCCCTGTATTTCAGCACAAAACCCTTTGCTGTACATGTCCTGGGGTGGCCATTACATCAGGACAAAGGCCTTCCATGAAATTGCTTACTGTCCAGGGCTGTCTTTACATCCTCTGTCAAACTCTTCATCAGCTACTCTATAAGGCAAAAAACACGCTCTGTGCTCCCTGTGGGCTGGAAGTGCAGCCTGGGACAGCTATTCCTTGGAAGCTAATGCATCAACGTGTCCTGCCTGGGACTGCAGAGGGGTGTGGTCCACAGGACATGGGGCTACCAGGGGCTCCTCTGGGTAGGAGAGGATGCCATCAGTGCTGCACACCTCCCTGCAGTACCAGGAGAACAGCTCCCCACTAAATCAATCTCCTGAAAGGAGAGCTGTGGGAGCCACAGGGGGAATTTCTCACCTAGCAGGCTTTAAAACAAAGGTACAATCCCAACTCCTTTGTTATCAAAGCGAGAATGGGCATAACATAAAATTCTTCAGCTTAAAAAAAAAAAAAAAAGAAAGAGAAAAGATATCAAAATCACATTCACCCTTTTTCTTCCCCACACTTTCATCTGGTGGAAAATCTGATACAAAAGGGAGTTGCGCGCTTCGGAAAATCTGGCTAGCGTGTCAGTTTAGTATAAAAAAGAGTGGAGAACAGAGAAGCCAAGCTCCCATGCTCATGATGACCCTTAAGGGAGCTTAATTAAAGGTGATGGTGAAAGAAAGGTAAGCAGTTAAGACCCTGCACCAGACAGGATATACTGAGACAGACTACTCAATACTTGTAAAGACAATGTTTGTCCCTTGCTCCCGTCAGTCTTTCCTTCCTCAGTCCCTGCACTCTGATGAAGGTGAGGGGTAAAGCAGGGAAGGAGGTAAAAGGCAGGCAGTGATGCCATTTCTTAAGTTCTGTTTCCCAGTTAATTGCTCTTCCAAAATTTTTATTTCACTCTGCTTCTCTTTTCTTTCATATCAGGAATCTGACCCAGAACTTGTCTGCCACTTAACAAAAATTAATAGCAAAGGAAAGAAAGAAAGAAATCCTGTGCAGACAGGGTCATGTTCCAGTGAACTCATTCTAAACATAACTTTTTCATTTCAAGATTCCTGCTCTGGCAGCATCTGAATTCCCTGCCCAGCTGGTGGCTAAGGCTTAATGCCTCCATTCCTATCACTCTTCAGCCCCATGAAGTAAAATCTCTACGGCATACAGCTATGAGATAACAGTCTCTGTGGGGCTGAGTCATAGGACTTTTCATCTAGGGCTGAACAATTAACTTGCTATCATTCCTCTTTGCCTCCTGCCACTCCTTTTCTCCACTTTCTGCTAAGAAATTTGCATTTATTCTCCATCTTCACACTGCGGCATTGAAATCTGTCTCAGGCCACCATGTCAAACAGCTGTGTGTCCTCCACAACCATTCAGCAGAGGGACCAGGCTACAGCTACCCCTGCCTGCTCTGGGAGGAGGGTGAGCAGCCCACAGATGAAGAAATCCATCAAGACAAGAGGCAGCAGCCTTGGAGAGCTTGTTTAAAACAGATATTCAGTGCTTTGACTAATGCTAGTTTGGGGAACTGCAGAGCAGCATAATATGGCCATGAGCTCATTATAACTGATGGAGATGAAATTGTTTAGATCTGATGAAACTGAAGTGAGGGGATGTGGCCCATTTCTTCTTTTTATGAAAAATTCGGGCATTTTTGCCTTATCCATAAAGGAGTTGATATCTTAATTCTGGATTTACAAATCATTAACATACAGGGCACGGAGTCAAGACTATTCTGGGTACAGGATTTTTGCATGACCTTGATAAGTTACTCTAATGGGATCATGCTGGCACTCAGCAACTCTGAAAATCAGGCCACAAAGGTGCCTAAATATGGATGAGATGCCCACATTTCAAATGCTGAATGTAACCACTTTGCCCTTCCATTTCCCTACTTACAAGAAATCAAGCTAATAACATTTTATCAGGCTCAATACTTTACTGAGGAAAGGAACTGCAGTGACTGGCATAAATTTCTAGCAATAGTTCATTAATTCATTTTTAGAGGCCATTTAGAATGGTAAGATAAAGGTGCTATAAAAATGCAAAACACCTCACAAAATTTTGCCTCTCTGTCCAGTTATAGAGTTCATACTTGCAAATTTATGTATCAGTATCTCACTAAATATAGAATCCACAAAATGTTTCAAATTAGACAGATTAATATTAGTTTATTTACCTGACAAAAAATATATTAGTGTCTGCAATACAAAAATTAATGAGAAACATATGGATGTTACAGAGAGCAACTTCCACTTGGAAGATGTGCTCAGTGTCTCACACTAATGAAATGTCATAGGCTTTCTAAAAGTTATGGGGCATAAGTTTTTGACACAGAAGGTTACTTTGCCTTGAACTTCATATGATGGATAAAGATGAAATAATCACTGGAGTAGAAGTTGGCCGTTGCCTAGGAACCAATGATCATGACCTCATTGCATTCAACAACCCCAAACAAAGGATAGCCCCAAAGAATACAGTAGATGTGATGTTTCAGAATGGCTGCTTCCAAAAATGTAAAGGAAACTCAGAACTACATTAACTGAAAGAGAAATATTTTAAAGAAACTGTGCTTGTATAACTTTCTACAGTGATATTTGTGCCAGTGGTGCTAATTTTTAATGAACCTGCTGATGATTATAGCGTATCAAAGATAATTAGGAAGATACTTAGTTTGAAAAAAAAAATAGACAAGCAGAAATCTGGATAACTACAGTTTGACTAGCTTAATGTTATATTCAGGCAAAATAATGGAAAAGGTAGTATGTGCTTCAGAATTAACTGAATTAACTGTCAATTCATAGCCGAAAGACTATGATGTGTTTTGGTTTTTGTTTGTTTTCCTGTAAAACAAACAAAAACCTTAACACATCATAGTCTTTCAGACTATAAATTCAGACGGTAAAGGTTATTTTAGAAAGTGATTTATTTGGAAATACTGTTAGTCATTCAAAGCAATAGAACATAATACTCTGATTTAATAGCATTGTTCATCTCTGGGGCACTTATTTAATGATCTAAGAAATGACCAAATAACAGGTCTTGGGCACTGATAAGGAAAACTTGGTGAAAGGTTGTGGTACTAGTGGGATTATTTAAGGTTTGTTACTATGTCTTATACTGGTCAATGTTATTATATCAATTAGAAGTAATAACAACAAATTTGGTGCTCACCTAAGGATTAATGCAATGATGTAACAGAATGGGGACAGGACATTAATTTAGAGTAACACACTTTTTCAATAAACTGGGATCTACTAAAAGAAAATATTCTTTAGGACAGAGCAGAAGGATAAATCTCCTAACTGCTACTAAAAGATGTTGCTATGGCATTTGACCTCACTGCACACTGATGTTATTTGGAAAGTTATCACAGAGTAGGGATCAGATTTTAGTTTTGCTGTCTCTGTCCTCTGTTCTTAAGACTCCTTGGTAAGAGAGTAGGCACTGGACTGGCTGAAATGTCCACTTCTTCAAGCACAGCTGTCCTTATATTTTAAACTGCAAATCATTTTTCTTCGGTCAAGGAACAAATATGGTTCAAGCAATGGCTAACTGGTTCAAATAAACAGGAGATCAGACTAGATTTCTAGCTGTTCCTTCTAGTCCTAAATCTCACAAACAGGCTAATGCAGAAAATATTCAGTAAGGCAATATTTAAACATTTCGCTTCAGTTTATTTGTTGTATAGGAGAAAGCAGTATTTCACCCCACGGGCTGACCCAAGAGACTGTTCTACTGCTGCATGGAACCAGTGTGCACCACTGGTCTTGAATTGTTTTTAATTCCTTTCAAATGCCCTACTTTTGCTTTTCTTTTCACCAGCAATTGATAAAATTTATTTGGATATTTGAAACTTAAAAGAAACATATTTAGTGTTTGAGGTTGCCATTAAAAACTACATGCGAAAAAAAGGAAAGATTTCCTCCTCTTGAAATGGCACATCTGCTCAGTAAACTTGCACTACACTTTACTGGCTTTGTTTTTTTTTCTTCCCAACAACTGCCCCTGTGAAAACACCTGTGAAGACAAGTGAGACAGAGCTGCATTAAATGGACATTAACAATATGTAATGCCAATTCTCAAATCCAGATTGTGTCAGGAAAGAACAGAAAGGAGGGTCTGAAAACCAAGGTTGACCATGAAAAAAATAGCCAAAATGGGCCAAGCCAGCATATGTAAGAGATCTACCTCACAGAAAATATAATGGCAACACTGAAATTTTTTAAATAGTCAAAACAGGAAAAAAGAGTTCAACTTAAGTATAATCATGCCACAGGAGTTTTCCGAATAGTTCTTGGATCAACTCTTGCGATGCTACTGAGAGAAGTGTCAGACCTCACTGGTCACCTTCCAGAGAACCGACCAGCTGCCTGCTATCAGCACTGCAGCACTCTCACACTCGTCTCTTCCCCTTCATCACAAATTTGACTGCTACTGCTTCAAAAGCTCTTTTCTCCTAAACTGTAGAGATCCTGGGTTTGTGCAGTTTTGTTAAGAACAGCCATTTTATTAACAAGTACTTGACCTGTTGCACACACATACAACAATATGAATTCTGAAGTATTTCAGATGAATTATTCTTAATTATCACACTTTTAATATGTTAGTAAAAAATAAAACCATGTTATGTTATATTTTGATTACTACATAATAGTACTTGGAAATAACATTTACATGAAACACACATTCTCTGTGGAGATGTGGCATTCATTTTACACTGTTCAAAATAATGTCACACTGCTACAGCACACTGAGAACCTGGTGTTGAAAGTAGATAAAGGTAGACATGTGACCAGAAACCCTGAAGCACAGGACAGAAAAATGGTTACAAGGAAGAGGATGGGAAGGACCTGGAGAAATCCATTTGGATACTCTGTGTCTGTCTCTTGCCCACTTTGTGCTTTGAGAAATCTTGGGAAAGCTGAGCACCAAGACTGCCAACATGAAGGCTTCTGAATACCTGTCCAGTCTTACTGCACACAGCTCATCTGTGCTTGGAGTCCCTGAGCAATCATAGTGTGAAAGGCACCATGTTACTCCAGCACTCACATTCATAAGGCTAAAGAATTTAAAAAATAGTAGATCACCACAACAGGAAACTCACTGTGAACAAAATGTCAGTCATTTTTGTAAATTATTTATCAAATCAGTCACTATATTAAAAGACAAAAACGGAACTGAAAACCCAAATAACAGCAAAGACAATGCTTCTGACAGTAATTGTGAGTGGATAAATTAATATGTTGTGGATGAAGTCCTGCCTTCACGAACTGTGACAGCAGAACTTCTTTTCTGCGCTCTTTCACAACCCTGAATAGTTACTGAGTGAAAATAAATGAGCCATAGATAACTACAGGGAGTTCAGAAAGGAATTGAAAGCTGACACGGAGAAAACTAAGAAGGAAAGACACAAAAATTAGTGTGGCTTACTTGGATTTTTACCAAGCTGTGTGTCTTCAGCCATAGCCCCTAAACCATCCAAGGAAAGAAGTAGAGGTCATTTTTTTCAGTATAATTGCATTCTTACGTATCTATTTTATTCCATTGCCTTTCAAACACCCTGTGACCCACCACAGAACTCCTACACATCAGCACATTTTTATGTGTCTGAATTGAGGACTTTTCATGCAAGTAAGTGATTTACACCCATGGAGCACTGGAAAGAAGTCACAGAGAGGCATGGATTCACAGGAGGAGAGTCCACAGCAGCAGCATCTCTCCACACCACCCCTCACCCTGTCTGTGGCACCCACTGCTGCTGTGGTACCACGCCACAGTCGTGGCCTCTTCACCCCCTCAGTCTGAGCAGGGCAATGTACCTGTAGATCCTACCTTAAATGAGATGCTGCATCTCTTTACTCCACAGCAGTACAAAAGACACACAGTTATTGCCCACCACAGTGGTGGGCAATAAATGTAGTTGCTTCATTCCAGCAAAAGGTATTGCTCTATCTTAAATACTCTCACATCTTCCAATGTTCAGCTGGTACATTTTATACTTTTTCTTCAATAAAATCATTTTTCACTTAAGTTTAGCAAGAAAGCAAGGGAGGGCTTGCCTTCCACAGTCATGGCTTGCAAACATCACCTAAAAGAACTCAGTGGAGCTGCAAGTACAACCTGAAAATAAAGATAATTTACTGGGTTATTTCACTACAAAACAAACTGTTTACAATATTTTATGAACCACCCACGCTAGTGTCCATGAAAATAGAATCCTGTATTTATTTGAGGCAACCCTTATGCAAGGTAGTATAACCTTAGTGCCTTACACTTGAATTCTACTAAAAATATGTTGCGTTGTCAACAGTGAAAAGTTAGAGTAAGAAAAAAAACCCGTAAGATTACAATCTGGTAGACTGGATAGTATTGAAGAGCTGAGAATTAGGCTAGGACTTGCAGCACATTACTCTGGTGATCCATGGCGTGCAGCTAAAAGGCTACATTGGATGCTCAGTCTGTGGCCTGTTCATCCAGCCCAGCACACACTCCTTTCCTTCTCTCCCCTGCCCTCTCTCTGCCAGGCTCCTGTAGCCTCTGAAACTCTGAAGCAGCTAGAGGGATGGTGTCAGGAAGCAGGGCACATGTGTCAAGCTCAAATGAGTCCCTACAAAACCCTTAGAGTCACAGTTCTACCTGGTTCCCCCACTGGACTGCAAATGCAACAGGCAGAAGTCCAAGGGAAGTGCCTGCTGCACGCCGGCAGCGAGGTGATGCGTTCCGCTGTGTCAGATTTTTGGAACACAGTAGTAGCAGCTGAAAATAGTCAGAAGGCTTTAAGTATGTGCACAATCATCAGAAAGCAAGGAGAGAGAGCCTCCATTAACGAGAGAGAAGGTAAATAGAGCCTGAGAAACTGGAAACATTCTTTGGTTTGGCTTACAGCAGGGAAAGAAAAATCTTAAAAAGCATTGTGCGGAGCACGAAGAGAGGCCATTAATCACAGGAAATGCACTTCCTCAAGTACAGTAGGAACATATGAGAGCCTGTCATTTTTCAGACCATTACTCAAAAGCTTTCCAGAATTTTAGCATATGATGATCCTCACAACACAGGTGACATGATATGGCAGCAGAGTGACTGATTTGACAATGATGGCAAAGAGCTTAGTTAGCCTGAAGAAAGACATAATTCCTAGGCTTTGGAAAGCTACCACAAATTTGACTCAGGTGCCCCACCTGGCTTGGCACCAATGGCCCTTCCCAAATACCCAGCTGGCCACAAGCATGAGAGAGGTGACCTGGGAACTCGATCATCTCTAAAAGGGTGTCCATTCTTTGCACTTTCCAAATGACCCATCAAGTCCTAGAACAGGTACACCCTGCTACAACAATTGTTAAAAAATTACAGCAATATTTCAGAATCAGGGGTAAAATGTCATGCCTTTTTCACCATCTGAAAAGAGTAATTTATTTAAACTTGAAATGTATCTCTCTCTGCCTTGACTTTAGAACAAGTGCCAGGTACAGTATTTGTGTTTTACAACCAATGTGGGGCTGTAAACTGAAAATTCGGTATGTCTGTGGGAGCTGGAAAAAAAGATCTCTGCTGACAATCACGTATCAGGGATTCACAGGTTTTAAAAGTAACAATGTCATACAAAGTGTGATGGTTTAGTAGGAATAGCAGGCCCTTGTTTTTCAGCTCACCACATTTGCTAATATCATCCATGCAAAGGACTTTGCACAAATTCAGTTTTCATAAAACCCTACTGAATTAAGGTAAATTCGCTCTAAAAGAAAAATCCTTCAGTGGATTCCCAACAAGGTGCAAAAAAAAAAACTCCCACAAGCATCAAGGAATGGGTCCAGAGTTTTTTCTCCTCTGTGAATTTACCTCTAAGTATAGGTAGCAATTGTATTTGTTTCCACAATTTTGTATTATATTTCTCTGTTAAAACTGCAACAGACCTGTTCTGCTGGAAAAACAGTAGGAGGGAAAGTATTTCCAAGAAGCTGTACCAATGAAGATGAGCCAACTGCACAGTGCATAGAGGTGTGCTAGCAGGAGCTGGGCTTTTTGTTGATGACACCATGACAGCCATGGGTGAGGCTCACTGCTATCTTCGGTAGCCCTGTGGGTCTGTCCTTCCCCCAGCATTGGCTGCATGCTGCTGCATCCCTGCCAGCACAGCTTTCTGTGCCTGCCCAATTGCCTAAATGAAGGTGAGGGAAATTACAGGGGGGAGCCATCAGCTCTGTATGAAACCTGAAGATGCTTTGTCATGTTTATAGCACTAACACTTTCATAAAATCCCAGGTACAGTATAGATGACAAAAACTTGGGTTTGAAATGAGCAGGCAGAGTTAAGGAAAGTGCTTTTTTAACTGCTGCTACAAACATTATTGACAGCTAAGTGACACTGGAAATACAAAAGGAGGGAAGGCACAGTGGAGCCTGTTGGTTTAACTCTTCATCGGAGCACGTTTAATGGGACTTTATGTTCAGCCATGTGAACTTTGAAATACCTAAGTTCAAATTTCACCTTCAGACTTCCCATCTGTTCTTATTTCATCCTCAGACTTTCCATCTGCTCCCATCTAGGCCTTCCTAATGCCATGCCCAGTCAGACGGTATGGTTTTACCAGATGCTTCTGTCTTGGAAATTTTATGGCATATAAGAAACAATAAAAATTTATGTTGTACATGTTACTTGTGCTAATTAATTCCATTGCACAACAATGTTTTTTAAATGATATTGTCCAGAAAGTCTGTTAAAATCTACTGTAGACAAGTATGGCAATATTTTATAGCTCCTAATGCCAGATGGGTTTGGAGTTCAGACATTTGCGCTAATGCATTTTGCACTTAGGTGCTGTGCTGGGAAAAATCGACTCCCAGGGACAAAGAGTTAATATTAAAATGTTGGTGTTAGCTAGGGGCAGTGAATGCAAGGTTGAGGTGTGTTTTTCTGTACTAATTTTTTGCTGGAAATGAGTATATGATAAGCTGCTAGTGTGCCATTTTACAAATTTTATACAAAGTGAAAGATGTTATTTCATATTACTAATATGTAAATATTTTCATGTCTGGAAGAGCAAGAATGTGCTGGCTAACAACCAAAGATGTGCTGGATAAAATCCCCTCCACCTGTTCAGAGGGCCATTGTGCTGGAAAAAGAAGATTGTTAAATAAGCAGCATTAAGTCCCGTATCATAGCAAGTCTAGTAAGGATAATTAGTATATTAAAGAAAGAGTCACTATCCAAGGGCATTCCTGTAGTTTCTTACTTCAAATCACTGAATTCAAAGCCAGAAGATATTCTGAACTCTAAGTGCAAACAGTGGGTTACACAGTGGGGCTTGTTTTGGATGGGGTTTTTTGTTTGCTTATTTGTTCCACAAGACTGGGTAAATAAGGCTTCATGCCAAGCAAGACTTTCCTTCCCTTGATTTTGCTCCCTCCCAAGCACTCTGGTGCCTGTGCCTCCTATACATGAGGAATCCAGAATGAGCCCAGGGATTTCACATTTGAACCCAAATGCTGTTAGATATCAGACAACAAGGGTTTCTCCCCCAACAGCAGATTCAAAAGCAACCTCCTGAAAAAGGCTCTGTCATCTCCATCACCACAGGAGGCTCCCTGATGGCCAAACAAAATTTGTTTTTAAGTGGCAGCTCCATCAACATCACATCACGAGGGTTAAAAGGTGCAGAGTTGATGGGGGAATGGCTCTCAGCAACAAAAATTGAAAGAGCAGCTTGTCTCATTTTCCTCAGTAAAAGAGTTATTCTGGAAGGAGGACAGGGAAAGGACAGACTGCAGTGTCTATTCAAGTGAACATAAAGCTCGGATATTATCTTGTCTAACAATTTTTGGAAGCTGACAAACAGTTACAATTGATGCTCAGAGATTAAAACAGGAAATTGTATCATTGTGAGAAAGCGCATTTACAATAATGCTGTGATTCAAGAATACTTTTGTGAATAGAAGAAATAAGCAGAGTTTCCTGCTATTTGTGCCTTTATAATATGTCATGCTTATAAATCCCCACACAGCTGTGGGTGTTTGTCATGATAATCATGAATCTTCATACTTTACTCAAATTTTAGTGCATGTGATTTGTTCCTGTAAATGATGCCATCATATCCCTATATATATTTTTCCATATTACTTTGTTTTTAAAGCAAACAATCTCATTTCTAGGGAGAAAAGATGATACCTGTGTGAATTATTGACTAATTGGGATGCACAAGTAGAAACTACACAGATGTAATAACATCCTACAAGCGACCCACAGACTAAAATCTGTTTTCATAAACTATTCAATGAATATTTATGCATGGAAAATATATTCATGAACAAGGGAAAAAAAGGCTAAATTTGCAATTAATATCTGTAGTGAATAATTTTGATTTATGAATGGGGACATTTTGTTCAAGGTTGCTAATTATCAGTTGGTTTGCGTGGCTGTGAAACAGATTATTCTAGCAAAAAATTGGAAAACAAGTGAATATTCAATGCTTCCATAATTTTTGAAGTTCTTTACCTATTTTTTAACTCCTACAGCTTCTTAGATAACACCTAATTACCTAGTTGCAGGTAAGCATCTTTCTGAAACTGACACATTGTTTAACAGGTATTAATATGTTCATGATCCATTACTATTTTATTCATTGTTTCAATAATGATGAGGCTGAAGGACTCTGAAAATTAATTGTAGGATATGTACCTTTTCTTTTTTGACTGGTTTAGGTTGGGAACCCATCCCAGTTCCATGGTAGCCAAAATTGCTAACATTGTTAGCCAAACATTAACTTGCAGCATGAGTTGTGGTCAAAAGTAGGCATCCCTCACACACTGCAAATAAATATATTGCCAACTTGCCATGAGTATATTGTGGAATTACTCCCAGAAAAGGTGGTGAAGATCTTATCAGGTTAAGCGTACCATCGAGGTATCCACTGGCAAAAACAAGATACAATATATTCCAAGAGCAAAGAGTTTCCATACCAACAGCAAAGGGTCAGAGAAACCTGATGTGTCCATTGCTGTGGGTTTGCTGCTTGTTAGCAGCAGAGTAATCTGACTGGGAACCTGACTGAGACTACTCTTTTTTCTTTTCTTTTCTTTCTTTTTCTTTTTAAAAACACGAACGCGAGTTCTCAGTTTGGGGGCTTTCCTGCATGCCCAAAATAGGCCTAAGTCCCAGTGCAGTTAAACTGTATTTTGCCATAAAGACACAGTAGAAGCCATGTGCCTCTGGCTTCCCGGTGCCAGCCAGGTGCCCTGAGATTCCTGTCATCCTTTTTGATAAAAGGTCATTCTCACAGTCCTGGCCATCTTCCTTCAGACTTTCCTAGGGGTTACTTCTCTTTTACTCCGACCCACACAGGTCTCCTCTCTCCAGCTCTATGGCAAGCAGCTGACACATCTCTGTGCCCTCCTCCATCCCAAAATAAACAACAATAAAAGACCTGACTTTCTGACATGAAGTCTGGCTTTGTCCATGTGTAGGAAGATATTTATACTCACATGTCATAAAATCTTACATTTTCACACAGGAAATCAAAATCTTGGAAAGTACAGGCACAGAGTGACACTGCTGAAAATAAGTAATTCTGTTGTTTTATGTCTATAGCTTCCTTGGTCTGAGCTTGAGAAAATCAAATTTGAGAATGCAAGTGAACACATGAAGGGAAGGAGGCAGCCAGTGTGTTTGGACAGAAAAGAAGTCTACCACAGTCCCTTTGGGGGTACCTGGCAGAAGTCCCACAGGTAACAGAGCTCCTGTGTAGCCTCCCAGACATCAACTGCTAATAGTTCTGGTCCATGCCAAGAAAAAGGGGTTCATAAAAAATAGTTAATTGGTCAAAACAATGAAAAAACCCAAAATCATAAACACTGATTTGATTGCACTCTCTCAGGGCCATGAGAAACTTGTCTTCAAATTCAAAGAAGATTCCTCCTGATAAAGCACCACTGAAAGAAGTGAAGACAGAACAAGACTGGGTACACAATGAGAACCTGTGTTGATCACACTGGTTGTGTGCTTGTGCTTGTGCTGCCCTGGACCTTTTTCTCTTTTATGAAAATATTAAGAAATGTATAACTTTCTCTAACATAAGGCAAGAGGCATTCCAAATTATACAACTTCCTTGAACTGAATTTTCTTCCAGCCATATCTAATTTTCATGGGATCCTTCAAAATATTTTCAAGGGTTCCTCAATTACTTAAACAAGTCCTTTTCCTTGTTCTTCTGTAGCTTCTATAAAGTAAAAGAAAAATATAGTCTTATTTTTATATGGTTTTAATCCTTTACACCTTCAATCTTTTTTCTTTCCTCCAAGCTGTAATTATTCCCTCAGAAACACCTTCTGTTTAGAGAACATCTTGATCACTAACACCATGTCAATATAATATAGTACTTGATTCAAAATCAATCTAGCAGGAGATATATCAACTCCAATTAGCCTTCACTGCATTTTTAATTCAGTACAAAGACTTTCCTGGAATCAAACAAACCATCATAATTTAATATTTCACATTGGCTCTCTGAGACTGAGAAGTGAAGTGAAAAATGCATCAGCATTGTTTTTTGTTACCACTGTATATTGTATAAGAATGATGGACAGGGTCTGGATGATGGTCTCTTTTATAACAAAATACATTCTTGGTGGTGATGGCTTTGTTCCTGCTTCCTTTTCTTATAAATATAAGCTATTCACTTCTTTCTTTTTCCTGGAGGATTTTTGCAGCCGTGGCTCCCAGAGGGACGTTCACTCTGAGCATCCTTCAGCACTGACCACTTCCAGTCTGTCAGATAAAGTCTTACAAGCTTCCTAGGTCATCATGGACTTGTAGATCTGTGTTGGGCTTTAGCTGGGAATTAACTACCTTAGTTTCATCAACTACAGTAAGGATGACTTTCTCCTTAATCTTCTGTTCTCTGTTTTTGAACTATTTCAGTTGTCTGTTATGAATAAATCATGGTTGTAGGAAGTGTCCCGGGTAAATAACTGGTTGAGAGAGCTTGTTAATTTGGCTGCTAAAGGGAGGGGAAAACCCCTTAGACTCACTCAAAATAAGCTATAACAAGTAACTTTTTCTTATTGAAGAAAAAACATAAACATACCAAAACAACAACTAAAAGCCACCACCAAAACCAAACAAATCCTCACTCATTCAACCCAAGATAATAATGAAGTTTAGAAGACTTATTTTCATGTTTCTGATAAGAGTGTCTCTTTTGTCTACTGGCCTCCCTGAGTGTTTAGGTGAAAGCCCAGATGAACTTCCAGGCCTTCCTGGGGAGATTCAGACTGACATTCTTTAGTAGGGAGCACTCTTCCAAGCCATTTTGTAGGAAGAGGCTCCTCTGCATCTCCTTACTTAATGTATTAATATTGTTTGCTACTAAGTGAGTTGAAGTCCACAAAGGACTTCACCCCAGAGTGGAAGATACATATGTTCCAGAACTGATGCCAGCATTTACATGTATTTGCAGAGGAGTGAACAGGTGGGTCAATCCCTTCAGACCCATTAGCAACACCACAGGCACAGGAAGGATAAATGCTACTTCCCAAGCTGTAGTTGCTGCCTAAACTCCTAAGCAGCCTCACCAGCAGCTGTTTTATCTCCTTTATATTGGCTGTATAACTTCTTCTGTAGAAGTTATACAGCCAATGACAAGATTTCAGTGGTGTTCCACCTCTTGATTCTAGAAATTATTTGAAGTCAGTGTTAATAGTTCACATTCTGCATGGGCAACTTCTAGATGGGATGCCTACTAGATTGAGAAGTCAAATTGCTTTGAAATTATTAAGTGAAATTATGCCTAAAATGAATTAACAAGATTTTTTAGAGAATGTAGAAAAGTGGAATCAGCAGCAGCTCTGTAGGGAGTTGACCCAGACCAGATGCCAGGCAACCACCAGACCAGATGCCACTCACTCACTCCCCTCTGTAGCTGCAGAGAAGAGAAAACTTAACAAAGGGTTCAGGGGTTGAGATAATGAGCTGGAGAGATTGCTCGTCAAATACCATCAAGGGCCAAACAGGCTCAACTTAGTGACATGAAGTAAATTTATTACTAACAAAATCAGAGCAGAATAATGAGAAGTAAAATAAAACCTTTAAAAACACTGTCCCCCTAACCCTCCCTCCTTCCAAGCTCTTCCTCCTATCCCAGCAGCAGAAGGAGGCAGGGGATGGGGGTTATGGCCAGTTTATCCCTCAAGGCTTCTCCTGCTGCTCAGGGAGAGGAGTTGTTCCTCTGCTGCACTCTGGGGTCCCTCTCACAGGAGACACTTCTCCAGATTGATATTCATCAACTTA
Organism: Urocynchramus pylzowi; assembly: GCA_013397555.1. NCBI lineage: Eukaryota > Metazoa > Chordata > Aves > Passeriformes > Fringillidae > Urocynchramus > Urocynchramus pylzowi. Next base: position 194,054 of record VZRH01003764.1, on the reverse strand, counting down.
TGTATTCAAAGGCTGTGTAACATAAGTCATAATTTTCTTTATGCCATCTATTTGTTTTGCTCTATCCATGCACCCTGCATATATTCCCTAACTGTGCCCTTGTAGCTCTGTGAATTTTCAAACTTTTCTGAAAGCCACAGAAATTGGTTTCTGTGCTTGCTGCATGGCAAAATTCTTTCTTTCCTCAGAAGCTTTTCAGACTGCCATTGCTTGAGTCTTCAAGACATTTGTTTTCTCCTTCAGGACTCAAAAATTTCCAACTGAAAGTTTCCTCTGATGCTTAGAAATGGGCAACTTCACTGAACCCAGATATCAAGTCCTTAGCCTCAGGGATCCTATTAATCCCTTTGTAACTGAACAATAAATTCCTAGATGGACTGAAGGATTTAGTGGAGGTATCTGTTGAATCCAGAGTCTTGTGTCCAGAATCTTAACTAAGCCTTAGGGATAAGGGAGAATCCTGTTTCCAGAAAAGAGACGATTTGTACACTCAACACAAATCTGGAGGAGACATTTGCAGGATTACTGTAGAAAGTCCAACTTCATAACAATACTTAAAATCATTCTAAGTGCTCTGGCACATCCCAAATTAGTTTTCACTAACTGCTGAGGTCTTTCTTAACTCCCTACTCCTGGTGCACCTTGACTTCTCACCTCGATCCTGCCTTGAGTACTTCTTCAGTCATAGGAGCTTTGTCTAGGGTGAGATATGATATCATTGCACCTCTCAGAGAACCTGAATTCTCAAGCAAGTTCAGAAGTCCTTCTCCTGACCAGATAGGTGGGAACAATACATCTAAATTCCTGATATTTCAGATGTAAGCAAAGAAATTCCACATAAGCCTCCAGAGGAGACTGATTTATCAGATGGTTTTGATTCATTAAGGTAGCACCAAATTTGGTATCAAAAAAATGGAGTATCAACCTCTTGGTCCAGAAGTTCAAGTGTTCTTTCAGGCAATGAGTAGATTGAAATCCACAGCCTGAACCCACATCACAGGTCTTGGCAGGTATCCAACAACTAGACCATGGCATTGCCTATAATAAAACCATTCATTCTCCCTTCCCTGTATCTGAAGCTGACTCACAGAACAGAAAATCTCAAGTCATGGCTGAGAAGAAAGGATGAAATAAAAAGCAAAGCTGAAAAGGGTTAATAAGTTTCAAGTCAGAATTGGATTCATAACCTTTCTTTGAATTTCTGAAGCCAAGTAATCCAGTGAATAGTTTAACTCCCTAATATTCATGAATCTGATTTTCATTTTTGCTAATGTCCTCTATGTCCTCCATTAACAGTTCATTTAAAACTTTTTAAAGTCCCTTTACATCTCTAAAGTGTAAAGGAGCCATTCTATAAGTTAGTGTAGGCTGGAAACATTTTCCCCAGTACTATATATTCAGTTTTGTGGGGATTTCTTTGGTACGGAAACTATATGAAGCCTTAATTGAATGTGTCCCCACAAGTTTTAAAACATTACTACTATAGGTGATGGTTTCCAAGAGCTGTTCTCTAGAATTACTCATGCCTCAGTCTTGTGGAGGACATGTAGATTTTGCAAGTGAATGTGGATTATCATACAGCACGCTTGGGCTTTCTCCAGGACTTCCATGAAACAAAAAACATTTCCATAAATAAAAAGGACACCTGATTTTTCTCATGGGTTTCTTGTATACTTGGAAGCTTTTGCCAAAGTATTGCATCATGGACTGCTTCATAATTCCATCTAGAGCATGCAGTGTGCAGGTCATCTCTCTCCAGAGAACTAGAAAAGTGTATTTTTCCCAACAGGCCTTTGGGTATGAAGTCCCTGTGCCCTTTGCACAAGAGTGACTGCCAGCTCTAGATCTTGCTGAGGTCTTTTTAGACCAAGAATAACCCAACCCAGCTTCAATAACCAAACTCTATTCCAAAATGAAGTGCTGTACTGGTGGTTTTCAATTTCTTATTACCTGAGGAAAGAGGTTCTGTGGCATCACTGCATAAGAGCTTCTCCGGGAAACTGTTTTAAAGTGTTTTAATTGGTTGTATTGAAGCAAACTAAGTTTTCATCTTGAATGAGAACAATTGGACCCACAGTAAATAATGGCATCTAAGGGATAAAATAACAATTGCTTTAAAAGGAGAATGTGATGTTTACCTTCATATAAAACAATTCATCTGTAACAACTCTATTTTCTTCATTTTTCCTTTATTGGGCATGTCCTGCAGCTCCAGGCACTATGTAGTAGTGTAGTGCACAGGAAGAAGGCAGGCTATCAATCATGCTAATTCAGAGGTCTTTCAAAAGCAAAACTGTCAAAGAAGGCCATCAATTTTAGTAGTATCTCAAATGCAAATTGTTGACTATTCTGAATTTCCTTCCCAAAGTAACCCATCTGAAAAGCAGGTCCTTTCATGTGGCTAAAAGTTGTCTCAGGGTCTTCTCACTGATCTCTGTGGGGAAAATTTTTCAAATTACCAATAATTCATGGAATTAAATCACCCTACTTCCAACAATGTTTTGCAAACTCTTTGACTTCCTTTGAACTAAATGCTCCTTAGGCTCCTGCTTTATTCTTCTGTCAGGCTCATGTGCCTGAGAAGCTCAGTATATAACACACTCAGTGTCAAAAGAAGGTAAATGCCTTCTTTTGGAGGCAAATTGGAAATAGGTGCTGGGGCCAGAATCCAACCCCACTTAGCTACAGAGAAAAAACTAAAGTGCATTAATTAGGAGTGTAAGTACACCAGGCTGCCCATGGAGTCAGCAGAGAGACAAAGGCATCCCTTTCTGGATGCATAAAAAGACCTCTGACTTCACAGGCTGGGAAAGGTTGCAGGACAGTTGTGTGACCAACACAAAGTGCCTGGATCTGGCATGAAACTCGGCCTGAGCCTACAGTGAAACATGGTTGTTTCTCAGAATGTTAAATACAAAGACTTTAGAAGAGACACTGACTATAGGATCACACCCAGTGTTTTGAAAATTTTTGTTTCCAAAGATTTGTATGGAGTGCAATCACACACACTCCTGCTGGACCCCATGTAATTGCCACACCTTCAGGAAAAATGAATCACTTAGCCTTAAGTTAGGCTTGCTGCATGTGAGGACCTATCTATCAAAAGCCTTCCCCAAGACATGAACGACATCATATGAACTAAGTGAAAAAACAGTAGGTAAGTTGTTCAGTTTTTTCAAGAGTAGAGACAACATAAGAATCAAAAAAAAGATCTCAAAATGTAAACATCAAGACCTATGTATCCCAACAGAATTAATTCATTATTCTTATGTTTGGTTTTTTTTCCTTAAAAATATGTGAAATCACTTCAAAAATCTGCACAGCAGCATAAGGGCCATTATTTTAGACATATTGCTGGAAAAAAATAATTCTATTTGCAGGGTCACGGGTGCTGTTATAAGAGCTTAGGGACAGCAAATATTTCTTGTCAACTTGCAGCATTTTTTTCTGTTTCTTTTCCTAAAATCTGCCCATGCTGTCTCTTTTACAAATTATCTGAAATTTCAAAAGACCACACACTTGGCTTCTTCATTATTTTTTTCCCCAGGAGCCCCTAAAAGGGCGAGGAACCTTGTTAGAATAATTTCTTTCCAGAATAGAGTTTGAACTGGAATTCCACTGGAGAAATGCTATTTTGTTCTGGCCAGAATCCATAAGTTCCATCTTCATATTAGAAGTTTATCATCTTGCTTAAGCTGGAATTGTGTCCAGCTGGGGAGTCGCCATTCATCCCTTCATCATCTTACTAAAAATTCAGAGAATGAATTCTAACAGCTAAAAATGTGTGGCTTATAATATGCAGCTTGAATTTATAGTAACACTATCTGCACACTAATAAGGAATTTGCAAGCTATAAAGATGATTATCTTTGTCCTTAAAGATGAACATCATTAACCAGGCCAGTTCCATATTAGCAATGATATGCCAAGTGGTCACTTAATTTAGAATTGCCAATATTTTCCCCACACTTTTTTTAGCAAATGCAAAAAAGCTAAAAAATTTAAAACAAAACTGACATTAAGATAGAAGATGACATAATAAATAATGTGTCTATAAATAATAATTACTATTTAGTTCATAAAGTTTTTTAAAACCCCAGATTTAAGGCCATTATCCCACTAAACTAGTTGAAGTACAAAGTCCTCAATAACCTTATTGTCTTTGCCTGAAAATGGATTAAAAAAAAAAAAAAAAAAAAAAAAAACTTTAGGAAATTACTCTTTTGATCTTAATAACATGTAAATTTTCATCTCATCCCTGCTGACAGTTCTCTGCAGTCTAATCCATTCCTCACTTCAAACTTCAGCATTTCTGTATGAAAAAAAGACATTGTTCTCTGCAGCCTTAAGAACTTCCTCATGCAAAAGTTTTTGAGGAAACATTGCAGTCATGTTTTTAGAGACTATTTACTAGTGTGGTCCTTTGGGACCAGTCACTTCACTCTAAGTAGAAGAAGGGGTAGGGTACTTTTGACCTGATCCTCCAAGAAAAAATTACAATCTGATTAATCAGGCTTCACTTTCAAATTCAAATTTTAATTGCTAATTAGTCACCCTTTTTGTTTGAGGCTAATTAGATCAGCCATGCATTTGAAGGATTCAAAATTCAAAATGTGCTAGTGAACAGAGAAACTAAGGTATGGAATTCAAGTCAAAATTCTGTTTTATAACTGGCTGAATGTGAATGGTTAATCTGGGAATATGCCAAGAAAGCTCTCACCAGGCCACACAGTGTCAGTGGTTTTGGGTCAGCAGCAGCAGCCTTCAGGGTCCCAATAGTCCTCATCCACTTCCCCACTGCCTGTGCAGTGCCACCAGCCATGACCTCTGCTTTTCTCCAATTCTCAACAGCCTTCAAGCAATAAGCATGGAGTATGGACACCTCAGACACTTTAGCAAGAGTCAGAAGTCTCAGAGGAGATGACTGCCATTCCTGACCATCTGTTTCTCTCATCATGAACGCTCATGTGCTTTTATCTGCATCACCTTCATATCTGAGCCTCCAGCGGTGAGCACTGCAGCCCATTGTGGTTCCTTCCAAACCAGTCAAAGACTGTTTATCACTATGCTTGCCCAGGATAGTAAGCTTTATTTTATAGGCCAAAGGTATATTCAATTTGGCAATAAATTTTCTTTAAAAGTCAACCCCTTCAGTGCAGTAAAAGACATGAGGTTTGATGTTCTTGGCCATGAAAAACTTGCCTTTTGCCAAAGTTGCATTGTCTGAAGTCTCAAAGTAGGAGTTATCATGTTATTTGAGATGAAGGTCAGAGTAATTTGTAGTGCTTGGGCATGACACATGTAATTTTACACTTTATCTGTAGGTGTGATACTGGATTCTGCTGGATTCTACCAGAGTAGGCACCTGGTATCAATGTTCATTCTGGCAATAGTTCAGCAAAACGCAAGACTCCCAAGAAAAAACACAGCTTACTGTACAGAAAATGAAATCAAAGTGTCTAGAGATAGGCTAACATTAGAAATGCATGACCTACCCAGCAATTTGTGGGTGACAAGGAAATGGAGGGATGTATTCCTCTAGGGGTTTTTTGCATTTGGGGTGATGTGGCAAAAGTGACTGCTATGTATCTCTGTCTCTGTCTTAACAACTGTTTGGAGAAATTTTCTCATACTTATTTTTTAATGCAGTGTTTATCCTAGGGAACATTAAATAAAACTTCAATTTGCTCCTGGGAGGTACTTTTCCTGTTATCTGCCTGCCATAGCTATTTGCTTCTGGCAAAGAGATCCTTGAAGAAAAGGAAGTCTTTCATCACAATTTTAGTGGACTGAGAATTGCAGCAGCCTCCAAATGACTGATGTTTCTGTGGGCAGGCTAGGCACTGAGCATCAGGGGAGATCATTATTTAAAATCAGTGCAGAGAAGGCCATTTCTAGTGTCAGTACTAGGATGAGTCATTTAAAATCATTCCTGAAGCTACTGTAGAACAAGTTTATAAGATTCACATCCTTGATCCAGATTATTAGCATGCAAGTGCATGCTCCTCACAGAGAGCAATTGCAGAACCTGGTCCATTTTTCAAGCTGTATTTCCAGAACTGAAAAAATCCATTGTAGGAGCCATCACTAGTTTAATGCTGGGTCAGTGAATAAAAACTGCCAGACAGCCTCACATATCCATTGCAGGTTATGAACCTTGTTGTCCACATACCAGTATTTTTCAAGCAGCAGCTGTTATATAAAACCAGGAGTGTTATGTTGCACATAAATGGAGGTGACTTATTTCACAGTTTTCTATGTACAAACAACTATAAAAGATAGACAACACAGGATTTATCAGGCCACAGTCAGAGCACTAACCATAGCAGCATTGTTTCACATCTTTGACTTTATAGACAGACCAGGGTAATGAGAGAGTCAGTGATTCATTTTACCCACTAAATAAAAGAAGTATGTTCCAGCTGTCATAACTTGTCATTAACAAAAGTACCTGTGCTTTGAACTAGATAATCAATAACACTCTCCATTTTGGAACAGATTTTTATGCATTTTATGCATATGGGTTTCTTTCTTACTTTATAACTTTATTTCTTGCTCTTCACCAAACCAGCAAGAACCAGTCAAACACTGGAATTGTGAATCTGAATCGATCTCTCTTGTTCCACTGTCACAAATGTCACTTTGGAAGTTCAAAGCCAGTGTCTCAGCAACTGAAGCTTCAGTATCATTTACTATACTGAATAAAATTCAAGAGCTTTCCTTGTAGTATCTCTAAAGTGGAATCTCTAAAACTATGTGTTGAGAAAGCACTTGGTAATCCTGTCTGCAAATACCCCAAATAGAGCCCTTAAAAACCAGATACATTTCCTGTCACCTCTTCCTGCAACTACTAGTACTGCAGCAGCTTCTCCTGCAAGAGATGTTATAAGAAAACTCAACATCCTATTTGACATGTCAGAATGAATCAATACAGTCTGGCTGCATAGTTTCGAATCTCTGTAGAAAATTTGCAGCACAGATTGAAAAATTCCACAACAGCAAAATGTCACTGGATAATATTTGAATATTAAACAAATTTGAAACAGTTATATATGTCCATGTATACTTGTTTTAAGATAGGCAGAAAGAGGGAGAGGCAGAAAAAAATGCTCTAATTGTTTGCAAATTCCTACAGATGTTTATTCATTTTCTCTGGTTGAAACTCTATTTGATTTGTGATCAAAAGCAACTATATAAAGGAGTTTGCCTTCTTTAAGAGCATTCTTTCCATTAGCAAAAGTATTAGAAGGCAAGCCAAAGAGAGGATTTCTGAATGGAAATCTTGTTGACAGTTGTGGTAATCCAGACTCCGGTTGGCTATTTTTCCATGCGGTTGTTGGGCAGGGATTTTTGTTTATGGTTCTGGTTGATCACATTTTCATGTTCTCTGCAGCCTTTGACAGACAGCTTCAGATGGGAGAAGCACAGCAGTAATCCAAGAACATGTTCATACTCTCAGTTACCACAATCTTAACTGCTTTCAGGAATTATTATGCTTCGCAGTTTACAAACAATACAAAAAACTCCATAGCAGCTATTATCAAAATCAGCTGCAAACTTCCCAGCAGCTCTACTCAACTGAGTATCTGGAAAGCAAAACTTTGGCTTTGTAGAGCTGTGGAATAATGCAAGAGTTCCTCAGAGAAGGCCTAGCACCATAAAATACCACGATTTTATGGTTAAATATGTTTATGTAGAAGTAGACTGACTCACATGACTGATCCCCATCTGAGAAATGCAGAGGTTAGAGTGAAAACATTAGATCATCTACCTCTTTAATTCAAACCATAGAATCTCATCCAGTTACTCCTGTATAGAAATCAGATGCTTAGGCTTGCCAAGAAAGGTCTGAAAAGATACTGGCCCTTGATTTGTGAAGAAGTAGTAATTTTTGCCAGTCAAATAATTTAACTATGATTTTTTTCATTTTACACTTTGATGAAACTGAATTTTGGTTGGTCATTACACAAGGGAAATTCTGGAAAAAAAAAGTCTGTTGCTCACAGCAGTGGTAATTTTACCAATCTCATTCTATTCAACACAAGTATTTCCAGAATAAAAATGTCAGAAGCATTGTGCAAATTATCCTGTGACTGTTATAAAAGCAAGTATTTTTTTCCCAGAAATTTATGAAAAAATAGGGGAAAATGTAATTAAAATATCATAAACATCCGAAGATCTACTCTTTGATCACCAAGGATTCAGATCCTTGGATTGATATATTAACGTTGTTTCAAAATGGATATCAAGACAGTGTCAGGAAGGACATAGGGCACTATAATCACATTTTCTTATGAAATGTAATCACAGAACCACAATTTTCTGAAAAACAATAAACTGCTCAAATGAAATATATAGGTCTATATTCAAGTAAGTGTATGATCCTTGTTGCTCATACATAAGCTTAAAGGCCTTTGGATGATACTTCAGGGTTCTTTTAATTTGACTTTTATGTGGTTTTAGTTGTTGTATCACACTAGCTTCAGATGGTGCAAACACACTTATGCAGAGCTTTGAATTACTGAAGATTTCATAATGCCTGTGACAGTCATGCTTGTAGCAGTCCTGCAGAAAAAGCCACACACACTTATTTGCTGTATTTATGGCATATGAATCTGCTCTGCTGCTCCTGTACAGGCAGATCCTCTGCCTTACAGATATAAGTGACAGGTGCTCAGTTCAAGACTGAATTTCACCTAAACCCATCACTTTTTTTGTTTTTAATTCTTCCAACAAGTCTTGGCCCTTATCAACTAATTCACCATATCTAAATAAAAGCCAGTTTTCAAACTCTTCATTAAATAAATAATCAATCTCAAATTACTTCCCTGGCCAAATCTGCAATTTTAGGAATGTATTTTCTCTCAATCAGACATGAAATTTTCTTTCTCGGCTTTCTTGTTCAGACTTTCCCTCTCTTACAGTTCTTGGAAGAGGAATGTGTAAGTTACACTCAGCCCTTCTCTCAGTGCCTGCCAAGTCAGATCAACTCATCAGTAACACACACAAAGATACAGTGATGATTCCAGAATAAAAAAATACATACATATCTTTATTGAGTTAATGACTTCTTGGAAATTTACTGACACAGACCTTCAGAATAATCAATATTTCACAGAACAGCCAACAATGAAATAAGCCACAGCTGTAACAGGCAGTCCCAGAAGTTCATGTACATTGCAGCCAAAGATCACCAGAGCAGAGGGATTTTTGTCCCTCCATTTTCCACCTGATAACTAAAGCTGCATCTGTCCTTGGCATTTTATTCAGTTCCTTTCAATGATAAAATTATATTTTCCTTACAATGTAATAATAAAATAATTTCTTCCAAGGATTTTTTTCCCTTGCAAATCCTTTTCCATGAAGATTACCATAGAAACTAAAAGGCATGGAACAATCTCACCTCAGCAATCACTGTGTAAACAAGTGACTGTCCTCTCTTTACAAGTCTTGGGATGAGTAAGGGGAGATGGATACTGTCTATGTTTTTCCTTTTTTCAAATGCCAGACTCTTAGGTCATTAGTAAACAGGGTGATACTGCAATTCTGCTGGAGAGGGTAAAATTTTACAGTCCATCTTTAGAACTTAATGTCTAGGAATATGGAGTTGATTTACATTTTTTTAAAGACATGTGATCAGCATTGAAGAGTGCAGATGTTAATGATAACAGAAATCAAGAAGACTCTTTCTGGAAAGGATAAGAAGTTTTGTCTGCAGTAGTCTGATGTTCTGGATGACTGTTGATTCAGTCTTTGTGCCATTCATCTAACTAATTGATTGTTTTAAGCAATCAATTTCAAGCTTTTTGTATTTCACAGAAATATTCCTCAAGGGTGCTTACTGACAAAGAATAAGTTAAGCTGGTAACTAAAAATGGAGTGAGAACACAGGATCTATGAATGGGAATAACACATCTGGTGAAAATATGCTACAGCTAGAAATGTCAATAGTCCTTTTTAAACATATATTTTTAAAATGTAGTCTAGAATTAATATATACATCCACCAATTAGCCATCTACCTTGATGGGTACCACATCAAGGGCAAGGATGAATTAAAAACTGGCAGTTAATATTAAAAGTACTATAAACTGTTGTGTCCTTTTACATCAGGAAAGAAAACGGGGTTGGTGGTAGGAAGAATGTCTTCATATTCTAGAAGTCATTTATTCTGCTAAACCAGAAACTGAGCCCTGATGAAGTCTGTGAAAAATAATGGGGCTGTCAGCTCTCCAGGAAGAATGTTCCACCTCTGTGGCTTTAATGTGGACTTTACTAAAGGGTGTGCAACAAGCAAGATGTCACTCGTAGTGACAAAGGACTTCCTAGTGTCACCCTTTTTACAGAAAGCTTGCCAGAAACACCTGCAATTTGCTTTCTAGTCTTTTACTGAGTCTGCTCATAGATTGTCATCTTTTTCAGTAGAGGATGTTTAATAGAAGTCCTAAATTTCACAAATCAGCCTGGTCAATCTAAAGCTGTAAAACTAAATAGATAGAGGAAAACTCCAAGGTCTGTCTTTAAATCCTTATTTTAATTGTTACGTGGTATACTATGAGAGGACCAGATTTTCAGATGACATTTGTTATAGCAAGATTGAAACCAAATGAATGGAAGCAATAATGAATGGAAGCAATAATATCCAGGAATTTCTTGTCTAAATTGGAACAAACTGGACCTGATATGATGCTGTCTTCTCCCACACTGCCACTGTACCCTCCACAGTATAGAGTCAAAAGTATTTCTCCAGAGCTGCAGAAATCATTCATCTATTCTACACAGGGAGATGAGAGGGTCTAAGAAGTTGTCATTAATATCCACAGTACCTATAGATTATGGAGGGACTGACAGGTGGAGGATCCTCTTTTCTGAAACCTTGCTCAATCTTGAAAACCATAAATTTGGAGATGGACACCAGTGGTCACCAAAGGTGAATACTTGGTCATGGCACTGAAAGCCACACTGCACTTAGAGGTAACTAGTACCACCTCAGGGTTACAGCACAATGTGACACATCTCAAAGATCCAATGCTCTTGCAAATGAAATTTCTGCATTTTGGATCCCTGCACCCCAATGTGCTATAAAGATCAGATGGTATAACAACCACTAGCAAAGTAGAATGTATTTATGACATGTTAGTGAAACTCATGAATTCCCAGCAGGAGAGGGGAAGATAAACCATGTTTAGTGCTTAGGAAGTTGTTAACTATTTGGGTTGGGTAGTGGGACTCTTCTGGCACTTTCCATTCCCTTTGTGTAAAAGCTTATTCAACCCCAGGAATGCTTAATGTTATTTAACATGAGAGATAAATGCTAAGTTATGAGCCTTTGAAAGATGAATAAGAGAGGAAGATGAAGAGATGGAAAGCAAAGTGAAAAGAAGACAAAAGAAAATGGCAAAGCTGGAAGATTTATTTTTTTCTTATTTACCATTGAGAGCAAAGCAGAGACAAACTGCAGGAATGCTCACTTGCCAAATGACCTGTTGTAAGAAGATATCAGGAGTTAGACTTCAATGGTCCTTGCAGGTCCCTTCCAACTCAGGATATTCTATGATCTTCAAATCCATAACCTAATCTAGCTATTTTGGATCATCAACATATTTGGCAGCCATACAGCCCATTAGCACCAATAGACTGGATTTCTTGTGTCTGGTCTAACTCCTGGGGAAATGAAATGAAATGAAATGAAATGAAATGAAATGAAATGAAATGAAATGAAATGAAATGAAATGAAATGAAATGAAATGCCCTGATCCATCTTACACCTCCAGGCTGGAATAACCCAGGGTGCTGGGGTTGGCTGTCGTGGTCTGCCTATGAAGCAACCTAGTCTGCATAGAATTTCAAGGGGTGTGGTGAAAATCACAAAAAATACTATCTCTAACACTTTTATTTTGCTCTAAGGCAAATTGTTTGCAAAAACTTTCCTTTTGATTCCTGTTATCCAAATAACTCCAGCTTAAATTGGAACTCAACTATTAATCTGATAATGACATGGCTGAGACAAATTCTCTGACAATTGATCTCAAATGACATACAAGGCTTTACTTTACCTCATTGTCTGCATTCCTTTCCAGCCAGGAGTTCTGTCAGTATTTAACACACACACAAAACCCTCAAATGTAAGTATTAAGATGATTACTATGTACCTGGAAATATCCTTTAATTTTAATTTTGTTTTATTTTATTTTTAGCTTCAAAGCTTTCCCAGGAATGAACACCTGTCTTTCACAGCATTACAAGAAATAGTCGGGTACCTCAGATGCTTTGTTGTGTCAAGTCCTCTAATAGGGACATTGTGAGTATAAGTCACATTTTAATTAATGATCAAAGCAAAGGACACCTGTAAATTTTGGTTCAGTTTCTTCAGTTCTTTGATATCAGGTTTATCCATTAGAAAAGGACTCCTTTGATGCATATCCTGCTGACATAAGGTATCTTTCATGCCTAGATGCCATGGTGACTGGAGCTTTACAAAAACTGAATTGAACAAGGTGAACAGAATACTATGTTTTTGCCCCATTAGGTCTATCAGTTAAAATCTTATCTCTAAAAGCAGCAAAACTCACCATCCTGGGCAGTCTCCTTTTATCCCCATGATTCTAATTTCTACTCAAGACTTTAGAAGGTGCCATTAGGAAGTCTTGTTGGGGTCTGGCCCTGAAAGATAGTGACAGATTTGTGTAAGCCTCACAGCCTGTTCACCACCCAAATGAGCACAAAGATGCTGTTGGGGAAGGAAGGGACAAGATACTGCCAGCCCCTGAAATGCCTCCCCATTTCCACTGAAAAAAAAAAAAAAAAAAAAAAAAAAAAAAAAAAAAAAAAGGGGGTATTCCCCACCAAAATNAAAAAAAAAAAGTGGGATTCCCCAGCTCAAATCTCCAGGGGGAACCAAGAGGGGTAAAGCAGTAGCTCAGCCCCACTAGCCCCCACTAGCCAGTGTAAACAGTGCAGACAGCATGGGAGGGACAAACCCTGAATTTCATGGAGGTGGCAACAGAACCTTTGAGCAGGGTTGACACAGAACCCTCTCTCAGGCTTTGCAAGTATTGAGGCAGGAGAGGCAAAGGGTGACTGGCCCTTGTGAAATAAAATAATGATAGAAATATCACACAGCTTCACCTAAAAGATTATTTCAAATGTTATTGATCATTTTCCATAGGGATTTCTTACCCAAAAAGGTGGCATGTGGCAGAGAGATCTGTGTGATGTTCAGTATTGAGGCCAGATCACATCAGCTACCCAAATAAAGCCAGAGTCAAACCTCTTCCCCTGAAAATACCTAAGTCCTGTATGTAAGAAGTCCTACAGTTCCAAAAATGCTCAGCATTTTAGGTGCCTGACTTTTGGAAAGCCTATTTTAATCTATGTCTAAACACTTGGAGAAGGTCATGCAATGATTTAAAATGTATACTTATTGATGGCAATTATATGGATTCTTTGCCCAACTTTGCCTAGCCAAAACCAGGTAACTAGCCTAAATAAGTTATTCAGGTTTCTTCTACAGTCAAACATGAGCAACAGATACCTTTATAGTGCAATGCCATCTGTCATGGGAAATGATTCATGCTCCAGAAGTGCCTGACTTTATACAGCTGGATCTATTTTGCCTGCATTTAGCTCTCATCTATTTCTTTAAACTGAGTTTCAAAGGAAGCTACACTCCGAAAATTGTTGAGTAAAATGTTTATCTTCTAGAAATGAGTGATTTTTGTTTGCTTTCCTACATGAAAACAAATGTGTAAATTTTTAGTAGAGAAAATCTTTGACTAATGTGATAGCAAATTCATCAAAATAGCTTCACACAAAATGACTCCTGGAAAGACAAAGATTTCCAGAAATACTCCCTCCCACACAATGAAGATTTTATAAACTGTTTTGAAGAATCTGGAGGGTCAAAATGAAATACTAAATTCTCAGCAACTGCACTATGAAATCAAACATAAAACTTCTGATTATTTCAGTGTCAGAAAACCATCAAATCAGACCTGAAGAAATACAGGAACATCGTATGGCTTAGACATCATCCACTTGGCTATACATATGTCTCTGCCTACAAGGGAAGGAAAGAATGTACTTAAAAAGGAATAGAGGATAGAAATAAAAATTGAAATATGTCTCTACATGCCACATTTTGAAGAGTGGGAAATAACCTTGCAATATGTCTTTAGAAAATACTTTCTGCATTCTCTTTCCTTAAACTGAAAGATATAGGATTGAACATTTCTGTGTCTAGACCCTCCCTCTCGCAATATCTCAAGTCTTTGCAATTATCATTTACCTTGCCTGTATCCCTGTGGATGTAAGAAATTATCATTATCCTTCTTTTAGGATGGGAAACTGTTACACAGGAAAGATTTCAGCATCCTCCTTGAAGTAACAAAAAAGTCCAAAGCTAAGTCAGGAGTTGAGCCCTGCTCTGTCACATCACAATCCAGTAACCTACTCTTTAGATCATCATTTCTGTTCTTCTTACCCTACCCTGAGTTGCATAGCCAATAAATTGTGCCTGTTCTTTTGCCAGAGCCTCCAGTAATGTTTTGCATTGTTACTGTCACTAGTCCAACAGACTACAGACAGCACTTTGTAGATATTACTTCTTTTGTTGGTAAAGCTGCACCTCTCACCAGAGTGGACTTAATACCTAATATAAAGCAGCTCAGGAATTTTTCCATGAATCTTTTGGAAAAAATGATTTGTTACAACCAACATTTTCCTTATTATCTTGCCATGTTCAACACGAGATTTCTGCATAGGCATTTTTGAGCTTTAAGAAGAAGTTGTTTTTCAGAGAGATTGCTTGATTCAGAGGCTGCTGGTTAGAGCACTCTCCCAGGGTGCAATAGGCTTGGTTGTTATCCCTGGCCTGCCTCATACATAGAAAGTAAGTTTTGCAGCCTCCCTGAGATACTGGCAGTTTTGGCATGAAGGTCTCCTACTTCTGAACAAAATTCTGACAATATTCAGGCTTATCAAAGGAAAATAAGGAAATGTTTCTAAATACAATAAACTAATTAGCAGATAGACAAACTGCTGGCTAAAAGAGTTCCCTTATCTCTGCCTCCACAATGAAGCAGGTTTAATCTTGATCTGTAAAACATTTAATCTGGGCTTAAATAGTTCCTCTTCAGGGAGAGCAATAGCGATGGTAAAGACATCCGCATTGTCAATCTGATTTATTCTGTTTTGCTGAAAACCCCATACCTTTTAATTTTCTGCACTGTATATAGGATGGTCCGTACCCAGGCTCTGATTTGTAGTAACCAATTAGTTATTTTGGCCACAAAAACCATGGCAGGGAAGAGTGATTACTTTGCTGCAGGGTTGCTCACTGCCAGCAGTAGAGATACCATTGTGCCAAGCTTCTTTTTCCCTGCACAGCACAGAAGGAGCCAGTCCTTCAGCGGTGTCCCAGCAGGATTCACAGCCCTCACCTCTCACTCAGAGGTCACTGCCCAGCAGCCTCCTGCAAAATCCCTGCTGTAAAATCAGAGGCTGACAAGCAGCTCTCTGGCTGTTCAGCTACCTAGCTTACTGGCTCTAATCCAACAAAAAACAAAAACAAAAACAAAAAAAAATACCTACAAGATTTATCAGAGGAGAGAATGGGAGTAAGGTCCCAGAAGAGCGTCAGACATTTTGTGGAGACCATAAATAAAGCCAGCAACAGTATTTCTCTCTGGAAACATAGGAGTAACACTCAGAGGCAAGGGCTCAGCTCCCTGCCGTGTTGCAGGCACCATGGATGACCTCCTCTCATCTGTAACGTGTACACAATCACTATTCCACCTAGACCGACAGTAGCCTCTGTACAGCTTCAAGAGGTGTGTTTGCACAGATGAGGTTCAACCCTAGGAGGGTGCCTCTAGCTGTGTCTGCTGTCCCAAAATATGAGGAGCAAGCAGGAATTCATGACCTTGGTCTGGAAATGAATGGATAGTCTGAATGAATATCAGATGAAAACAAAAAAAAATTAGCTTTTAAGGAGTTTTGTTCTGAAATTAAGAATTCCCCAATATGGAAGGAGGGGAGGGGAAGATGAGGAAGGGAGAGAGTAGTTTAGGAGTTCTTTCTTGTTAATTGTTTTAGTGAACTAGTTGTGACTCCCTCAACAAGCAAGACAGACCTGACAGACATGCAGTTTATCAGCCACGCCTCTGATAATGAAAGAGGTGTTGTTAATTGAAACAAAATGATTTTGCAGAGCATTCATACCCTCAGAAGATTTGTATCTGTCCTTCATTGATCTAGGAAGGGAGGCAGAGCTGAGCAGCTCTGCACTTAACCCAGCAGAAGCAGAGGTACTGATGCAAATGTGTACATAGGATCACCGCAATGGGTTAATATGTGCAACTGCACTGAAAAAAATAACTCTGTAATGAAAGTGGAGGTGCTAAAAATATTGTTTAAATTTCTGCCCTACACTGTCTTCAACAGTCAAAATCTGCTACATTTTGTGACAAAATTGTGCACTAACTTTTCTAACACAAAAAGTAAATACCAGTGTATATGTGCCATCTCAACTATGAGGTGCCCTCTCCATCTTTGTGTCAACATCCTACAGGGAAATGGACTGGACAAATACTCACCAGGAACACACTGTTGATTCAGTAATTCAAAATCCATCTGATCTTGCCCCTGCATGGTCAAAGGACAAGCATAGAACTGCAGTGTCTACAAGACCAACAACACTCCCTGTTTTCCAGCTCCCTTAATCCTGATTTCTGGCAGTACACTGTGCATCTGCCCTCCGTCATGGGAGATCCTGCATGGCTGGATCTTCCCCCAGATTTGCAAGCAGCACATCACCAGCTGGGAAGGGGAGGAGGGTCTGTATTTCCCTTGCTTTACTTGAAGAATCTTGGGAAAATCAGTGGCATAGCTTTTAGAGACAGTGAAAGTCCAGAAGGATGGCTCAAGTCTTCAATCATGTGTTTCAATGCACATCTCATTAAGAAAAATAGGCCTTCAAATGTCAACCATCCATCTCTGACCTTCCAAATTGTAATGTTATTTATAAATATCCATGTCATTCCTACTAGCAGGACAAAATTTCAGTTAACTTAAAATGAAAATAACCAGGAACTTCAGTCCTAAAATAAAGAAAAAAAGATGAAATACATTCCCAGATATCTGAAATATAAGAGATTCCTGAGATTCTCTCAGAGAGGCATGTTACACAATCCAGAAGTGTTATACTATCCAGAAGGGCTGATATTCAGCCTATATCCTGTCTCAAAGTTGTTTGCTGAAGCCATTTCTGAAAATAGTTCTGCCACAGACATTACACAATGGGCAACTGTGGTACTGCAGCTCACTAAATATGAATCAACTGGACAGCAGCCCTTTTGTATGCTTGGTGGGGTGCTGCTTTGCTGCCTTCTTTGTCAGAAAGTGAAAATCACCTATAATAAGGGCTGCAAAGCTGTATGGCTTTTTAATGCCAGGCTAGGCCTTTCCAGAGAGCTGGAATCATGTGTAAAAACTCTCTATATCAGTGAAGAAAATATGTTTTTTTCTCTCTCCTTAGTAAGACACTGGGAGTATCTCCATATTAGCCCTTCTATTTTTCCCCTTTTTATTCCTCTTCATTTATATCAAAATTCCAATTTTTCAACAGTAAAACTGAGTATAGCTAATAAGGCAGAGATCCAGGAGAAAGAGTTTTACATAAGTGTCATTGAAATATAGTGCAGGCTCTGATCTGAAACTGTAAAGGTCAATCTTTAAATAGCCAGGTCTTTTGGGATCTGACCTATCCAAGAGCATTTCAGCTTTGACTGGACTTTCTTGTTCAAATTCAGCTCTCTGGAAATAGTGCTGTGTCCAAGAGTACATCAGCAGGGCAGGGCTATTCTTAGAAAAACAAGTCAAAATCTGCTTGTCTCAATACTCCTCACATTGTCACCAAAACCAAGGACTGCAGCTGTGGATGCTGTTTCCATTGTGCAGTACTACAGCACAGCTGGCATTTCATTCTCTACACCCTATGATTTAGTCTAACCACATTCAAGACAGGAGGAAGTAATACAATTCCCTGAGCCCTCCCACTCTCAAAACACATAAGTTTTTATCCTGCATCAAACACTTGAAACACTGAAGCTGGTAGTTGACCACCAATTTTTCTATTGCCCACAGAAATAGTTTCTTGTTAACCCTGACTTGGATCCTTCCAGGTCCTGATAAAATCTGGGGATGGAAAGAATCTGACATTAATGTGCAGGAGGTGAGAGAATAAAGAAGCTAGGGGAGTGGCACAATGAAGTGTTCAGGGTCTCAAGACATTGGAAGCAGAGGATGCAGCAAGAGAGCAGCTCTAGAGGTCCCAGGTCACTTGTACAGAGCAGCAGGGAACAGTGTGGTTTCCTAAAACTGACATTAGGGCAGTGAGATGTGGAAGAGACCATAGGGTTGCAGAGTTTTGCTGGGAAAAGGAAGGGGAGGTTAAACCCCAGTCCCAGTTTCTTCTCCCAACATCACAGCTGTGCCTCAGGAGTGGTGTTCACACGGTAAGTGCAGCACGACACATGGATGAGCTATAATTGTTCCTCAGCAGATTGTGGAGTTAATTGCCCAGAAAACCATCCAAAAATTCTCTGGACTGTTCACATCTCAAGCTCTAACGCTGAAGGCCCTTTTGCAGCTTCAGCCTGAAGGTCATGGGTGAAGTCATCTGATCATGTTGAAGATGAGGAGGGTCTGACTTCCACATCTGTATCTTATTCCACTGCACAGCCTCTATAGCTCCAGACAGAGCTATAGAAGGAAACAAAAAGACTGTATCATTGCAAAGCAGGATGCTTTGGTTTGTTCTTATGAGTAACATTTCATCCATAGATTTTTGAATATCTGTTATTGTTTTGGATGAACTCAGAGCTGACATACCTGTAAAACATATTCTCATTTTCAGGGAGTCACTTTAGGCATTTGGCTGACTCTTCTGAAAAATATATCAATTTTTTGTAAGGGTGATTTATATCCAATAAGTCCTTGGTGGTGTGTTTAATATGCATTCTTTATAAAACCAGCCCTTAGCTGCTAGTTTGTTCATAAATATACAGAGAAATTATACACACATAGTCCATGTAACCTAGAACACTTTTAAGTCAGTTTTGGAAGGGGACCAGTGTTATCACAGTGAGATTTTCCAAGGCATTAAGTTCCCAATATTGTCACCATGGTCCAGCCATTATTAGAGAGAATATGAATATGGCTCCATAAGAACTGCTATTTTATTGTTGTCACAGTAAGAAAAGAAAAATAAACAAAACCACCATAAACCCACTTTGCAAAATTGTAGGTCGAGTCCACACAGAAAGATTTAAGGGTAATGAGTGCTTTCTTGACCTTCATTCAAGACTAAGACTTACTCAGCAATTCTCATTGCCATTAAACCTGCAAAACCTGAAGATTTGCGTAATTTAAAAAAAAAATAATAAAAAAACTTAGTGTTTTTAAAATCACAAAAATACTCACAATTGCTATCATGCTTGGCTTGGGTGTGCAAGAACAATGAAAAGATAACCACTGATATAGCCATGTTGACTGAAGCAGAAAATAAGGAACAGTGATGGAGATAATTTACTCCAGAGTGTTTTGAGAACTATGCTGATGTCCCCTGAGTCTCACTTAATGTGCTAACCACTGAACCTCACATTTTCACAAAGCTATAGCTTTAAGTTCTCTGTGCACTTTAGAAGCACACAAAACCTCTATGAAATCATAAAGAATAAAGTAAATGTCAAGGTTTGCAGAAAAGTACCTCAAAGCATTTTCTATTATCTCAGAGGGGTAACATTCTTGATGTCAAACAAGCAAGTTTTCTGTTGCCAGTGAATTTATATTTGACCATATATGAAGTAGAAGGGTTTTGCTGTGGTTACAAACCTGAAAGTATTTCCAGTGGCTTGCAGTAAACTGAAAATGGTCTCTCAGTTCTCCAGCCTAACACAGCAGTATGACATTGACACACCTTAAAACAGAGCAGGGGTTAAACACGACACTTTATAAAGCAGTTCTCAAATCTTCTAGTAGTGACATTTCAAAAATGAACAGAATATAATCTAACACAGGGCCAACACAAGGGAGGGTCATCTTGGAAAGCCCTATGCTTTCCCATGGTGACAGCAGGAAATTCACTGTTCCTCCTGTCCATTCAGGATTACTCAGCCACAGCCACAAGCCACTCACTTAGCTGTGTGCCAGGACAGTACAGCTGCAAAAGCAAGTGGAAAGCTCAGCCAAGATGCCCTCCACAGGGCATTGAGACATATTTTAGACTCAGGAGTGTGGCCTTTTAGACCAGACAAAACAAAGAGGCAGCCTTTGCACACAGTGGCCAGAAGCAGACTCTGAAAGTTCCTCGGTACAGCAGATGATGGCAAGCAAAGCATTGCAAATGTCACCAATGCATCATGACTTCTTCTGATTATGATAGTTTATATTTGTTAATGTTATGTATGAAGAAGATCAGAGCTGCATTATTCAGCTTGTTATTCAGTCAGACACATGCAAACATAAGAAAAAGGAAGCATAAAAATCTCATGTGTTTTTTGCTGTGGCTGTAACTCTCAGGATAAGAAAGATCCTATTTTAATCACATACTAGGGAAGCAGTATTGTAGTGGAATTTCCAGAGCTTATGAATGGGACCATGGTTGTCCACTGTACCCAGCAAGTTGGAAGGACCCTTCAGGTCCTTTTGCCCAGTTCAGCATAGTCACCATCCCCATTCCTCTTTTCCTTCACCTTCACATGATGTCTGCTCTCTCTGGAAGCTTTTTGCTTTCCTACCTCTCGTTTCTCTTTAAACTCACAATCAATTACTCTCCCAAACACGTTTTTATTTATTTTAAGCTATCACAGACACCGAGAACTGATTTATTTGAGGCACAGTTATACTTCTTCAGAAGAAATCTAATTATCAACAAACAATCTGTAGTGATGGTTTACTGCAAGTGACGTAGTGTCAAAAAAGTCATATACCGTAACATGGAAAGCAATTTTTCTCCTTATGATAAACTATCTAAATACATGCTTACTGTCATGGATTCATTAGGTTTGAGTGCAAAAACCAAGCTGCTATGAAAAAGAAGATAATGAAGATTTCTAGACCTTATAAAGCCTAATCAGAATTTTTACTCATCCCAGTTTGTTTCTGTAATGTTAGTGAAGGGTAATTCAGTATGAGAACTTGAACCTGATCTGTCTCCTTTCCTATAATCACCTTGACCCAGAGGACTGGGCTAGACACAAGCTGCACATGATGCAGAATGTGGCCTAAAGCTAGTATCTCTAAATAAGTCTTCCTGTTCAGTTCTCTAAATTCAATTCTAAGGAGTTAAACAAAGTAGGTGCCAATCCCTGCAGATTCAAAGATAATAAACCATCAGCTGTATATTTCAAGAGAGAATTTTAAAATCAGTGTGCATGTTGACTTTATCCTCCCTAATGAGTTAAAATCAAAACAATCTTTCTCATAAAAACACTGCTGAATCATTGACTTCAGAGAACATTTAAATCTTCTGGCAGGAACATAACATGGTCCTCTAAAATTATTTAGTTGAAAGAAGCCTAGTGATAATACATACCACAAAATTTCCAATTTTTGTTATGATTCATGGTCCTCATCTTTTTAGGGTTTTTTTCCCCAACAGGAAGCCAAGAGTAGAAAATGCCAAGATATTATTTCAATTATATAAGTGAATCTATCAGATCAGATGCCAAAATATCCTGCTATGGACATATTGCCTGTTGCTGACACTAAAAATAAGTATCTTGATACATGTTTCAAGTCTAGGACTTATTGAAAACCCGTCAGGCAGTTTTCCCAAATTCTGAGCATATTGTGTGCTTAGAGCACTTCTTCCAGGTATCCTCTGGGATTGTCTGATTTTCTCCAGAACAAGACTTCTGCATCATGATTCTGACCCCACTTTTGTATTTTGCTTTGCAAGCTCAGTATGACTGAATTACAGAATTGAATGACAGTGGGGTGTGTATTTTGAAACCTTGCCCATTGAGGCACACAAGCATGTTTTAAAATGGACAAGCGACATCATCTAACTTTCAGGTGAGGAACCTTTTTGGCTTCTGCAGGAACCAGTCTTTGTTTTTTTTTCTTCAGGTTCAGGGTGTGGGGAATACTTAGATAATGTGCATAGTTCCTGCTGCCACACATGTATCTGATGCTTCATAATAAGATATATTTTATATAAGTGTAGGCATATACATGCGTATAAAAGTATATAGGTTAACCTTGCATATTATACATACTCTTTTAATCCTCAGCACATGACACATGCAGCTTTCTGCAGGCATGAGTGGACACTTCATTACAAACCATGTTAAACTTTGTCCTTTTTTCTAGAAAACAGAAGAGTTTACATAAGCCCTGCAAACACAGAGTGCCACTAACATGACCTGTTAGCATGATGTCACATTTATCTGATGTCACCATGCATCTCCTTCTGTGTTTAATCTGTCAGGTCTCCAGGATGGAATGTGTCTGGATGTCCTGTGACAAGTGCTGTGTGCAGCAAGTCTCTGCAGCATCCTGCTGCTGGAGGGTGCTGTGATACACAAGAGCACTGTCTTCATTTTCTGTTGGGTGCCTCCATGGGAAACACAGGAGGGCATTCACTCCGGTCCTGTTGCTCTCTAGACAGTCTTGAGCTGTTAACACACCCAAAAGATTAAGTTCCACGTCTCATCTTTCTTTTCCTAGGATAGGCTGATGTAATGCTTCTCTCAGTGGCATGACGTTAGCTTGCATCACCCATAGATCTTTTCTCAGTCAGCCACCAATTGCATTTGACAAATCTCATTTACTACCACTGTATGCTGCCCCAGATACCCCAAGTACTGCTAATCACACAGTGATTAGTGTAGAGGAAGTGCTCCATTTGTAAAGAGAAGAGATCTTCATTCGTTAAAGAGAAGAGGTACTGTCCAAAACCAGCAATGTGATGATTGCCCTGGACACACTATCATTTATGTTATTAATGCCTGCAAGTGCCTGCTTTCCCAAGTGAGTGGCAGCACCTTCTTTTGATCCTTGCTGTTACACTGGATAACTCCCAGATATTCTACCCCCACTCCCCAAAACTCTTGAAAATATATTCCAACATGGAATGCAATAAAATGAGGCATCAGGATATCGTTGGTTCAGTTTATCCTGTAATACATGCTGAAAATAATTCTTCTTCCTTTTATTATTACACAAGTTCCACTCTTTTTTAAAATCTATTCCTTCATTCAAAAAGATTGATATTGGAGGTGGTGTTTGCAAAAGCTATTTACTCCCAGTTCTCTGTAAAATATTAGGTAGAATAAATATTTGTGCCTCTCTAAGACTAAGCTTCTATGTGTTTTACACTGCACTAGTATGTGTAATGCTGAGAGACAGTCACGGTCACCAAGGTCAGCTTCATTTCACTGCAGGATTTCCTGCATTTCTCATTAGATTTAAAATAGCTTGTGATACCACACACTATGATTTCCATTGGAAATACTGACCCGTGGCCTATGCCCAAAGTATTTTTTTCCAGGGTTGTGTGAACATCAGCTGTTCTTAAAAAAGAAGAAGGTAGCTGGCGTCACTACTAAAAGAAAATGCTTGAGAGCAAGAAGAAAATTTAACTGGAAGAAGAGAGGCAAGGAAAGGAAGGAGGGAAGGCAGCTAGCTCTGACATGACTTGCTCCTGGGGCTCAGCTGGGGATTATGGCTGTCTCTGGGCTGCCCCGTGGGGCGTGAAGCGCTCCAGCCACGGTTGCACAGCAGGAGCCCATCTTGCTCTGCTGCTGACACCCGGCACCCTGAGCGGAGGCAGAACTCCTGCTGTGCTGACCCAGCCGTGACTCTGATCTTCCCACTTCAAAGGAGGAGGACTCCTGCAGAAGGCAGCCTGAGATTCCTAAACTGTTTTTCACACAACAGATGAGCAGCTTTTGATAAACCAGAACACACAGTATAATTAGGCCTCAAACAGCATATACTAATTACAAGCACAGAATTATGCACATTCCTAATGAGGGTGCTGGAAAGGGGCATAGGGAGAGGAACTCTAACAAGCACAGGCAGTCTTCAGCAGCCACAGCCACGGTGCAGAGGAGCTGTGCCTGTAGACTTGGTGCTGCCGGGGAAAGGATGCTGAGGAAGACCAGGACAACCGAGCTGTTTAAAACAAAATTTTACATTGTTTAGGCATTGCTGCCACCAGGAACAGGCAAAGGGGAAGGTGACCCACAACATCAGGCATTCAGGATTCAGCTCTTTCCAACAACCTCCAGCTTCATCTGCAGGAGGTGACAGGAGTGAGTGCAATTGAGGATATAGGCAAGGCACCTTCAGGTCAGCCTTTGTCAGCAGATACTGTGGTCTGCTGAGGCCAGCTGTGTGTTGGCCAGGCACAGAGCCTGCTTGTCCCTGGAAATCAAAGTTTGGGGCCCGTGAAGTGCCAGAACATGCACAAGAAAGATGTACTCAGGGTTGTCCCCAGATACCCCAAGTACTGCTAATCAGCTGTGTATGGTTTAGCTGTGTATGGTTTTCACTGTGGCTTTAGCTCACGTATTGAATAGCACTGAATATGAGCGCAAGTGGAGGCTCTCTGATGGGTTCCAGAGCTGGACAGGGACCCTCAGAAATATCCCTGCATGTCAACTGTAGAACAAAAAAGGTGAAGATCAGCAAAAATTGACCTGATCACAAAGTTTATTCCCCAGAATCCCTGTGAATAGTGTTACTCCATGCAGATTGGGCTGTTCAGAGGGATCTACCTGGTGTCAGGAAACTCTAATGGTCTCAAAACCATTTATCCAGTATGAGACATCACTGTGACCCCTTTATCACACCTGCCCCCTGTACTGGGACCTGGGGTTACCACCAGAAAGCCTTTTTCCCCAACCATTCAATACTTTCAGATCCAGAACTAAAACTGGTATTTCAGCTTGTTCTCAGCCTTACTCTCTTCCTTCCTTACCCAAAAATCCGCTTTCCTGAAAGTCCATTTGCAGCTCATCCTGAGGTCAGCCAAATTAATCTCACTCTAGCAGTGGCATAAATCCTACATGTGGATGTGTGAGTTTTGTTACCTCCTGTTATAGCCCTCAGAAGTGGGTTTATCCACACAATGTGAGGAATGAAACACATAAACTCCTACAGAGAAGATGGAGATCAAAGATAGTAGTAGATTATCAGATTTTACAAAGACTGTAGTTCTGGAATATACAGGGAAATCAATCACCTCTATGTTTTAATAGAGGACGTGGAAGTTGAGACTATAATTTAGGAAATCCCATGTTACACGGCATATCTGGCAACCATAATGCTATTCTAGGAAAAGCAAATTTTATGCTTGAGCGTACTGCTGAATTCTTCTGTGATGCTGAGTAAGTCACTCTGAGCAGATTTTCCCTCATCCTGTATTCCTTGATTTTGCATCCTTCCCATTCCCCTCAGGTTGCCTCCATCTCTTCATTGCTAGGGCACCAGAAGGAAAAGCAGCAGGAGCAGAGGATATTAGACCCTGCTATTAGATGCTGTGCCATAGCCATACATGGTAACAGGAGCAGAAATGACAGGGAAAGCTATGTTCATCTCCTATAGCCTTGGGATAGAGGATGCCCAGTGCAGATGGTATCCTCGGAAACCTAAGTGCCAACTTCTGCCTGGTCACTGCTGAGCAAATAAGAACTAAGGTTTCAAGGAGCACATAATTCAGCCAAATCTGGGGACCTCTTTACAGATAGGAAGAAAAATGCACACCATTTGTGATGAAATTTCCAAAAGACCTGAGGCTGAAGTCCCTACTCTCCATGGAAAATGTAAGTGTGCTCAGGCCATTTGATGCAAGCAAATTAAAAATGGAATCCTGTAATAAAAAACCTTAAACAAAAGAGGTTTCCATTGTTGTTAAAACAAAATTATTATTTGCCTTGCTTATAATAATTTTATCAAAAGAGAGACCTTATATGGTGCTTATTATTTGTATTTGAAATTGTGGTCAGTTTTTAAGTTACATTAAATTAGAGGAGGGGATAAATGATAAATCTTTTCTATGAAGTAGTGAAATAACTTACACAAGATGCCGTGTGAGGCTGATGACAAAACCAGACACAGGAATGATAAGTGGAATCCTACACTTAGGAAATATAACGAAGTTCTGCCACTGGTTTCCACAGGATCAGCCTTTCTACACATGGTGGCACATTAATAGCCCAGATTAGTTTTGCCCATCCATGTAAAACAGCTCACTTTCACACAAAATGCAAAGAGGTTTTTTATCAGTACTCCTCAGTTCAAGATCACTTGGGATAAATAATGTTTATCCTTAACAGAAATGTCAAAGGGCATTTTATTTAAGTATGTGCAATTATTCCAATTGGAATTTGGCCAGATCACTGCAGTTAATGTCCCACTTTCACTATGGAAAGACATTTCTCCCTATTTAATTCTGGGTCTGACAACTCCAAATCAGAGGAACAAGCTAAACCACTAAGGAAATGTAAAGCAAAACCTTGATTTTACCTTTATAAACAGGAACCTGCTACATTTTCAATATGTGCAAATGTTTTTCTTGAATTTAAAGGGATAACATTCTATTTTTTTGATGGAATTTGTGTGATATTCTTAAAGAAATTCTTTTTGCATAGAAAGTGCATGGTACCATTACTTTGGTAATATGGTGCTATTACTTTGGCAGGGAACCAGAAGGTCTTTCTGGTTTGAACTTTAACTGCTCCTGAGCCTACTAAATAACAGTTAAGATCTATTCCTGGCTAGTTAAAATCTTGTACTGGGTCAGAATGTCTTTTTCACATTAAGATCAAAAAAATGTAGAATAATTCCTGACGATGGGCAAGTAATGAAATACCTCTTTTTTGCACTCTTGGAACTTGTGGGGACCTAGAAAATACTTAGTAAATGCCTTGTAAACAAATCTGTCCAATATCTAAGTGTTTACTCACATATGTGATACACATGCAAAGCAAAGCATTAAAAGATACAGCCAAGACTGCTGCCAGGTGCCCTCTCCAGACCCCACAGCCCTTTTTGATTTCTGCTATTGCTGCCACAGAGCCAGAAATTCACATTCTGCCTTGCCCATGAAAGAAGGCAGAGGGCTCAGTGTGGTGCTCCCCAGAGCACCATACTGAAACACCTGGGTATTTGCACTCTCCTCCCAGTGCCAGGGACCTGCTCAGGAAGAGAGGGCACTCGGCACAAACTCTCTCTGCAGCAATATGACTCCAGTGTAATTGGATTGCAGAGGGGATCTTCTAGCAGGGAATCATCAGGGTGACCCCAAGGACAGGATTGTGCTGGGGCACCTCCCATCCATTCTTACAGCTTGCAGAAGTATCCTACAGCCTGAGTCACCCAGGAAGTCCTGCAGACACCCATGAATGTCATCTGAGGAGCAATGCTACCTCATTAAAGAAGAGAAGGCTAAATGAAGCAAACACTAACTCTCATTGGTCAAAGTAGTTTAAATAAGCTTGAAAAAAAATATTTTCAATGGCACTGAAATGAAATTTGAATGATTTTCTGTATTTAAATATTCTGATGTATGCTGGAAGATACAATAAATGCTTTTACATGTATCCGTCATAGAGAAACCTGAGTTATTCTTGGATGTTATATGAGGAAAATGAGAGGTCTAGATTAGCACTATGAGGGTTAAAGAAGAGATCATAGTATAAAAAAATAAATTAGAAGTGTCTAATTTACAGAACCATTTTATTTGTTTTCCCTATAAGTATTTCTTGATAATGCTGCAGATTATATGCAAGCAAATAAAAAATCCTGATACAGCATCAAGGTAAAAAAAAAATAACAAAATCAAAGAACACTTTTTTCCTTTCTAGTTCAAGGTTATCTTAAAACAAAAAAAAACAAAAAACAAAAAAAAAAAAACCAAAACAAAAAAAAACCAGTGTTCAGAAGTAAAAATTTCAGGAGGAAAGGGTTTTTTCTTTGACATGAACATATCTGACAGTGTTAGGAAGCAAATCCTTTTGCTGCTTTGGCAGAAAGTATTCTTCATCTTTGCTGAAGAACCAAATTTAAATTTTCATGGCCTAGAATACAAACCCTTGGCAGTTTGTGCTCTTCCAAGGAAATCCATTCTATCATCTCACACTATTTAAGAGGACCTGCGCTCTCTGCATAGCAAAGTCCTTTGTGGGCCCATGAAGATAAACTCTTTGCCTGATTTTATTAAAAGCAGAATTTTCATTCAGAAAACACATAATTGTCACACAATGATCAAACATTTTGAAGCTATTTGCAAAAAAAAAAACTCAGCAGAGACCATGGGAAGATTATGTAAATAATTTATTTTAAGATGAATCAGCTAATGTTACGACTAAGATCAATGGGGAAAATATGATTTTAAAAGAGCAAGATGACTAAAGTCAAGAAGGAAATAGTATATTCTTTTTAATACATATAATAAGTGGTAATGTTAATCATAATTGATCTAATCATGAAAATAATACATCAGGTTTTACAAAGAGCATATCATGTTTCGTAATGCTAAAGAGGTCATGCTACATTGCTTTTTATTATCCAGAGAAGACATAGACTTGTTGAGGTTAGAGGAGATTTGAGAAGGTCTCTAGTTCAACCTCCTGCTCAAAGCAGAGTCAAGACTGGATTCAGATCAGGTTGCTCAGGGGTATGTCAGCTGTCTGTAAACCTCCAAAGATGAGATGACGTATCTCCCACCCCTTGCCTCTACCCCCTGCCCCCTCCACCTTTTAACCTAATTTCAGTTCTAGAAATCTGCCCTTTCTCCTTTGTGCATCCCAGCAAAGAGCTTTGTACCCTCAATGACCTTCCCACAGGCACTGGGAGCTGCTGTTAGGTCCTGCTGAAGCTGCCTCTCCTCCAGGTTGAACACACCCAGCTTCTTTTCACAGGGTGTGTGTTCCAAGATCCAAACAGGAAAGAAGAACAGCATCCCAGGTGTGATCCTGAGTGCCTTTTCTTCTTTCCCTGGGCCTTCAGGATCCAGAACTACTTCAGTACAGAACGAATGGCTCATACACCTCTGTGTACATACGCAGCCTGGAGGCTTTCTAGTTTTCTTAAAAAATCATAAACTGGCTACAAGATCCCAAAAGATCCATGCCATTTCCCATACTAACTTTCAACTACATTGAGCTATATGCAGGCAGATGAGCACTAACTGTTGGAAAGCAATCTCTCTGTGTGACAGTGCTGCCCTCCTTTTTCAATCAAACTGCCTCCTACAGACAGTAAGATGTGCAGTTATCAAACTTATTCAAAATATGACTAAAGAAATTATTCAGTGGAAAAACTTTTGTTACCATATCAAAAGGGCATCAGGGCATTTGCTGCATCACAGTATGCCCTTTACCTCCCAATAGTGCTGGTCAGTCTGTTCTCACTTTTGCTAGCAGTAATTACTTCTGTGTCTTTGGATGCAGAAAGTCCATGCTGTTCACTGTGGAAGAAATGAGCATGACTCACCTTCTCTTTCCATATCAAACAATAATTGAATTTTTCCATTCAACCTTTTTGGCCAGAGAAAAATTTTTCCTTATGTTCAGAAGTTTCCAACCATATGGAAGGGCCATACCCACAGAAATTCAGCATCAGTTTCTCACAAATCCTGCTTAGTTTGTGATAGGTTATCAAAAGAAAGAGATAAGCGAACATCCTCTGTTAATTTCTCTCAAAATAAAAGGTCAGAAAACCTGGCTTCAGCTGCCACATTTTCATTGAAAAATTCAAAAATAGGTATCAGCAGATTCTTCCATGAACAATGAGCAGTCTTAATCAAGGTATTTTCTTTTACTAGAAAATATATTTTAAAAAATAATAAGAAATGTCCAGTCAATTTGGCTTTTTGCAAAAGGCTGACTCCATAAAGACCAACATTATGTCATCGTCGTGTCTGATGGCCAAGTCTTCCCTGTATACAAGGTGTTTTGGACACAGATTTTCTTCTTGTCCGTACTTAAAGTAACGTCTCATTATAGTTTATGATCTGTGATTTACAAGTTTGAACTAAGATCAGTCTCAGTAAATCATTTCTGATCCAGACTAGGTACTCTGGTTCATGTAAGTCTCCGTTGATGTGAGGCCAAGGTATGCAATCACTCATTACCTATGCCATCACCTTGCTGATGGATTACTATGAAAGAAGTTGGCTCCCAGGATCCTAAGGAGAATCCTTTGCTTCAGGGCACCATGGGGACCAGGGACTCCCTGAGGCTCGTGAGAGCTGGGGTCTCCCCAGGGTGGAGGCAGAGCCTGTCCCGCCATTCCAGCCATGCCCAGGGGAAGGGCAGATGGGGGCAGCCAGGGGGGCTGAAATAGGGTCCTGTGCTGTGGGTGGGTGGGGGAAGCTCTGAGGGTGGCTGAGTAGGACTCACAGAGCTGACAGTGCCCTCTGGACCCTGACATTTTGATACAATCAGTAAAGCTTTCCTGAAACTCAGCTGCTTTTTTCTCTTTTAATGAACATCACTCAGGAGCACAGGAATTAGTAAAGTCCCACTGTGCTGCCCAAAGCCATAAGGGGTAAAAGATCATGGTACAGTTTTCAGATGGCA
Source organism: Urocynchramus pylzowi (assembly GCA_013397555.1). Lineage (NCBI taxonomy): Eukaryota > Metazoa > Chordata > Aves > Passeriformes > Fringillidae > Urocynchramus > Urocynchramus pylzowi. Next base: position 163,463 of record VZRH01003764.1, on the reverse strand, counting down.
GATGCTGATCTCATGAACTTTACCTACCCTGGGTTTGGCTCCTTCAGTTTCTAAACAGCATCTTCTATGGCTGGCACTGAACTTCCTTTACTGACTCCTAAAAGAAAAGCCTCTTGCATAGATCTTATTCATTTCCTTCCCCGAGTCACACCTATGTGGATATAATTAATTTCCTTCCTACCTAGAAAACACACTATCACACTTCAGTGTAAATACGTTTTTTTCACCTTCCAGAGAACTGGACTGCAGGATCTCTCCTGCACTGAAGACACCTATACTTCAGAGATGATAGAGCAGATCTAACAGCCTCTCAACCACCCTGCTCTGCAGAAAATGTGGCAACAGTCTCTTCAGAGGTGTCACTAGGCTGCTTCCATTTCCACCAACACATGGACCTATTGAAAAAGTATCGGTGTTGGATTTTGGACAATGAACACTGACAATGTTCATTCCTTCCTTCTTTAACTACTCCCACAAGATAATGTTTCCTCCTCTGTACTATCCTAAAGAGCAGTCCTAAAGGCTGAGTCTCATCACCTCTGTGACTACACTGCAACCCACAGTAAATGTCTATCTGAATCCAGAGAGCTGTGAATGGCATCTCTTGCCCATTCAATTACCTCTATTTAAAGCAAACACAAAAGTCATTGAGTGGAAGAGTTTCTGATCCATCTCTTCAGCAAGAAATCAAATTAAAAAGATTAATGAATTCACCAAGAAAATTATTTTTCCATAATACCTACTTAATTGTTCTTCCAGTTAGAGGATTAAAGGTGCAAATAGACTAAATTAATACAAACAGAATGGAATGAAGTAGAAGTTCTAACCAGATTTAACTTCACTGTCCATACTGACTGGATACTTCTGAGTGACTATGAATTATAATCATTAGTCCTTGGAGAAAAAAATGAGAATGTGATGCAATATCACAAAGAAAGTACTGGGCCTATGCTGATGTAAGCAGGAATAAGTCTGTCAGTACAGTGGTAATTATTAAGAGGCTGACACACGTGAGTTTTGAATGACTAGAACTGGGTTGTTATTAGGTTCACAGAGCTCACTAATCCCTCAATGTGAGAAATATAGGATAATGGAACCAGCAAGGACTGCTGTTCTGTGAGCTAGAAGAGGACATGAAGATAAAGTTTGTACTGTACAATATTATACTGTTCCTATAAAACTTTTAATGAGAAATAGTAGTTTTGGTCTGGCAAGTTCCTCAATCGAGTGTTAAATACTTAAAGCCACAAATTATTTTATCTATGTCCCAATTTACCCAAACCCCCACCTTCCAGGGAATATGGTATGTATGAATTTCTCTTTTGGTTTTATTTTTATGTCATTTGTAGCACTCTAACCCATGATATGTATAAGCAATAATTCTGACAGAATGACCTTTCAGATTAAAGACATCTCTGGATTCCATGTATCTACATTACACAATTTCATCACAGAACTCCCACTGAATGTTCAGGTTCCTGCAGTGAGCTCTCACTGAAATTCAAGTCAGTCATTTTTTAGATTCAAAATCTTCCTCATCAACCAGGTGTATAAAAGCTCCAGGTCATGCAGAAATTCAGTGCTCAGGATTTAAATATTACTCCTTAGAAAGTTCCCCTTTGTTCTTGCTTCCATGGAAACTTATCTTCTTCTCGGCATCCCTGGAGTGAAATCTTGTAGCAGATGAGAGAAGAGTGGCATGGATTAGGTCTGTATTCTAATAATACTGTCCCTAATTCTACTAAAAATCTCAGGAAGAAGACTATTAGCTCCTCTAAACGTCTTAACATTTCATTTGGTCTTCTATCAGCTACTCCTCTGTTGAGATTAATATCTTGACTAATGTTTATCTTTCAGAAAAATGGACTGTTTTAAACCCACTTATTTTGGTTTTGCTCAGTGTCCAGCTGAGAGCTCTTGTCTCCTCTCCATCAAAAAAACCACACAGTATTTCCCTCCTTTGGGGGTGCTAGCTCATTGCCGTTGGGGTATCTCACAACAACTATTTTGGCAAATACTTTGGCTTCCAGTCTCTCACCAAGAGGTCCTTTTCCCTGTCACTCTTTCCTCCAGCAGTCTCATTTTTTTGAATGTGGACATGCCAAGGTCATACACACTGTGCAATTAGCAGCAGCTAATTATTTAGCATGTACAGAACTAAACTCATCTTGTCTTTCTTACTCAACTATCCCATTGTTGTTCGTAGAGGGAAAACTCACACTACACCATGCTAGAGCTCATTTTCAGCCTTATCTGCCCCAGAAATCCTAGCCAGGGTGGCAGGCTGTCAGGATATAATCTTCTTCCTGCAGGAATTACCTGCCCTCCTTATTTCCCTGCTCTCAATCATATCAAAACACTTCTTCTAACTGAATTTACTAGTAGATCCAAGCCACTCTAAGAGACTACAATTTGAAATAATTAAGAATCTTTTACCTTTGTGTAATTTATAAAATTAAGAGGATTTCACACTCCTGAGTAATGTGTCTGTTGTGTTACTGCTAAATAACAGATTTTAATGCATAAAGGGACCATTGTAATTATTTAATGGACAGATATCAGAATAAAAACACAGACCATGAAATAATTTCTGTATTGGGCCACAAGTTTCTTCTTAGTAATATACCTCAGTTAAAAGCTTTCATTAATGGAGTATCTGCCATACAGTTTGCTGAATTGTTCCAACATTTTCTTAGTCTCCAAATACTGTCTGACCACTATTTTGAATTTTTCTGTCTTCATATCCGAGTTATTTGACATTATAATTCTATGTTCCTTGTGTACCCTCACATTTCATTTTAGAAATATCATATAATTCTTCATCAGTGGTGATCATATTAAAGAGGGTAAGTGAACACAAAATAGAGAGAGGATAAAGTGCATGTATGCAATATGTTTATTGTTGACAGAAATACTGCTGAAGGAAAAACAATTTTAATGTATATAATTGCCATTATATAAAAAACCATAAGGCTAGGCAAAAGCCAATTTCTGTCTCATGTTTAGACCAAACCTCTGTAGCTCAATTTGCAGAAAACAGGATGTTTGTGTATAACAGTAAGGTAAAAATTGTTTTCCTTTTTTTTTTTAAGCTGCAAATGATGGTACTTGCTTTTTTAGGTATTTTTAAATGAAAAAAGTCTGAGATTTGGAGATAAAAGTGCATGTTTCTTAATTTAGTGCTCTGGTGCTAAGCCACAGGAACTGTCAGTATATTGTGGAAATACTCCTGCACAACAGAAGTGAATGGAAACTTTGACTTTTATTTGCATGCATGGAGGATCAAACACTTTGTGTAAAATCAAGACAGTGGTTGCTATCCCAGATCAGTGAGAAAGAGAAAGATCTGAAATTAGAGGCTGGCAACCTAACCATTCTGGCAGTTTGACATCAATACATCAACTAGGAAGAAATGTTATACCAGCTTATTGAAAAAAAACCTATCAACTAAAGCCCTTATACAAGAAGCATTAATTTAAATTCATTATTTAAGCACATGCTTAGCTTGAGACACAGACCAAAAGCTCTGTGGGCCCTGATAGGGTATAGCCAGACACTTACAGTCACCTAAAACCAAGGTCGGAATAAACTTCTGACTCAAACATTTCAAAGAAGTATCTTTGCTCCAAAAGTAGCTTAATAGTCCCCCTGCCTCAACCATGGCAATCAGAAAGATAATGGGAGATTCCAAATTATTAGTCTTAAAGACAGAAAGGTTTAGTTAAACCACCAGCTACAATATATATGGACTGAACCATGAGACATCATAAAAAGAGAGCTTTGAAAAGCTTTCACAGATATGTCCCTCACCAGACTCAAAACAGTCTGGAAATACCAGGAGGTATTTCCAGAAGGAGGTTTTACCCCAAGAAAGAGGGAGCTGCAGAGCAGAAGCCCTGGCAGGCTGTGGACAGCCAGCTCAGGGGACAAGGCTAGAGGGTGCATGAGCACAGCCTGTGGTATTCCTGGATTCAAAAGGAGGAGGTAACTGTAGGATCTGCCTTGAGATGCAGCAGCAAGAAAATCTTTGGAGATGTATTTTATCCCAGCAGCAGAAGGTGTTGGCTCTGATTTTAACAGTTAAATATCCTGATTGTATTGATACAAAATATTTCTATGGCTCAGCTTTCAGTTATTGGATGTCATGGTTTAATCTCAGCCAGACACTAAGCATCAAGCTGCCACTCACTCACTCCTGCTCCCACAGCAGGAATAAGAACTGGAAAAAGGAGTAAAACTCATAGGTTGTGGTAAGCGTAGTTTAATAATTGAAACAACAATAGCAATATCAACATCTAAATAATAGTAACAGTAAAAACTGCAATTAAAAGGAGAAAGAGAGAGGAATAAGACCCCAGAAAGACAAGTAATGCACAACATAGTTACTTGTCACCCACTGGCCAGTCCCCAGCCTGTTCCCAAGCAGCAATCGGCCCCTCACAGGCAATTCACCTCTGTTTACACACTGAACATGGTGTTCTGTGGTATGGAATAGCCCTTTGGCCAGTTTGAGTCAGCTGTCCTGGACATGCTCCTTCCCATTTTCTTGTGCACCTGCTCTCTGGCAAACTGAAATGTCCTTGATTTAGAGTAAGCACTACTTAGCAAGAACTACAACATCAGTGTGTTATCAACATCACTCTCATACTAAATACAAAACAAAGCACTGTGCCAGTTACTAAGAAGAAAATTAACTCTACCCCAGCTGAAATCAGGACACTAGGCCATGCATTTACTTTTTAAATAATACAAAGATTTGTCTGTATTTCTTTTTTAGAAATATTATGCATTTTCCCATTGCCTTGTATTTCTAAATATTCTTCTTCCACCATTATCATTAAACAGTTACTCTGTGTATCAAGGCTTTCAACAATGCAATTGTGTGCAACCCACTCCCTAGTTAAACCAACTTTGCTGTGTCTCTACTGTATGCTGATCTCACACAGGCTCTTATACTGCCTTGCACCTGTAGTGCATCTGTTCACTTCCTAATTACACGTTAGTCAGAGCAAATTAATACCCTTGTGTATGGTTTGTCCTCTTTGTCTTCCCAGGAAGAAACTGTCTGGTGGGAGAAGTCTCTTTCAGTCATGATGCTCTGCTCAAATTTTTGTTTGACTGCTTGGCTTTTTATTTTCTAAGGTGAGTGTTATTTTGGGTGGGATTTATGTAACCTAAGTTCAGGCTTACAACATAGGTATTTACGTGGGAGATAGTAAGTCACAATTCCTGTACTGGGTTGTGAAGAAACGGATGCATTTTAGGGACACGCATCATCCTACCCGTATTAAGTATCTATACACAAATCTTACCTTAAGATTTCATTGACCACTCTCTCTATTGACTAGAAGTGTGACCAGTTCAGTAGCAGAAACAGATACCTGTATTCAGAGTCCACTCTTTGGTATATATGAAGAAGACAAGGTGAGAAAACATACCAAATGCAGGAACAAGAATGGAATTTGCCAAAGTCCCTAATACCAAAGCTGATCCTTTTGACAGCATCCAGCAGGTTTCTGAGAAGCCTGCTTTTCTCTCCTGCCTAGAAAAGGTTTTGTGCTATGCATGTTTCTTTCATTAAGCCACAGGGATGAAGCTTTGATTCCAGTCTTTACCCTTCACCAGCTGACTCCGGGATGACTTGGCCTAAGCTCATTGAGCCTCTTGAAGGCACAGCCAAGACTCTCAGCTTAACCTGCTGTTCTCCAAAAATTATATGTACAATGAAGGAAAGGGATCCATGTGCTCCCAGAAGCTCACATTGGGGAAGAAAAAGGCTCATGCTTTACTAAGTTTCCTGTGGGCTGATGGATTTGTAAGAACGAGTATCAGTGAACATCTATTTGTAGCTCACATTCCTCACTTGTTAGTTTAGGTTTTGATTTTGTGTAATTGCTAGTTTGCATTATTAGTAGTTATCTCAGTATTCTCTACTGAGAATCAATGCATCCCTGGTTATTTTGCTGTCTCCAATGTGTGCTTTTTTGATACTGCCTGAGTTGGCAGAAAAATTCTGTAAAGATGGCAAGTCCAAAATCTGCTCTTTTCTTCTCTGCTGCACTGCTTGTGGGGGATTGCCACCATATCAGCTTGTTGCCAACATCAAGAAATTTCTCCAACATGCATGAGATGTTCTGAATGTCCAATCTATTTAAGTGGAAAAAAATAGAGGGAGGCAGGATAAGAGGAAGAATGATAACAAAATTTGACTGTATTTAATGGGCCATGGTAGCAGCACTAAACTGTGCATAAAGAACTTGCTTTTCTGTCTGCTGGAGCAGGACTCAAACAGGGCTAAATCCAGTGTTTTAAATAACTGACATTCAGAAATCTCCAGGAAATATTTGTTTGTTGCTAAAAACAGTAACACATTAGGTGACACATGCACTATTGGAAAATCATTTGGACATGAAAAGTACCGAACAGCAATTTTAGAGGCTTGAATTTGAACTTTCAGAGTTGGTACAATTTTCTGACTTCTTCTCCTGGGCAAAAGGGAAGAAAAGATGGATTTGTTGATATTCAGTAACAGAGTAACCTAGAGTAACTACCCAGAGTACCATGTCTGAAGGTCATTCACCACCCAATGTGAGATGCACACAGCAGCAAAGGTGACCATTTACCTTTATGACCATTCAAAAAATCTGAGAAATAGCCTCAAATTTCTCCTTGCCCTGAAGAGGGTCATACTCTTTGTCATCTTTAGGTTATGATGGCAACACTGAAAACTACTGGGTGACCCAGCCTGGCCTCAGCTGGAAATTTGATGGGAACCAGTTTCTTTCCTCTAGAGGATACCAACACATGAACCAACATACCATATGGCCAGAACAATAGAAAGTATGGTATTTCCAGTGGTGTTTTGGAACTACTGCTTGCAGTCTCAGCTGCAAGTCACAAGTAGACAAGCCAATAGAAATTAAAATTAAAGAAAAAACCAAAAACAATGCACAAAGATATAGAAGGTTTCTCAAACTTCAGGAAAGGATTTGAGTGAAGTGAATCTATTGTTTTGGCAACTCTTTTGTCTATCCTCTGCTCTCTAATTGTTATATCTTTGCATGGAATGAACCCATGGCTGTGTCTGGAAAGTTCTTTTCCTGAAGTTTCTTGCCAAACCAATATTCTCTGCTGAGGCTGACAGGCTTTATGGAAAAGTGACCATGTTGACTTGGGGGAGAGAAGGAGGTTTTTAAGATCAGAGGAAAAGAGAAAGAGAGCGCAGACAGAAATGTGATGTGGTTTTGATCCAAAAATGCATTTTTCCGTTCAAATACATTCTTACAAAGTGCTTGGAAGGTTTTGTTTTCATTCCAATATAGGAAAAATATCAATTCTGCAATGCTCAAAGATATCATGAAGTGGAACTGCTGTTCTCCAGCCAGCTTTAAATGCATCATTAATGGACTTACTTTTGTTCTCACTGCACAGGTGCAAAGTTGGCAAGACTCCACTGTCATTAGCGAGTTACCCCAGGCTAACACCTGGCTAAAATGAGATTAAGGCCCACTACCCTTAGATTTTCTCCAATGCATGGCATGTGTTAGAGTTCACAGGGCCTCCCTCCTGTTTGCGAAGCAGAAACCAAATATATACTGTGTGCAACACCTCCTAACCTGTACCTAAACTTTATGTGTATAAGTAACCTGTGCCCCAAAAGAAAGTGCCAAATTTCCCTTATAGTCAGTGGAGAGAAGTATGTGTTTGTGAATGCTTCCAGAGGGCAAATGTGTCTGCCTCTGCCTGGAAATTTTGCAGGCTTTCGTACTCTTTCTATTGACCTGTGAGAGAATTCAGACAGTAAACTTCAGGATAACTGCTTCATTGTGTGCCTAAAATTTATTCAGAATCAGTTCTTGCTTTCAGTAAATTGGACAACATCTACTATGAATCTGAGGGGAGCAGCACTTCGGCAAAATATGTCCATTAGTAACACTGCCATTAAAAGTATCACTAAAGTAAACAGCATAAAAGCAGTGTAAATTGATCCAATCCCAAAGCCTGCTTAACTGCAAAAGTTTGTTTAAGCACTGGACCTGTTTCAGAGCTTCTGTAACTCGTGATATCATGCCAATGTCCATACCTCTGCCTAGGTTGGATTTACATCATTACTAAGAGGACATTGAGTTTACCATGATGCTAAAAAATGCAAAAGTGTGTCCTTGATAGTGGTTGATGAACAAGTAATTTGAACATCATGAATAAAAGAAGAAAATTTCTAAAGCCAGAGGAGCAGCAATTCCATGTTCTTTGGGTTTTTCTTGATCCGAGGAAGCCCCACTGTCAGAAGGACCAGTAGATTAAATAAACAATAGACATCTCCTAAAGTACATTTTTTCTTGATGAGCATAAATTTTCCAGGATTATTTACACAGTGAAAAAAAAAAAAAAAAACTGCTAGAAAGGGGAAGTTTTCTTATAAAAAAAGATTAAAAATCCTATTATTTCATGACTATCTGTAATCCTAGTCCACCTGGTGCACAGTATCTGCATATTTCTTTATGTCTTCCAGGAGCCTGGACTGTTGAATGCTCACAAGTCCATCATCTGTTTGGCCTGACAGGTAATGACTGTAAGAGATGTCCTGTATCAATCAATAATGGTGATTTCTCCATTACTGTTTGATCAACATTCATCATAAAAATTTTCCTCTTTTCCCTATATCCAGCCTTTTCCAGCAGAACCATATTAATTTATAAATAAAAATGCACAGACTCTGCAGTCTTTGAATATCATTTGCCAGATGATTGCTTTTTTTCCCCTTATCATCTTGATTTTGCCAGAATTGTATTTAACCTGATAAAAATATTTCAAAAAAAATTTGTAAATTTAAGTGCAGTCCACTGTCAGCCTGTGTTACATGAACCCCTACTGTGTGGCAAATACAGCATGTTGAAACACACTGATTTATGAAGACAAGCAGTAGCATTACTTAAACACTTGCTCCTTGATACCATTTTCCTTGAGTCTTACTGGAAAATCAAGACATTATAAATTTTTGCAAAGCATATCCAAAAAGGGAATAATTAAATCTCCATCAGCAGTCTTAATTTCTGTGGTTTATGAGTACTGAATATGTCTTTGCAACATTCACAGTTTTATTACATGCATATATATTTTTTTAAACATTTTTTACTGTACAACAACCTCTCTAGCTTCCCAGTCTTAAATGCATAACATCATGAGACTCCAGTTCCAGCATCCCTTTAACCCCTGATGCTGAGTTAACAGCAGCAGCCTCAAGAACCTGTTCTCTTCTGTGGCAGGTTGCAGATGTGCTTGCCAGGGCAGATGGCTGGGTCCTGATCACTGGAGCATCTGCACAGACACCCAAGTGTGCCATGGTTCCAAACCAGCCTTTCTGCCTCTCACAGGTTGTCTCTGCTCCCTGCTCTTCTGTACTTCCTTTGCTTCCCCCCACATACCCACAAGAGCTGCCACTTCTCTTCCTGCTGCACAGTCTCAGCAGCAGACAGGTGGATTCCTGGGGCAGGAATTTTGCCTCCTGCTCTCTGCTTTTGATATTCTTGCTGCTACTGAAAACAGGAGCATGTAAATACACGAGGTCACGCACCCACCAAGGATGCGTAGAAAGTAATTTTGCTACTTGATATTCTGCTGGGAAGGAATTTCAAGTGTGGTCCAACCAGGTTCTGTAATGTTTAGTCTATCTGATATTTTTGTTAATGATTTGGATAATGGAAAAGAGAGAAAATGTGTAGAATTTGCAGACCATGTCAAGCTGGAGGGAGCTGAAAGCTTTTAAGAGGTTAGGATTAGAATTGAAACTGCCCTTGATAAATTGGAGGCCTTGTCTAAAATTAACCAAATGAAATTGGTGAAGATAAATGTATTTCCCTATGCTTAGGAAGGAGAAGTAAAATGCTAGTAAAACTAGGAGTAAAGGAGCAGGCAACAGCACCGAGAGGAAGGTCACAGTGCAGGACAAATCAAATATGCATTTATAAACTGATGCTGATAAAAAATAAAGGATAATTTAATTATGTGTGATATTGGAAGGAATGCTGTATACGATGCAGGAGCAGTACTTACCCTGCATTATATTACTGCAACTTTGTCCATTTTGGGGCACTGCACAGCAAAAAAGCCCATGCAGATATACTGGAAAGCAGCCAGAGGGGGAGTCATGAGGATGATAAGAGGTTTAGAAAACTGGAACTATGAAAAAAGGTTGAAGGAATGGGGTTTGTTTAGTCTAGAAATGAGAGGACTGAACAGGGACATGATAACAGTCTTACAATACATTAAAGGTTGTTCTGAAGAGGACAGTGATCAGTTGTTCTCTATGTCCACTCACTGTTGTACAAGAAGAATTTAGCTTACTTTTACAAGGAATATTCTAGATAGATATTAGGAAAAGATCTCCAATAAGAGTTAATTACTAGGACAATCTATTTTCAGAGGCTGCAAAATAGCAGCAGAGGTTTTTAACCAAAGGTCAGGCAAACATCTGTGACCTTGTGATTTGCAGGGGCTCCAAACTGGGCCAAATTTGAAGAGAGTTTCTCAGGGATAGCACAAGGCCCACCTCTGGAAGCAGTGCCTGTTTCCTTACAAAGCCCTGGCCTCTGGTAGGCAGGCAAATGCCAACAATTGTCAGTGAAACCTTTCAACTTTTTTCATGCAAACTGTTTTTAACAACCATTATCTCCTCAACCTGTTCTAGGAAGCAAAGAAACACTTCAGATAAAACTTTACTCAGAAAAAGGTTCCCTCTATCCCAGGCAATAACAGTAATAACAGTCTCTATCCCTGAGTAATAACAGTCTGAATAGTTAATCTGGCAAATTATATGCAACAAAAAAACAGGATCTTAAAATACAGAATGTTAGGAAACCTTAATTATAGGTGGTGTTACCAAGCTCCGCACGTAATTTTTATTACGGTATCAACCCAAAGATATAGCCAAGGTCATCATCCTGAGAACTTGGTGAAGGACTGAAATAAAGGATATTAAAATAGTTACATGTGCTAATAACAGTCAATAAACTCACAACTATTTTTTGGCTTTAGAAGCTGGGTAGACTGCTCTGTCTCTTGATATGATCAGTCCTTTATTCTGGAAATGGGACTAATTCATAAGCTTAGTTAGAAAATTTTGGTTTTCAATTAACTTTCTGAAGTGCTTTTCTTTGCCTCTTGATCCCACTGGATCAGGATAAAATTTTAAAGATTATCTTTATAAATTTAAGAGCTAGAAATATTCCCTTGAAATTAAAGGGAAAAAAAAAAAAAAAAGGAAAAGGGGGGAAAGAAAGAAAACTGAGACCTTCACTAAAGCACCTGTATTGAGGGAGTTAAGACTTCAAGCAAAATACTGTGAGACTCATAATAATAGTGTGAGAATTGGCAATCCTTCATCAGGGTATAATTTCCTTTTCTTCTAAACCCCCTTCTTACTAGTAAACTGGTCACACTGTAAAGAAGACTAGACCCCTAACATTAGGAACAGTCCACATGTAGGGTCACAGCTGAAGCTCCATTCCCAAGCTAAAGAATGGTTACAGTCATTGAAAAAATTACATAGAATCTTTCTTAGGATATTGGGGGACTGTAATTAGAGGAAATGTATCTCTGCACACTAGAGAAAGCAAAAATGTGTAATTGTTTTACACAGTAAATTAAAAAGGGTGAAATAAGACGGGGGAGTAAAGAAAGATGTTGATTAAAGAGTAGAAAGAGCCTGAATGCATGGGGTATGCTTCATTTTGTATGTTTGAACTCTGGCCATGAAAAGCCAGTTAGTGTTGAAGGCTTGTTAGATCTTGTCCCACAGCAAGGCAGTAAACATGAGTAAGTGGATTTCTGTGTGGAACAGCTGGCCAGGATGCAGCAGGTGCACACCTGAGCAGGGAACTGCACCCTTCCAGCACGGAGCTGGGCATGGCAGCAAGGTCTCTGCAAGGGGCTAAAGCCCATCACCGACTTCTGCAGGATTTTGATCAGGCCCTAGCAAGGCTTTTTACTTAAGATGGGCTGCTTCACAGAAGTGTTGTCAGACAAATATGGCCTTTGCTTTTTGTGAATATTTTGCCCATATAGAAGAGCAGCATGCCAGGCAGCATACAATGTATATTACCACAAGAGACTTCTGTTCAAACATCATGCCAGAATTTTGATCTAAGCATTGCAGAAGTGGTTGCTCTGCCAAGCCATTCCTTTCCTCTCATTATTTCTTTGTGAGCAAGGCATGCCCTGGAAGAAGATATTAAATGAAATTAAATTTGTTTTCTTGCCATATTTGCAGAATATCCCTTGAAGACTAGGAGCTTTTGTTTTTACCTAAAGTTATGCTTAGCATGCTTAGAGCTACAATCTGTCATCAAAACCCATACCCACAGGTCCCTTTACAGTTACAAAGTAGGATGAGCTCAAGGAAATCCAGCCTTCTTCTGAAGGATACTTCTGAGGCCAATAGTCTCGAAGCCGAAGGTTACTGCCCTGCCAGCACAACTCATCTCAGTGGAATCAAAGGGCATGAAATCAAGTAATTTCAAGTTTGATTCACCCTGGACTCCAAGGCTTTTTTATGCAATCTACTCCTAGAACTCAAGTACCTAACAAGGCAATGCAGAAAGTTCAGGAAAGTATTTGGTATTTTGATCTGAGTGAGGCAGTCAGCTCCCTAATTATGAGCAAAGGAACTTTCTTCAGCTGGAAAGATTTGCCTTTACTACAGAACCACGGATTGTGGTGGAATGATGCCTTTTTATTACCAGTTCTTCTTGAAGAGGATCAAGCTCCTGGTATTTTACCAGAAGCATTTCAAGGAGAAATTTCTGGCACAAGACAGACATATGAGTGCCTTGTAATATGACACTAAGAGAATTTTGCAGTTGCCTGGTTTTCTATGTTCAGTGGCAAAAAGTTCAGAAGTCCAAGCCAAGCTCTTTACCTACATCTGGATGGAAAACATGATAGGACTGGTAGAGAGGATGAGAAGGAGCTACATATTTATTAAGAAAATGCCTAAATACCTAATTCCAGATGTGCAAATAAATCTTTGCTAGGATAGGAGGGTTTAAAATTAAAATACACTTTAAACAAACATTTTAGGGAACATGGTGTCTTTTCATGGTGTTTTCATGTCTACTAGGGAACATGATGTCTTTTCTGGACATTCTCAAGTATTCAAGGCCTCGTATTACTTTTCTCTAAAAGTAAATTTTCTCAGTGTTCTCAACACCTGAAGGGTTTAAATATTGTATATCTAAGTAGAGTGTCCCAAATGGGTACAATGATATATCTTCTAGCTCTATGATTTCAAGAAATCTAATTGTTGCTAAAATTTTCAACATAATGGCTATCTTCACTTGGTGAGAAAATTTTCATATTTTATTCATAAGCAAAGACCTGGAAGTTTGTATGATTTCATACCACTCCTCTGGAATTCTCTCTCAAGTCAGTATTGTGCCTCATCTGCATGCTAATACTGTGGGGTTTGATCCATTTGCACAGGGAACAGTGTCTAATTCCTGGCCGCACATCTTTAGTTCTATATTAACCTTGTCTAAGATTTATCAGCTGTTTGCATCATAAAAAATTACTTTTTGATAGGAGATGAAATTTTTTTGGAAGTTCTGCTATTGCAACATACCATGTTTTCATGCTAGCAACAATATTTGCCTCATAACCCACCCTTGCACTTGCATGTCTGTTGTGTAAGACTTTAGCTTAGGACATCTTGTATTGAGAGCTCTCTTCTGTACATGACTCAGTGCAACTCCCTAAGCATTTTGTAGCTATGAATCTTTTCTTATGTTAAATATCAGCATGGGAAAGACTATATTACAGAGGGCAACTATTTCTAAATTATCCCTGCAAGGTCAATAAAATTTGCAGAGGTATACTGAGATTCTTTAGTGCTTGCAGGTCACATCCATCTTCTGTCTCAATGAGCCACTTCATTAATTCAATGTTGTGTATTAGAAAATGACCTTTGGTAATGCAGAAGATGCATAATGCACTGTGAAATCACGGGCACCTTTTGGTTTAAAGAAAACTTTCTGGATATGGTCATGAACCACTGAAAAAGTAGAGTGTCTTTTACGTCCTCTTCTTTTTGAGCAAAATTTTCTTCCTTGTTTTCCAGCTCATAGACACATCTCTGTTACAAGACTCTAGTAGAATATCTATATTTAGTAAGACAGTAGATTTATATTTGGGAAAAAAACATAAGGGCAAGCAAATGACAGAAATTTGCATATATTGGTCATTCAGTATCCTCAGAAGTATCAAATTCTTAACTCCAGAAGCAAAAAATCAGAGCTTTGTCATAAATTCACAGATTTATACAAATTGGTGTAGATTAATTGAACAGGACTAAGGCCACCTCTTGACCATGGAGGTTCTAGCTTCTGCCTTTACTCTTTGTATTCTCCAGACAGAGTGGGTATATCCTGTAAGAGCCAACAGAGAATTCAGCTGTTAACTTGTGATGAGGTCCTCTTCAGCCTATTTAAAACAGAGAAAAAAAATTGGAACATGGAGAAGCTGCCAAAGTACCAAGTGGAGAAATACCACCCTGAGCAGATACCATGGGAACATGGTTGCATCCTCTTGATTCCTTGAGAAGCTCCCAGATGAAGATAAGAGGATGGGGCTAGCGACAGGAGGAAGTACATAATGAAGGAAAGGAAGTTGTGTAGTGCTCAACTCAGAAAGAAAACAAGTAGCTTCAGAGCCCATGCTGACTGGTGACACATTCAGGCCATCTGGGTTTGCTTACATTTAAAATAATGGGCTTTCCAAGACCTGGAGCAGTCCAAGATCTCTAAAATACACAGAGTCTTACTGTACCTTCATTTTGCCAAGCATGTAAGTGCAAGACTTGGACCTGCAACATAAGGACATCTTGCTTTTCAGAGCAATGAACTGCAATATGGCACTGATTAGATGTATATGAAATTCACAGTGGAAGTGAAAAGAAGTCTTCTGTTTCACAAGCACTTGCCTTAAAATCTGTTACTTGTTTTGAGAACATTACCTGCTACAGGATCTGGTCTCATCCCAGATCTCTCTGAAATTAACCAGACTTACTTTCAGTCACTTTGCATACCCTCCCTCCAGTTTCCTTCTAGTGTGAGAGTAAGACTTGAAATTACTTTACTGATTAATGATGATAGTTAGCCACAATTGGGACGAAAAAGACCTGATGCTGTACTATATACCTGGGTAAGGTGTCTCCTACCTCATCCTTACAGCAAGAACAAGACATGTAGAAAGGATGCAGTAATGTAGTAGAGTTTTAAAATTCCCCTTCTCTCAGTACAACATACAAGGAAAGTATTACATTAAAATATTATATTATAATATTGTATCATTATATAGCTATATCATAATATTATATAATTATATACAGATCTGCCAAAGCTATGAATATTCCCTCCTCTACCAAACTTCTGGGAAATTTCTTTAACTAGGAAAAAAAAAAAAACCAACAAAAAAACCAAAAACCTCCAAAAAATCCTTTTAGCATGCTACCATATTTCCCAGTGGCAGTACTTCATTGCTGAGAAAGTATCAAGTCTTCCTTCTGGCTCCTCAAGGACTGATTCTCCCTGCTCTCTCCTTGGATTCTGCATTAATGAACGTGCCCTTCTGTTTGACTCTCTTGTTGCAACCTTTCAACTCATCCGTCTGTCACTTGGCAGTAGCTTCGGGAGGGCTCTTCCCAGGGACATTTTGTGTTTATTCAAGTGTTGCTGTGCTGTGAGACTAAAGAAGCAGATCTGTTGCTTCCAGCTAAATCTGTTTATTTCCCAGCCCGCAGAACCACATATTCCCATAAAGAAAGGCAGGAAAGCAGATACCAATTTGAAAACAAGTCAGGACTGTTTTCCTTTGTCATATTCCCTTTAGTTGCATGTGGCCTTTCTCTTCAGGTAGTTCACAGTGAATTCAGAGTTTGCAGAGCCCATGTGAAAACAGCTTCTCTTTTTCTCCATTCATTTGTGATCCATTTGCTTTTACCACAAGACTCTGATGAGCTTAATGTATATCAAGATAGTGCAAATGTATGGAGGGAGGCCAGCCCTCGGGCCTGGTAGGCCCAGAGACCCCAGTGTGTAAAGAGCTGGACGTGGTCCTTCCCAATAGACTTAGGTGGGGTGCAGATGGAGCAGGAGGAGCTGTAGGTGCATCCTGTGGGTACCATGGGGTTATCTTGGGATAGAACAGCTCTCTCCCATGTTAAATGTGGGTGGTGGTTACTGCTGCAACCTGAGGGAAGGCATAGGCTTTTTCTTCCTCAGCCTGGTTTGTCCTGTTTCCATTGCTTGAAACGAAGCCCAGGTTAGGAGCCGCCCTTGAAGTCGGATGTTACTTCCTGTTCTGACCAGAGAGGAGACAAAATGAGACTGTAGATAGCTTAAGAAATTGATTTGGAGTGGTCCCATCTTCTGGAGGCTCTGCAAGAGAGCATACCCAACCCACCACGGGCTGAGCAGCAGCTGTGCCATGGGGCATGCAAAGGAAGGCTGCTTTTGGCTGCACAAGTTGGCTGCACAGGGTAAACACTCCTGGGTTACTTTCTGTTCTCCACAGGGTAGGAGCCTGTGCAGAAACACCTGCTGAAGAGTGGTTTATGTGCTGTGACATGCTGAAACAGCAGTTCTTTCTCCCACAGAGACCACCCAAAAAAAATAAATAAATAAATAAAAAGGTGTATGTGGAATTGGTGGAATTGGTCGTGGTGGCAAATATAGGAAATTAAGATAATGCTTGGCATTCAGAATGACTTACAAGAATAGCAAAAGGTTGTAGGTCTTTTCACACATACAGTCCCAGGTTAACATGTACAGTATGGATACAAGACAATAACAACAGAACTACCAGCAAGAAAAATTGCAAAAACTACAATAAAAAATTACTTTTATTTAAATCAAGCTTTGAAAAGGCACACATGCTAAAAAGATGCCAGAAACCATTTCATTCACTTTGAAAAAAACACCCATAAGTTAAATAGGTGAAATTCAAAGCTTGCAATACTGAGCTACTCTGAGTTGTGGGAATATATGAATTAAAGATTTATGTAAATACATTAGAAAAGACAGACCAAAAGGAAAACATCAAGAAAAGAGTATAGCTCTCACTCCCTGAACAAGGGACAAACAGTCCAGTGCACACTGAACAAGGCTACTGGCTGATTGCAAAGAGGATTGTAGTCATCAGAGAATGGAAGTCTGACTGAAGCACTCACTGGGACAGAGAGCTTCATCCAGCAGCAAGGACCAGCATCCTGCTAGGGCTGTCCTGCCAGCAGCCCAGTGGATGCACAACAACTTTGAGAATTTGCAAGAGCTAAAGAATCTCTGCACTTGAAGACTAACACAGTAGCCTCAAAAACTACTCCAAAACAGACCTAGGTCTTGACCAGTAAAGACTGGGGATCAGCATATAAAGTTTGACACCTGGAAGTGCCAATGCCAACATTGTTGAATGCTGGATTCATATAAAGGTATTAAGATATTGGATTGTGGAGAGAATGTCAGCCTATAAATACCTTATCATCAGCCCTAGCTAACAAAAGGGACTTGATAAACATTGTCTTTTTCCTGTGTCTCACAAACATGGAAACCAATTTTCAGCTTAGAAATTTACAAAATAAATAAGAACCGGAAAAATCTACTGATTGTAGACATGGTCCCTTAAGTTTAGGACACAAAGCTCTAGGTAGATTGTGCACCTCCACATCTGATTAAGAAAAACGTGTTTGCAAACAAAACATGGATTGTGTTTTCCAGAACTACCACTGAGACCATGATAAGTTATCAGACAGTTTGTGTAGGGCAACCCATAAGGCACACTTCCTACCCCATTATGATCTAAGCAAGGAGCTCTGAATATTAGATGTGCTATTGTGTACAGGCCACAGGATATCAAATTCTCCAGTACAACAGGAAAGAGTGGTAAACCCATCCCTTACACTCACACACAATTATTCAAACATTAGAAAATAACTGATGCTTTGTATTGGCCCGAATGAACAGTGACACAGGAAAACCATCCTGTTGCAGATGTCAAAAAAATACCCAAGTCAAAGAAAACAAATAAGCTTAGTGGTTGGTTGAGTACCCTCAAAACAAATTAAAATGTTAATAGTGGGTTTAACTATGATAGCTTGTCTTGAATCTAGAAACCAGGTAAAATTATTTCTCAACACCAACTAAGAATCCGGATGAATCCACATATCTGTGTGGGTTTTTTCTGTGATTTTCTTTTTGCATACAAAAATAGGCAGTGTATTATTCCAGATTATGAAAGTCTGAAATCAGTCTAATGAATAATCTTCTCCCAGATAGATGAAATAAAAACTCTACTTGTCCTCATTCTTTTATTTCCCAGGATGGCTATCATAATACACTCATATTGCACACTATATTGTATTCTTTATATTGTTTATATTCTGCAACTCTTCTGCTACCTGGAATCCACTACAGGCTACTGAGGATTCCTCAGAATTGAATGTGAGAGCTGCTTTTTGCCATCTTTATAGGCAGGAAGGCAAAGTTCAAACATGTAGCTGCACTAAGAATAGATAGGCAGATTCACACCACAGGTCAATCCAGCCTATTGCTCAGCTCCAGGAACTGATGTAGGGGGAAGAGTATGAAAGCAAGGCATAGACTTGAAAATCCTTGGCTGGGAATGTGTTTATCCCTTTAACAGCTCTTGGTAGACCTTTTACTCCAATGTATGTGCTCAGTTGTGTCTGAACCCATGTAAACCTTTAACAGCCATGGTATTTTTCATCATGGCATTCCACAGTTAAACTCTCTTTCTCAATGAAACCTTGTCCTTTTGTTTGCTTTGAAACTGCCCCTACTAGTTTCATTTAAGGATTCCTTGTCCTTATATTGTAAAAGAAAGCAAACACTTGCTACTTACCTGTAGAGTCTGCTTGGGTCTATCTGCTGATGCTTTCAACATTGATCAGTAGCTTAGCATCCTCATTACTAAAAGATCCATAAGCAACAGAAGAAAATATATGACTAGGATTAATTCAGAAAAGCTCAATAAGAGAATATTTAGTATCAGGTCAGGACTGAAACAAAATTTGCTTTTACCCAATTCCCCATACCTGAGGGAGAAGCCATGTCCTTACCATGTCCTTAGAGGGCTCAGTTGCTGTTGAACTCAGTATCTTCCAAGACTAAGCTTTGAGGTGAAAAGTGTTTTCCACTGACAGCAGGTTCCTCCAGGCTCAACACCTACTAGGTACAATTCTGCCTGACAATGGGCACTGGATCCTGGGCTATCAATCAGTTAGAGTCAGGGGTTTCTGGTCTGCAGGGAAAAATGTTTTCCTGTATTTTTTGCTGCATTGGTAGTCAGAGATCACAAAAAAGTAATATCTCTGAGTGCTATAGTAGATACCTCTCTGTGTTATCTGATTTGCAATGAAAATAAGCAAATGAAAAGAAAAAATCTTAGATGAAAAATACTTGTGTTATCTGAAAATAGTATTACACAAGTCTCTCTTTTTGGAAATTATCCATTCATTTTCTTCATAAACATTTACTAAGGAGAAAAGTATTTTATGAACATATGGCACTTGTCTCTGTTTTGGATGTAAAAACGTCTGGTATTTTGCTGACTTCATTTCATTGTGAGTCACTGTGTAGGTTTGTATAAACACCAGGGTATTTTCATCAATTAGAAATAACTGAGATTTTCAACATAACATTCCCATATTTACTTGCACTTGAATAGTTTTGCTAATACCCTAGACAATACACATATAGATGTATTTACTGGACACATGGGATCCTTGTTCCTAAAAAAATTCCAGTCAAAGCCTGAGGACCTATGACTCTACCCTAAAAACCCACCGTATCCATTAGCAAAATCCTTTCAAATTTTCCCTGTAAGTGGGTGTTCTTCATCAGTTAGGATACTGTGGTCAGGAAAAATTAAGTTTTTGAAAATCACTTTCTAATGGAAAAAAAAAAATACTATCAAATGAGCAGGCTGTTTCTTAAGATAATACAGCATGCACAGAATCTCATCTGGTTGTTTCAGATAACCTTTCATTATAGTATGTTCCTGCATGTTGCTGGGAACTACATATCCAGACTGAGCAAATCAATTGCCCTATCAATACTCCAAGAATTAGATTGATTCTGTCCCAGCTTTGGGGTACTGCAGGAGAGAGAGGACACCAGAAATCCTGCCTGCCTCAGGAAACTTGTAAAAAGACTCACTTTAATCTTGATCCAAATTACTAGCACAACACAGAACCAAGACAGCAAACCCAAGCCACTGTGGTGGCATCCCTAGAAGTGGGTGATCACATATGGCAGGACAAGAAATAGGTTAGAAGAAGAAAGTGCTTATGCTACTGTTGAGGGCAATTTCATGGGAAGTAGATGATGTGGGTTCAAATCCCTTTAGCAGAAAAGAGTGTCTATAATTCAAGGCTCCTGGATAACTGCTCTAGCCTGGAGCTAGTAGGTAAAATAGAGATAAAAGCTGTGTGAAGATAGCCTGTCCCATGGCTGAAATCACACTTGCTAGTCAACTTGATTCTGAAGGCAAAAGGAGAGCATCTTCCCCGATCTCGCCACAACCTTTGCTGTTTGTCCTCCCACAAGGTGACACTAGATGGCAGCAATTGAAGTGGCAGCAGGAGCTGCAGGTCTTGCTGGCCCAGAAGGCGCTCCCGCAACCAGATGGTCAAAAATACGGGGAACGCCTGATAGTCACCTCTTCTGTCCCTACCTACACTGCCGAGGTTGTCACAGGACTCAGGCAAGTCATGAGATACAGACATGAAAATGAAGTCTGTGCCTTGACTGTCCTGCTTATCATACCTGATCTAGTCAAAGGTGTCACTGCTCATTGCAGAGGAGTTGGACAAGTTGAGTTTCAAAGGTTCCTTCCAACCCAAATTATTCTGTGATTTCGTGGTTCTGTGATTCTGTTTCTTTTCTCAACACTGACTTGCCCATATCTGGTTGACCTGTTTTGTGTCTGAGGCCCCTTAGCCTGCATTTAAATGGCAATTTTTCACAGAGTAATAGAAGGTATTAACCAGTCTATTATTATGTTTGCTTCTTTGGAGTCAAATGGGTTAGGTGTTTCATGGCATTATGGAAATACTCACAAAAATGGCCTTGCTAGTAAGGAAAACACCGTAAAGAGTCAAGAAGCACGGTACTAGTGGGACAATATCATAACTGCTGTTTGGACAATTAACTTCCAAAAGAAACCAATGGAAGGAAAAGCTGAGACTCCCCAACACATGAGCAGTGCCAATATAGCATATGTTCTTCTTGCTTTATTAAGACAAGGCTTCACTGCCAGCAAAATCACAGCTATTCAAAGTTTAACAAAGATGTATCAAAAGAGAGTGACCAGCAAGAGCATTAGTATTGCCTTTGAAATATTCATGTTCTTCCTGTCCTCCACATGACAGTTTTGTTCAATATCTTTGCCACAGTTAAAGCTGTCTCCACTGCTTCATTACACCTGCCAAGTTCTGAAAATGTGTTTGGGGCTTAAATCTGGATATCAAGGCATCCGCAGGGGAAAAGAGCACAGCACTTCACACAGTAATTGAGATTCTGACTTCGAGCTAATGAAAACAAAATCCAGTGCTTAGTCACTGATGGGAACTGCAGGCATTTTAGTCAAGACCTCGAAACTCAATTGCTGGCTGCAACTTCTGCTGCTGCAGTGTGGGGTAGTCACCTAAAGATAAGTGCCTTATACGACAGCCAAATCATTTACATCTTTGAGCAATTCTGGCAGTGGCCTAGCTGTCTGCCTGCCAAGCAGCAGGGAAGGAGAAGGGAGGGGTGGAGACATGAATTGTCACTGTGCATAAGCATACACGAGGTGGAAGCAGTGGCAGGTGATTCAAGACAACAGAGACACTCTCAGCATGTGCAGGAACAGGGTTTTGGGAGCGAAAGAAAATGAGAAGTTGAACTTCAGGAGAGACATAAATGGTGACTAAAAGGGCTTACACAGGTGTATGAGCAGCTAAACGAAAGCTAGGAAAAATGTGGTCCTGCTGCTGAAGGGGGCAGGAGACCAGGAGACAAAGGACCTGGAAGTTCTCAGTGAGGTCTCTACACTGATCTTTACCAATTAGAGCAGTTTTCAGCAATTCCAGGCCATGAGACCAGAAGGACAATCTGGAGCAAGGAGGAATTATCCACAGTAGAGAAGAATCAGATTAGCAAATATGAACAAGAACATGAGACTTGATAGGACAAACACACAAGTGCAGAGACACCTGGCCAATGTCACTAGAAGGTCAGTCTCAATTGTCTTTGAAACATCATGACAAGCAGCAAAAGATCCTGACAGCTGAAGAGAGTTCATGTCACTCCTGTCTTCAAGAAGGGCAAGGAGATCGGTGATACCGTAGCCCAGCCAGCCTCACCTCAGTCCCTGGGAAGGTGAAGGATCAAATCCTTCTGGAAGCCATTTACAAACATGAAGGACAAAATGGTGATTAGAAGCAGTCAGCATGGATTTACAAAGGAGAAAACATGCCTGACCAACCTTGTATGATGAAATGTCTGGCTTGGTGGATCAGGGGAAAGCAGTGAAGATTTTTAATCTTGATTTTACCAAGTGTTTCAACAGTGTCTCATATAACATCTTCATGGACAAAGTGAAATACTGGCTAGATGAGTGGATAGTGAGATGGGTGGAAAACTGGATCACAAATGCTCAAACATTTGTGATCAGTGGCATGAAGTTTGGATGGAAGCTAGTCACCAGTGGAGCACCTCAGGGGCTGGTACTGAACCCCATAGGTTTTAGTGTCTTCATTTATGACCTGGATCACAGAACACAATGTACTTTCTGTATGTTTTGAGACAATACTAAACTGAGAGGAGTGGCTGATGCACCAGATGAGCATGACATGCTGCCATTTAGGATCTTGCAGGGTGGAGAATGCACTGACAGGAGTCCCATGAAGTTCAACAAAGAGAAATCCCGAGTCCTGGCCCTAGCACAAGTGGGGTCTGACCATCTGGAAAGCAGCTTTGTAGAAAAAGATCTAGGCACCCTGGTGGCACCGAGTTGATCATGAGCCAGCAGTGTGTCCTTGAAGCCAGCAGCATCTTCCTTTGCATTAGGAAAATGTTGTCAGCAGTCTGAGGGAGGTCACCCTTTCCCTTCTCTCAGCATGGGTGAGACTCAGCAGGAATGTTGGATCCAAGCCTGGGCTCCCAGCACAGAAGAGTCCCTTAGATACTGGAGTGACTCCAGGGAAGGACCACAGAGATTATTAAGGCACAGGAGCATCTGTCATACAAGGAGAGGATGGTAGAGCTGGGACTGTTTAGCCTAGGAAAGAAAAAGCTTGGTGGAGCTTATCAGTGGGAAGGGAAGGTGAAGAAGATGGAGCCATGCTCTTCTCAGCAGCATCCAGTGTCCAGACTTGTTTCCCAGAAAGGCTACAGAGACTCCATCCTTGGAAATTTTCAAAACCCAAGTGGACACAGTCCTGGACAGCCTCCTGTGACCCTGTTCTGAGCAGAGGAGTCAGACTAGGTGATCTCCAGAGATCCCACCTGACATCAACCATTCTGTAAATGTGTGAATCTGTGATTCTGTGTCAAACAACTTAGTCTTCAGATGTTCACCACTGCCTTCTGCACTGCAGAGTCTACCCAAACCCTGCAAGAGAAGCATTGACAGCCTAATGCTATTCCTGCAATGGTGCAAGAAGTAATCTGACATTATTGTCTTCCCCTTATTGCGCATGTCTGATTTGTTCATGTCGTGCTCATTGCCCCAAATAGAGAAGGCCCAACAAGCCTGTGCATTATTTTTTAAAGAGGAGCAAGAAATAAAAAATCATCTTCACAGTTCAGGGACAAAGCATCTTTTTGGCAACTCCCTGGGGAGATGGTTTTGGCTTACTGTCTCATTTCCTCAGTAGTACAAGGCACTGTAGGATCAAGAAAATTACAGGAAAAGATGAGCAGGCACCTTCTGTCCTCCTGTCTTAGGATATCTTGTGTTCTGTTGGAGCCCTACATATGACTTTTTAAAGGAATAATTGTGGTTCTCAGAAAACAATTACTCAAAACTTGCTAAAAATAATAGAAAATTGAGATTCATCTGAATTTGGAGCTCTCTGCCAGTAAAACATGCTTCAGTGTGAATAAGCATTTGCTAAACTGACAGAACCTATGGGCAAAGCTAATTATCACTTGCACTGTGGTATTAATGACAGAGAGCACCTTGGTGACAACACTTGGCGACAACTTGAGGCTGACAGGGCCCAGTTGTGCCAAAGGACACGCTTTCATCAGAAGCTACCGTCGCTCCTAAAATACTAAGAATGCTGTGAGTGCTTAAAAAGCTCACTGAAAATATCCAAACCTTGCAACTACTGGGAGAAACTTGAAAACTTTTCTGAAAGTTCAACAGTCTAAGTGGCAACAGTAGTCCATGTTATTGATGATTTCAGATAGCCTAATTCATATCATTTGAACATGAGTTCAGCAGTGTTTCTTACAGTTCCTCTTCTCAGGCATAGAAGAGAAATCATCCATCTTTGCCATTGTAGGGCTCAATCATTTGAGCAAGGCCTCTGTCTTTTTTTGACAGTCAGACAAGGGCTGTTCTTTAGCAGCAGAAAGGTGGAATTTTATACATGAAACAAGGAGGCCAAGGTCTTGAGAAACTTCTTCTTACCATAGCTCAAAGTAATTTTTTCCTTAAAGCAGTGTCTGTTGTCACACACTGTCTAGATTTACAAAGTTATTATCGTTTTTGCTAATAAATACCCTGTAAGATTTAGTAGCAATGTCAGTGGCTTCATTTGTTACAACTAGAAAGATTTTCAGCTTTTTGTAAACTCTTAACTCATGATACCTTGTTCAGCTTCTTAAGATTTTAATAAATATCAGGCTGTGCTAAAAATACTATTTGTCAGATGACATTTTAAAAAATGTTTGGGATAGAGCTCTCAAAGGCTATTGAAATGTTTTGAGAATATTTTTGACTGCCGATGCACTATGAACAGCAGGAGACCTTGCTGACCCCACCAGAGATTAATGGGTTGGAATTTGCCTTTCTGAGGAATGGAAGACGTCAACACTAAAAGTTCCCTTACCCCACAGATAGCTGGTCCCCAGTCCTGTTGTTTTTTCCAGTCTTCAGAAAAATCCTTGGCAAGAACTATCATTTTTCCAGTCATCAAATTTCCAAGAATCTTTTCTTTACATCTCTTTCTTTTTCTTTGATGGACTCTCTCACCATAGTAATTGCAGACCTCTTGCAGCACTGTGGGCCAGATGTGTGTGTAAGCCAAATGGCTTATGCCTGGAACAACAGCAAATGAACAATGAAATCCAGAAATTAGATGAAAAAAAAAGGGATGCTTTTTCTTTTAATATAGAAATGTTTCTCACTTCTTAATTGATTTGATTCAACTGCATAATTAGTTTTGGCTCATTGAATGGCTGTCTGATCATGTAGGGACACCATGTCCAGTGCCACCTTATACACATCTGAAATTAAGTTGTCAAAACTGGCAGCACTGCAGAAAAATTTTCACAATTTAACCTAAGACAGAAGAGGCAGGTGAACTCTTTTTTCCTCTTTTTCTCAATCCAGATATACCAAAAAGCTTATTTCCTTGAACAGATCACCTAACTTCCAATGAATGAGTGAGTATGCTTTTGCCCTCTGCTGCTTGGCTTATACACACTAACATTGGCCTATTTCTAGGTTCTTTCAATAGTATTGTTCCTGTTCAAATGGTAGAGTTTGAGGTTTTGGGCTGTCTCACTGGTGAGAGACTCAGATTTATAAAATTAGACACATTTTTAGTTTAAAGCCCATCAAAATGCCTTCAAAATGTTTAATTTTAAATGAGCTGCACTGTACAAAGTCTTACACTTGAAAACACATTTAAGTTAGACGCCTC
Source organism: Urocynchramus pylzowi (assembly GCA_013397555.1). Classification (NCBI taxonomy): domain Eukaryota; kingdom Metazoa; phylum Chordata; class Aves; order Passeriformes; family Fringillidae; genus Urocynchramus; species Urocynchramus pylzowi. The sequence continues at coordinate 137,536 of VZRH01003764.1, read as the reverse complement.
AGTTGGGTTGTACAGAATTACAACTGTATTCTGATTTTCAGATTGACTTACTAATTTTTACCTATATTATTATTATTATTATTATTATTATTATTATTATTATTATTATTATNATTGACTTACTAATTTTTACCTATATTATTATTATTATTATTATTATTATTATTATTATTATTATTATTATTATTATTATTATTATTTTCAATTTTTTTCCTCTGCTATGATGCTATCCTGTCTCTGGTAAATAAAGAAATGGAAAGCTATCTATCTTCTATGTGTAGTTGTATCTTGCCAAACACCTAGAAATTAGAAACACTGTTTTTTTAGGGAATGTGGATAGCTCTAAGGAATAGTTGATAGATTCCTTAAGTTCTAGGCCTCATGTTTACATCTTAGTTTAGACTACTAAAAAATCAATTCTCATATATACTAGGAATATTACAGTCAGTCAAACCTCAAAAAATCAAGGAGATGGAGTAATACAGAATAGTCAGAATTACCTTGGTTCTGGTAAAGATTACAAAGAAATCCTCACAGGAGTCATTTTTGGGAAGGAGGGGAAGTTGGCTGGGAGAAGCCAGTGTAAATCTACCACTGACAAACTGCCTGGCTGACTTAGCTGCCCTCTACAATAGGAGGACTGGTTTTGTGGAGAAACAAAGCAGTGCATGTCATTTGCATCAACATCAGCAGGGCTGTTGACATAGTCCCTTCTGGCACCAGCCCTGGAGACAAACTGGGCACACATGGACCCTGGGCAGATTCCAAGATGCATGAAAGGCTTTCTAGTCTGGCAGGCTTAGAGAGCAACTTTGAGGGAATGACACTGAAGGGAATGACATCTCTGTTCCTCAGAGATATGTGCTAGAGCTGACACTGACCTGATGCAGGAGAACAGACTGCAGCTCTGCAAGGAAGTGCTGGGCTGGTCTTGGACAGCAAGTTAAATATGAATAATCAGTGCATCTTTCAAAAACTAACCATGCATTGGCTGCATTAGCAAGGTGGTCGCAAGAAGACAGAAGCAAGAGGTTGCCAACTCTATTTGGTAATTTTGTGTCCCTGTCTGGAGTACTGAGCCAAATTAACTGAGTAATTTAACTGAGCCCATTTATGAGAGAGATTTAGTCCAGCTAGGAATATCTCCAGCAGAGGTGTGGGGATTGGAGCAGCTGATATTTGATAAGGTGAGTCTTTCAATGTGGAGAAGACTAAGGAGGGGTCTAATTGCTGTCTTGAACTACATAGTGGGAGGTTGTAGAGGAGACTTATAGTCTTCTCAGAGGAACACTGGAAGGGACAAGAAGCAGCAGTAAAAGGCTGCAACAAGGGAAAATCTGACCAGGTCTGGTGAGGGCAGTGCAAAACTGGGACAGGGGCTCAGAGATGCTGGTGGCATCTCCATCCTTTGAGGTATTTAAAATACATCTAGCAGTCAGACCTAGCTGTAAGTTAGAATCATTGAATCATAGAATACCTCAGGTGGGAAGGGACCCATAAGGATCAATCCAAATCCCTCTTTCTCTCAGAACTACCTAAAAGCATGAAAGTATAAAGTATACCTAAAAATAAACCATCTGGATAAGAGTACTGTCCAGACAGTCTATGTACTTTGATAGTCTTGGTACTGTGACTGCTTCCCCAGGGAGCCAGTTCCAGTGCCTGACCACCCTCTGTATGAAGAACCTTTTCCTAATATTCAAACTGTGAACTTCCCTTGACACAGATTCATTCAATTTCCTCATATCCTTGTTAGCCCTGACTTGAGCAGAAGTTTTGCCTGGATGACCTCCAAGGTCCCTTTCAACTGCAGTTATCCTGTGTCCATGTCTCTAAGAATAATTTAGGTCCTGTTTCTCACAGTGAACTAAGGAACAACAGTTGTCACAGCCACTACCCCAAAGACAGTATAAGACACAGGATCTAACATCTTCCAATCAATAGAAATACTTCTCTAGTCATGTTTGAAAATACATCTCCTTTACTAGTCTTGGAAAACACCCAAAATCCAGTTTTAACAACCTAACTGGGAAGGACTGGAAGAAAGAATTCATCAGGGTAGAAGGAAGGAGCCTGGGATGCCACAAAGCCACTAAACTGAACTTTTTCTCTTTCCTGGGCTCTCACAAAGGGATTCTAAGTGTGGTGGAGTGTGGCAAGCATGGGCTGCCCCTGGACCCAGGGCCTAGCACACCAACCAGGCCACAGGCAGCCCCCTTCTGCCAAGCCAGCCAGTGTCACCGCACCCAGAGCCGCGAGCAGGCGATTTAGGTCAACCCAGCCCCTTTCACCATCACTATGCTTGCTCCCAATGCAATAAATAGAAAGTCTATTTTGTCAAGCCCAGCTGTTTTTATTCAAGAACTTCTCAGAGGAAGCCTGAGTAAGTAAACAGGAAAGCAGGGGCTGTTTTTACTTCACCCATCTATAGCCAGTACACGCGGGTTGACATCAGGCGAGGGCCAGCTGCACTGAATGCACCCAACAATTTGTTCCCTAGGCAGCAGCACCAGCACAAGGGCAGGCATGGCTGGAGGGAGGTACAGACAAACACAACACCCAATACCCCTGTGCCCATCCTGGATGCCCCCCAGGTTCCCATCCTCGCTGGGAGCAGCAGAAAGGCAAAGGGGCACCTGGAGGATCATTCTCTCTCCAGAAATTCACCAACAAGACATTTTTTCCTGCAGGAGTGGCAGCCTCTTAGTGCAGCTTCCTGATCATGGGGAGCCTCTCCACAGTCCCCCAGGACCCTCATGCTTGTGTGATGTGAAGTGCTGCACCCAGAAAGCACTGGGCACCTATTTTTAGCCCTTGTAGACTGGAATTGCAGGCTGCACTGCAGATCTCCCTGCAGAAACACTGGTGGGAAGGAAAAGCAGCACCACACTGTAATTTTGTCTCTAGTGATGGGGTTTTCTTTCTAAATCCTGAGTATCATTTTCATTCACTACTCCAGGCTACAAGAAATATGCTTCACCTACAGCTACAATGTCTTCTCTCCTGCCTATATGTCATCAAATAATAAAACGTGCAGCAGTTTTATGGTCACTGTAGAGTTATTACAAGACTTATGTGTACAGAGCACACCGGCTTATATGACCACCCAAGTGATTAATAAAACTGGTTGCCTGCTAGAAGTGATCTTTAACTAAAGGTTGAACAAAATTGGTCTGGAAACCTTGAGAATAATTTAGAGTGGTTGCTTAAATCACAGAGACACAAAGTCTGCAGGAGGTGGATCTTCATGTAGCTTTCATCATTAATGTTTTTTCTCTCCATGGTCTCAACACCTTTAAATAGAACAACCTACCAAATAATATTTATGTTAATTTGTTTATTTGCTGCCATAGAAAAATAACAACAGCAACAACAGTGCTAAGGGAACAAGTGTGAATAGTAGTGAAGAAGTGCCTTGGTTATGAGTAACTCTGTCTCTATTTTAAACATACTGAGCAAATTCTGCTCAGTTACACCAGCCTAAATTGGAAAAAAATTAATTCCATGATAATTGAGGACAAAATTTAGCCTGCAAGTTCAAATCAGCACTTCATAAAATAACAAAATCCACTTATTAATTTTATAAATGACTCTTATTATATTTTATGCATTACTTGTAAAATTTTCCTTGCATATAACTTAGTTATATGCATAAACTGAACATAAATTAATTTCCTTATGTGTTTTGCTACTTGTTAGTAACTTGAAAGTCACAACAGTAGGGATCTTAACTTATATCAGAGAGTAAAATGACCACTAGATCTGCAACAGAAAAGATAGGACATGCAGACACAGCAAGTCTGCTCTGCCAGGACAGTACCACCTTATGTTTGGTTTTTATTGTACAAATCAGGTTGTAGTGTAGAGTACAGTGAGATCCCTCAGAAAAACAGATTTACTCCATGGTTTTCTAGATCCTCAGTTCACTATAAATAGAAGCACATGAAGACTGTTTGGGAGACATTATTTGTTCTGCATATATCCTATCATTAAGGGGGCTTACTCATTCTCTACCCTGTCTTTAATCTGGAAAAGATAAAAAAATAAGTAAACAGTAAGTTTAGGCTAGAAACTTCTCTGCTGTTGACCAGCTGAGTCCATGTCATACTGCCTCCCAGTTAATGCCCAGCTGCCTTTTTTAAACTCTCCTGCTGCTTCAATTCCATAGAGTCCATCTGCCAGGCAGAAGTCATATACAGTGCCCAGAGAGTCACTAGATAGACTTCAGCATTTACTAACTTTAGTTAAACTCACCAGGGACCACTATAAAGATTTGTGCAGAACTAACATAAGTCTTAGGTATTTGATCCAGGGTTTAATGTTACAGTCTCCAGCTAACACAAAGGTTTTGGGGGTTACTGTTCCAGTAAAAAGGCAAAAATTTCTGACAATGCAAATGAATATCTGACAATAGACATTGACTATTCCAGATGAGTTTGAATTTGTTGAATTTATATTATAGAAATAAACAACCTCCGACACCTCTTCTTAGGTCTTCAAGTGGTGTAAAGGAAATATAAACTACAAAAATTCAATGGAGTTACTTGAATTCAAATGAGATTAGAACCTGACTCTGCATCTCTTGCAAGTGCTCAGTGTTCTTCAACACCCCACCACTATGTAAATGGCTCTGGCCATTCATAGTCACGTCCAGAAAGTCTTAACAGATGCCTTTCAGAGCAACTGCTACTACATGGTTATCTCAAGTCATGATAGAGTGATTTAACAGATTTTCTCTTTAACCTTGTGCAGGTGTCAGAGTGCAGGTAAAGAAAGAGAACGAGTCCATGCCTGCCATCAAGTCCATCCTTTCTAGCCTCCCTCTGCATCAACCATTCAGAAGTGTAGTTATGGAGCCTCTTCTCATTCCAGCTCAGGGAGACATACTGCAGTGGCCAAATTCTCATTGTGCTTTCATTCAAAATAACATGGTACAACAAGATCTCAAGAGTGACTGCCCTTCTCTAACCCTAACCTCCAACAGCTTAATGCCAAACATCCATGCCTTTTAGGTTTAAGTATGAAAGGGGGGAAAGAAAATATCATCTTACTGTGAAAAGTCAATACTTCATTTTAAATAGAAAAGCAGTGAGGCCAATCAATAGGTCTTGCCTGATGCACATTTATGGAAGAAATTAGTTGGAAGTTGGGAGGTTGAGCAGTGAAACCACAGACTAAGAAAAGGGACTCCAGGACAGAGCTTCTTGCTCCTTCAGCCTGTAAATTTTAAGATTTCATAAAATCATGTCCTTCCAGCAAAATTGGTTCATACACAGGTAAATAAGAGCACAGCAGTACATGGCAGGAGACAGAATCAGCTCCTGCTATTCATGCGGGCTAAAATTTGGGGCAGTTTAGTTCTCAGCTCGTGCACTAGGGAATGAGAGTCATATGGCATTTCTGGGTCTGGGACTAAGAGAGTCACCAGTGTGAAAACAAAGGAAGACATGGTAAAAAGCTAGAAGCTACTGAGAGTCCTGAGGTACCTGTTTTCAGAAAACAATCAATTCTGGGATGCAAGGAAAGAATTAAAAAGCTCCCTGGAGCTTCACTGCAGTGTTCAGTTCTGTTCCTCATGTTACCCAGTACAAATAAAATGTGAACTCAATAGGCCTATGTAAGGCATATTCAAACTCCCTTTTCCCTTTCCTTTTAGCTTTCTCTTTCATGTCTTTCTTCTTTGATTTCTGAATGAAATTTCTGCCTTTCCTTTGTGGTCAACCATGCCAGCCATCTAATGATCTCTTGAGAAAAAGACTCTTTTCAAGAGTTAGTAATCATGTGCAAAGAATTTTGGTCATAAATACTTCAGGGATATTGTCAAGAATAAAATCCAACAAAAATAGGCAAGTTAAAAAAAAAATATGTAGGAGTAGTCCAACAGAGCCAGCTGCACTTCCTCCTGTCACACAGTCCTTCATGTATTCTTCAGAACAGGACAATTCAGAGGATCTCAATAATTTCTTCTGTGGGGGTAAGCTGCTGTTCATATCCTCAAGCAATACAAGTCTTTCTATGTTAATGGGCATGATAAAATTGACACTTGAGAGATGTATATAATTCATCTGTCATGAAGTATCATCAGTACCACAGTTACCAAAGGGATTTAAGAGACAATTCCTAGCTAGTCCCCTGACTTAAGCCTACACTTGCAGTTTCTGGAATTAATATATTCCTTCTCTACCTGTGATGAAAATGCATCTCCATCTTCACTGTAAAGGCGACCACAGCTTTGAAGATCATAGCAACAGTGTGCCCACATGAACGATAACAAAACCAAATGCTCATCTCACCTTTGCTAGTAGTCTGGTGTCCTGTGCCTCATCTGTCAGTATGAACCCTGACAGCATCCTTAAACCATCCCTTCCTCTCGACCATATAGGTTGTGGGATTCGTTTTCATGGATAGCATCCTGCAGCCACTTCAGCAACAGGTGTGGCCCTGCCTGGGGAAAACACAGTATGGTCAGGTAGAAGCAAGTGCTTTGTGGAAATTCAGTCAGCCTCATCAAGTCCGATGCAGTTACTGCCAGAGGCCAAAACCACAGAGGTGCTACATCTTGTTTAACACTCGCTACCTATGAAAGGCAATTTTTAGCAGCAGAGGTTCCTAAGGAAGAGAAAGAGAAGACAGCCTCTAAGACCCTCTAAGAAATATTCAGCATTCTTTTCTACAGTGCAGGTGTCCTTTTCCGAACAAATGTTATTTCATTTCTAAAATCTGTTAGATTTCTGCTTTATATCTGTTTACAGTGACTCCCAAAGTATCCCTAAGCAATTTTGAAGTGGTGAATTTATAGGAAGTTCTCTCTATAGCTGTGGTTCTCTCTGTCACTAACAGATGAAGCAAAGAGATTTTTCCCTCAGTTCTTTCACCGCACACAAAGTTCTGGCTAAAATATGTGCCTAAATAAAGCAGCCCTGTACCCTTGTTTTTCTCTCTTGTCTGTTGTTATGGTGGAGCAGGAGTTTGTTACTCCTGTCAAAGTGGTACACCAGGACTGAAGTCAGATGGGAGAGAAGGGACATGTTTACTACATCTACATGTTACAGGCAACACCTGTGCTCAAAAGTGGGGTTTGCACCAGGCCTTGGCTGTGGCAAAGCAGGCAGTCACTACATGAGAACTGATGGCTGGAGGGCAAAGAGTTCCTTTCTAACAACCAGGAGTACCAGGTGAACTGAGTTTCTCTTAAATGTCTAAAAAAATAGCCATAGTTAATGATCATAATATCCTTGCAAGCAGTCTGGGAGACCAAAGGAAATCAAAATCCAAAAGAAAAGTTTACAACATCCAATTCGTTTCCAGTGAATCTGGTTCGTACATCAAAATCTGAAGGCAGAGAAAAGCACTCAGCAACAACTGCACTGCTCAAACTAACAAATTACTTTTCTCAAGGTTTGGACAAGTAAATAGATGCTCTTATTACATGTTTATATAAATCATTTGATATGATTTATTGGTTTGTTTTGTCATTAAAACTACAGGCTCTGAGTATCTCTCAACTTCTGTTGTATGTGTTAAATTTTATCAGCCACATGCATTTTAATTTGTCTCTATTAATGGCTCCAGCTTCTTGAGTTTGAATAGATCATAGGGAATAATGCAAGGATCTATTTTAAGTCTACAGCCATTTTCTATTTTGGCAAAGAAATAACTGACAGTAAATAAGTATCATGCCATATTTTAGATTCATGTGAATGATTCTGGATGACCTTACAGAGCTCAACAAAATAGGAAGCAAAAGAAATCAACAGCCAACATTAAGAGTGTACAAAGATGAGCATAATACCATTGAACTGCAAGTAAATGGAAGCGTGGCTGTATTAAGCTAACTTGAACAGCTATTTAATCATTTCTTCCTTTTCATACTTGAGGCAAAAATAAGTTCCTGCTGGATTAATACCAGATCCAGGGTCAGCTTCTTGAAACTAATCATGATATTTTATGCTCAATACAGAAATTAGGCCATTTCTGCATTTTTTAGCATATTTCAGTTACTAACATCTGAAGCATTTTTCCTATTAGATCAGTCCATGGTCATGACATGGTCATAGATGCATGAGATAAAGCTTTGGTCTTTGAAAACTTTGTTGTGAAGTGGGACTTTATTTTCCTTCAGCCCATCCAGCTCCCAGTCCAAGGTTATTTCCACAGAGGTCTCACAGTAACCTTTAAAACATAGGAGAGTATGAAACCCTGAATAGAGATCCTGTTCATAATGTAAAGATAACTAAATCAAATTTGGTGCTTCATCTCTTCAAAATTTGCCTCACCTGCTGGTAAAGTTATTACGAAATAGATGTCTTACCTCTTTTCAGGCACTTTGATGGCCCACTTGTAGAGAAATAAATGGTTTAAAGGTATATTCTTGTAAGGGTGGATATATGAAGCAGCACATTGGATGGGTTGCAGAAGGATGAATTTACTCTTTCTGTGCAGTTGTTATTTTACCCATTTCCCATTTTGTCCATATCATCACCAAGACTAGGTAGGTCTTTCCCCTACTGAGAACTGAGTTTACTTTAGCTGGCAGTTCTCCAATTAATGTTATTTTTATCTTTAAAATTGCTAGAATTTATTAGAAATCTGGTGTGGGATGATATTAGCTTATTTGGCCCATACTTTTAAAATGTTTTTTTTGTTTTTCTTAGGCAAAAATATGCAGGCCACTCCACTATCTGTTGCATTAGAGCTGAGCTCACTGCCTTTGATCCAGAAGACATCAGAACCAACATGGGCTACCCATAGGACAAAACATCTCCTCCTTAGCAGGTGACCTGCCCATCACAGGCATCACTGCTGTCACTGACAGTGCCACACAGCTCCTTTCCCACAACAGTGTGAGCTGTAGAGATACCTGAGCAAAAATGTTCAGCTCTCAGTTACAAGAGGTTGCCCAATGATAAATGCAGAGGCCACTTAGACCTTTCTTCTTGTGTTCAGCTCTCCCCTGCATGTTATTTGTTCGTTTTCTCAACTTAGAGGTATTTTACAGCATCCATTGCTAAGTAACACCATAGAGAAAGTCAGTGTTTAGTTGTATTCCTAAGAGCTGAAGCTCTTGAATACAAATCAAGAGTTAAACCTGCAGTAGGTATAAATTGATATATCTCCATTAATTCCTTTGGATCTACGCCACTACTCTGGTTTTCATCAGGATATCTAGTGGGAAAATTTTTAGATGGGTTGTTTTTTTAATACTAAGACATAGCAAAATAGTCCAGCCATAGATCTCTTCCATGGAACAGTCTTCATTTTGAAACACAGATTGTCAGCTTACTTTTTAAAAAAATAGTATAACAGCCTTCAAGTTCACTCACAGGTTACTTTTTTCTTTTTTTGCCTCTGAGGTTTTGGGTCATTGGGATGTTTTTTTATTTGTGGGACTTTTTTAGAAATCTCATAATTCATATATATCCACACCTTTCAAAAATCACTCTGTTGTTCTAAAGGAACTTGCTTTCAAAATAAGGAACTCATCCACATGTCCTGTCCTTGTGCTGGAATTGCTGGAGTGGAAATCAGAGCTGCAGCCAGTATACTTTAAGGCTTTTTTCACTTAACAGACCACTTAGTTTACACAAATTGCATACTTGCTGGTTTCACCTGTCCAAATTGCAAAAACAAACATCTACAAAAGAGCCAAAGTAAAATCCGAGCATGCATTCAGAAGATGAATGGCACCAAAAAGTAGCTGTTTGTGGATAGAGAGCATTTACACTTGCATTCAGTGCAGAGTTATCAATGTGACAGCTTCCTTTTGTTACTGCTATGTATTGGCTTTGATTACAAACCACCGCAGAGCTGAAGGCTAAGAAAAACTTCCACATTTCCCAAATTATTTCTGGAATACGTGAAGGTCAAAAGGTCGGATTCTGCTCCACAGCACACCCACCAGCTGACACCAGTGAAGCAGCTCCCTTGTGGGAGAGAGGCTGGCCGGGGCCCAATACACTGAGATTTTAAAGAAAACTTCTTCACAGGTTACACCAGCTCGCCTAAGATGCTACAAGGAAAGGGGGGAAAAAAATTATGTTTATGCTGGGTAAAATGTCCCAGTTGAGTAGTCATGGGTCTGAAAAAGTGTGGGTTTTGCCATACTTTGTATATCTCTGCTCCCATGAAGCTGCATCTCTTCCCCATCTCTCAAAAGACCAGGAGTTCTTCCTCTTCAGCCTCCATCACCTCCTTTCAGATTTCCTCTCCTGCTGTAAATGTGGCTATCAAAGCAATTCCACAGCAGGCATGCGATCAGCACCCAGGGGAGCAGTGCCGCTCCAGAACCCGTTCCTACGTGTGCAGTTTTCCCAATCCCACTGAATTTAATTTTTTTCTTTTTCTTCTCCCTGCCTTTCCCCAGGTTCTCTCCCTTCATATTTATTGCAGAACAGTAGACTTCCTACAATAAAGCAGGAAGAACACTGAGTCCATCACTGAATGTGAGCACTGGCTTTATTCCTTCTGCCATTGGACCCCATATGTGCTTTGCTTTTCACGCTCTCATGTAATGGAGGGTTCAGGTGTTTCTGATGCTGCTGCCAGGCTCTAAAAGCAGAGTGATACAAATGTGAGGTAAAAAGGATCCTTCAATCCCTAAATGCAATCACAGATAAAGCTGGGAATTCTCCAGCGCTCACCAAGCAGCTGCTGCTGTGAACTGGCTCCAGGGATGTACTTTGGTGCATTCTTGGACTGACTTCGTGCCTCTTTCTAACTCAGTTTTCAACCACAGTCATCCTTGTGCTGGCTCATTATTACAGCACAATAAAAATAAAATGTTTGGACAGAACTGAAACTTCCTCCTAGCTGTCGCTCTCATTTGCATAGCAGGCTATTATCCTGTATAAAGGCTGGCAATTGTTTCCATCCTATGGCTTCTCTTATTTTCCTGTCAGATTATGTTTCCCTCTAATGCCCTTTGTGTACCTCTATACAATTAACAGTGTGGTTACTTGATCTCTGAATAGCAAAAGTCATATTCAACTCAGCAGGAGTCAAGCAAAAGAAGCATAAGGTCTTCAGGCCTTGATCTGGTTAATTGACTTGCTAAATCAGATAACCCTGAATTATCATATTAACAATGTACCTAAGTATTTTTCTTGCATTTTTTTATTGTAGCCATTAGGAAAATACATGTTTAATGTGATTAAAAAATGTGTGGGTATTTACGCAGTTAAAAGGAAAGAATTAGACATATGTTTTAATTTAGATATTATGAGGCTTTTCAGCATTTAATGAAGTGAGTTGCATCTGCTCTTCACACAGATTTTTTTTTTTTCTTTGAATCTCTGAATAAAATGGATAGGAAAGGAAACAACTACAAGCAAGACATTACAGTCCTCAAAGCTATTAAATTCTCTAGCTTGTGAAAATGTGGATTCTTCATTTCAGATCTTGCTCAGCAACACACTTCCAAAATACAATCATTCTTAAATGTTAAAGCCACTGATTCTAGCCACTGGAGCGAAGGCCCTCTGACCAAAATACTAAGGAAAACTCATTCCTTCATCTTTATTTGGTTTTTACATTACAGCTCTGGGCCTTAATGGAATTTTTGAGGAAACTGATACCTTTCAAAATCATCTTTAAGCAAAAAACAGCCAAAGAGCTTCTGCAAACAGAAATTAAAATAAAAGGTTAGATGAGAGCCTGTGAAGGAACTGTGAAAGACTTCTGTAATATACTATCTTTCAGGAATATACAATCTTTTAGGAACAGTTCTCAATGTTTCCCAAGCTGTACAAGCCACCCTGCCAAAGGACACCTGGGTGCAGGTGTCAGAAGACACTGACACCACCTTACTCTGACCAGAACTGGGCAAATGAGATCCAGGCCTTAGGTCAGCCTATCCATTCTTGATTGGGATTTTTGTCAATGCCCTCAATAACACTATGACATTAATCCCACAAAGATGCTGCAGTACTGTAACATTTTAATTTTGCTATCCTTGTAAGTCCAGAACAGGAGAACAAATATTATTCATATTGTCTTGGGAAGTGTGTATCTAGAAATAAATACAGCAATTAAAGTATTTAGAAATCCCGTACTGAAGAAATTCAGAGCTAGTTGGTTTTCACAGTGATCAGACTGCAAAGGAATTAACATTTAAAAAGAGAAATATTGGTGAGAGTTCAAGTGAGAAATAGTCTGAGATTTTTGGCCTGGATTGCTTTTGTTTTCAGATAATTGTGTTTGCTTCCCAGAGCAGGTGAGGAATAGGAATGTGGAGAAGAGTGATCAAATTTCATCCAAAAAAATACTGAAGAATAAAAGCAGCCATTACATTAATCCTCATCTTCAGAAAAATTCCACTTCATGTCAGCAGTTGGTAAAAGGAGTAGGCAAAAGGTGACAACGGAGTAATCTGCCCTTTCCATGTCCCTAAACCTCATGAAAAACCCACTATCCTTGTCTCTGTTAAGATTTAAGCTTTTAACCCTTCAGGTAATGTACAGGAGTTACACTCTGCTCAGAGGAGAAAACCATGCTTTCCCCAACTGGAAGTTGTCTTGGCCCCCTGTTACCATCCTGGTGACCACTTGTATCAGTGATTACACTTGCATTTTTCACTTGCAGGTAACACCTCTGAGTGTCTGACCCAGAATCAGTTCTCTTTTATCTTGTTGGGAAGACTTCTGTCAGCTATCTAAAGGTTAGGCACCTCAACCAAATATGTGGCCCAGGCACATGTGACAAGGTTCATCCCTCCCCAGCCCAAATGACTAAGCTGGCCCAACTCCAGAGGGTCCTCCATCTTTGCACTGGTTATAGAGCAGGCTAGACCACTAGCTTAAACCAGACTTGCAGCTTTTTGACACCTAATGCTAGAGTAAATGGATGCCACCTCCTTGACTTTTGTGGTCTTCAGACAGCCTCCAGCTTCTCTAGTTCCATTTCTTCTGGGGTGTCCTGACCACTGTACACTGGCCAGAGCAGATTGTACCTACATTATTAAGATGTAGGCATTATAGGCATTATTAAGATGTATGGCATTATAGACCAGTGTGGCAGCAGAAGCATCTGCCTATTGAACCATACTTGAAGTGATCTTGAGGGAATTTGTAAATCCATGTTCCCTTTTTGGGCTTTTTTTATGCAAAGCCTACATTAGAGTAACTTTAACACCTTCATTATTATTATCTGAGGTGTTGAGTTTACTCCTGACCTTTAGTAAAAGGAGCATACAGCCCACAAATTTTTGAAAGAGAAGGTCAGCTGAGCCTGTTTTCATGCAAGTCATATCTAGAAAATCTCTACTAAAACAGCGCACTCACTGACTTGAAAGCCATCTGATTCTTAAACAATATTCCAATCCAAACAAACTGATCTTTAAATTGGACCTTGCAGCTACTTTTGCAAAATCAACCCTGCCATTGAGGTACATCTGCTGAGCATGAAGTCAGATTATTTTTTTCTGTGCATGAGCATTCCAGTAAGTTTGCAGATGAACTCTAAGCTCTGGTGCAATTTAAAAGCTGTAGACTGAATATGCTCTTTTCAGTCCCTGCCAAACACCAGCTCACTGCAGGATTAACATGTACATAGCATTCAAACCATAGCATGTGCCTGAAGGGACAGTTCACCGTAGTCCTTAGACCACAGCAGTGCCATAACAGACCATCCAGTCACCCCTAGATCTGCCCACAATGAAGCACAAGTGAAAAAAGACTGAGGATGGAGTGAGCTAGGGACCTAGTAACTAGACCCTCCCCAGAGACAGTAGAGGGAGACAAGCTCTGCTCTGGGGTAACAAATCCTGGATGGGATAGGATGGAATGGGACTAATCACCTTCTGGAAGGGTCTATTCGCTGTTCTTTGTGCAGAGATTGAAGACAACTCTTTCAGGAGAGACCTCTGACTTTTAGACGGCATCTGTCAAGATGAAATCCATCCATCCCTGGACAGGAGAAGCTCACATTCCTGTTTTTTCAGCCAGCTTGTTTGTCTTTGCCCTGAAATGAACTCCCATTAATCTTGGAGTAAGTTGTGGCTGAGAAGTAGTTTGTGAATCTGTTTTTTATCTTTGCCACCTTTCAGCTCTCATTTACAAGCTTCCAGCTCAGCCTGGGTGCCTGGCCATGGCCATGTGCGTAGGCATCCTACCAGGCATGCCAGGACTCTTCTCAAGAGAGGGAACTCAGCCACCAAGCTGTGTAGACACAGCCTTTGGCATCTCATTAGAGAAAGGGCAAGAGAGCCTTTATATTCCTGGAATGGCCTTGCTTCCTCACAAGAACATCTCAAGCTGTACATATTTTCTTGAGGTTTTTTTCTTCCTGGAAGGTTGTTCTCTCTGTTTTTACTCACTCATGAGAAAGGGAAAAGAAACAAATGCCATAGGGCTAGGACAAGAGGGAGCGCATGTAATTTGGCAAAGGCTGTCTGAGTGCTGAGCCCAAATATTGCTGGAATCATAATATTTACTAAATTTCATATTAAGGGCAAAACCCCAAGCTCTATTTTTTCTGTATTTTGTTCGTCCTGGCTATTAATAGCCTATATGACACCCATATGATCAAATAAATCTGGCCACTGTGGAGAACCCTGTGGAAGTGGCTTGGTTGTGCTGTGTGTGGGCTGAGTTTATGAGCAGGTTTCAAGGAAGCTGTTCAGGGGTTTCACCACCCTCCAGGGAGTGTCTTGCACAGCAGTTTTCAGGGTAGGAGGGAGAGAAGGGAACTGAGACCCCCTCTGTGGTGGCAATACCTCTGACTGCTGCCAGCCCGGGAACAGAGTGAGCTCAGGACCTTTGCTGTCCAACCCTGGTGATAAAATACCTGGCCATGGGGAGCAGTCTCTACCCCTGAGTGAGAATTTAATTCTTTGTTTGCAATTTTATTTCATTCTATTTTGAAGCAGTGAAAGAGTAAGACAAGCTGGTAAATAAAATCTCAAGTTGCTTATTCAGTTTTTATTTCTTTTCATTTTGTCTCCTAGAAACTAAGGGCAAGTTAGTCTGTTGAGACTAGGGCTTGGATAATTAGGCTTTTACAATGATTTCTTTTTCTTAGCAACAGATTGCATGGCAAAGTATTAATAATATTGCTTGCTAAGGCTCAAAAAATATTCTTTTCCTGCAGTTAAGCAAGGCACTCTTTAAAATCATTTTGCCTATGAAATTGTTAATGAGGTTTAAAAATGTTCTGTGCTTTGCCTTCCCCCAAGAGACCTTGGCTAAGTACTACTTCAGATAATGGCAAAACATACAAGTAAGTTGCTAAAGGGACTACCCCAGCGCTGAATTTACTGCAAAACAAACAAAAGTGACATAAGCAAATAGGTGAACTCTTGAAAAGGGCCCCAGCAGGGCAAAGATTTGAGAGTTTTTTCATTGGTTTCTCTGGTTCAGAAAGCTTAATTTCTCAGTAAAAAACCAGCCATGCATGGCCAGGCAGTAGCAACTAGGCATGCTAACAAAATAAGCAATTTTAAACCATTCAATCAAGCGAGCCAAGAGGAGTGGATGAAAAAGGCATTTTTAAAAGCTGTTCTGTGCACTTGAAGTGTCTTTTTTCATTCCTCTGGTCTCCAGATTCCATCCAGGATACGTCTCTGCATGTCAGCAAAATCCAGATGAAATCTCAAAGACTGAAATCCTCTGCTGGGGGTTTAGGAGGAACTTGAGTGGTCGTAAACCTTGAATGGGCTGCTACACAGGAGGAATTTCATTCACAGAGTTCCTTTGCCATATTATTAAGTATCTTTTATTTACATTTTGTAACTATATCTTCTGCCTGTACCATGAAAACTCTTAGCAACTTTTAAACAATGGATCTTCTGCATAATGTGCTTTTTAAAGCTTCCTGAAACGAACTCTTCACACTGTATATATTAGATAACTAATATTGTACTACAACTCTTTTGACTGCATGTTTTTCAAAGAGCCACAGGAGTTCATTCTTCCTATGCATCTCATTGGAACATATCTCAGAACAATCCATCATGTGCAGATCAGCAAGGTTGTCATGAATGAAGAAATAAGAGTTTTAAATTGCAGTCCTACCACCTGAGAAATACACTGGCTTTAAGACTTAGCAGGCTGTTTGCATTCTTGTCATGAAAACTTGAACATCCATTTAAGCGTAGGGCTCTGCCTGAAATACAGCATTTTGTGGGATTATTTGTATGGATCACAGCATGGCTGATGTACAGATCAAGTGGCATTTGCTTTGTACCTTTTATGTTAGATCTGACTCTGGAATTTTACCACCTGAAGTGTATTTTATTGACAGTTCAGATGAGCAGAGCTCATGTCCTGTAAGCAGCAAGTTGAATTGTTAATACATAAAGGCAAAAGTGTGTCTGCTATGATGCTGCTCTGTGCAGATGAGCTTGGCTGGACTGGCTGCATTTCCCCAGGATGATCAGGCTATACTTATAGATATGTAAATGTAAAAAAATAAATCTGATTTCTTAATATCATCTAAAGGCAGCCATTTCTGTGGTATAAAACTGATCTATCAAATATATCCTGTGTATGATATATTTAAAAATTTCCTTTAGAAGTGGTTTATATGGGAAATATATCAAGGTGTCATGTATAGGTATTTCAGATGAAATTAAGGAAAAAAACAAATCCATGCACATGAAAAAAACAAAGGTAAAACAGGGGCTTGTGGAAATCTCCAAGAAATAGGTTTCCTTCTCTGTATTATTTCTTCATTATATTCTGGAGTAGGTTTCTAAAGGCTGCCACAACCAGCAGGCTCAGCAACAGCCATAGTTAAGCTTCTAGGGTAGAGGATTATGCCATGTTCAAATAGGTTTGGGTGCATTCTGCTCAGCTCTGTTCTTGGAATTTGGTGCCTGAAAAGACATTAATACTGGTCCTTTTTTGAGGTTTCCTCATCATTCTTCAGCCCCACACTTTTAGTGTCCTTGTAATTGCCTGCCTTTTCCAGATGCAAGACAAAGCATGTCTTGAATTTGGCAGAATAGAATCTGGTAGCTGGTTTTTCTTTAAAGTGTTTTGTCTAGTTCCAGCACAGAGCAGGCAGTATAAAACCCCATTCTGTTTCAAAGTGAGTCTCTCTATTCTTTCTTGTAAGAATGTACTTATTCCTGCCATCACACAAGACCCAATATGAAAGTAGATGCCACTAAAAATCAACACCCCTAATCAATGCTTCATTACAGCAGCAGACAGACAATTTGTACCAGCAGAAGGGCTCAGATGTGCTGATTACTGTTACAATTGATGGTAAATATCTATAAAAACAGTCCCAAACTCAGGATATATCTGTAATATTTTTTGCTTAACATTTTTCTTTCCTTTATATGTAATTTCCCACTGTCTGAAACACTTTCACTCACTCCTCATGGATTTTAGGATCCTGTTCTAACCTGATCCTTTACACTTTTTGAAGAGGGTTAAATTTCATCCACTTCATGTGGTATGCTTTGACACTTCAGTTGCTACAATAGAAGAAGGAAAGTAGGCAATGCATATTCACAGCTCCTGAAACAAAAGAAAGAAGAAACAAAAGACATTGGAATTGCAAAACGTGGCAAGAAAAAACACATTTTTCCCCCAAGGGATAGGAAGTACTATTTTTGTCTTTGTGTGGAAGAAGGTGATGCTGCAGACACCTAACACATTAGTAAGATTAAATGTTGATGATATTACTCTTTGTCAGCCTTGAGAAGGTGAAAAAGGCACCTGACAGTCACATGAGGAATGCAGAATGGTGGCAATAAAAACATCTACATAGTTGCCACCCCTAGTTTGGAAGCCTACTGGAAAAATCCAGAAGTCTTCATCTGTACTCTGCTCTGTTATAACTTCATAAATCTTGTTGTTGAGATAGCTGTGAATTCTTTGCACTCCTGTAAGTCAAACTAGAACCCACAAATGTGCATTCACAGTGTTACTTGAATAAGAACTGGTGAAAACACCCAAAATGATGAAGAAGCCAAAAACCATTGTTCAAACATTTGTGGGATAACCAGACTCTAGAAATAGTCTTAAAATTTTGTTCTGATTTTTATCTTAGACTACCCAGAAAAAAAAAAAAAGATACATTAAATAAAAGTGATTGCATTGCAAAATGAGAATAAACTAAAACATGTCTGCAAAATACTCTTTTTATTATGCTACATTTTCAATATCTAAAAACAAACATTTGTTTATTCAGATTTGATGATTACATTGACTCACCTACCACGCAGCAAACCAAAGATTTCTCTAATGTGTTTGTTTTGAAGAACTAACTCACAAAACAAGAAGTCCTTTTAGTGGCAATAACATTTTATAATCGCAGAAGGGCTGTCATTTTTCAGGCTGGGAACACAAAATAGCACTTTGTGTTTACCATGTTCATAGTCATCAATCTAAGTACCCTGGAGTGGAAGACTTGAAAGGCTTTACATATAAGTTGCCTCATATGGCGTTGCACGTGTTTCCTCATTTGATATAAATAGCTTCTGGTTGTTCTTTTCTCCACTTGGCTTCACCTCTTCTGAGGTCAGGTATTGTGCTGATCTCGTGCATGATGAGGGAGGTCAGCCATAGCCATTTGGAGATGCACAGGCTGACTCAGAGCATGAATCACACTATAAAGAAGGCAGTCTGTCCCTCAGCTTTTATGAAAAATTCTCACTAATTTCAGTGAAGCTTCTTGTTAACAGCAGGCACTTTAGAAAAATGCAACTGGACTAGGCTTGTTGCTTCTATTGAGAGTACATCTCCTTAAGGCAGAAAAGATATGTCTCCTTAAGATATGTCACCTCGGGGACATATCTCCTTAAGATATGTCACCAAGGTGCCTGGTGTTACAATTTAGCTGTATAGCCCTGCACCTCCAAACATTTCCTTTCTTCCCTGTGAGAACAAGTGCAGAAGCAAATAAACTGAGGTAATAAAAAGAGGATCACTGGAATGGCCAGCCAGCCATAAACAACAGGGGGGACTGTATCTGCTCAGCATTTGTCCCATGATGTGGGATGACGCATGGGAAACACCAAATACGCTGAAAGCAAAGGAAAGATTTGCAGATACAATCAACCTGAGATCAGGAGAGATGGACTCAGATCCTGACTTAGCCACAGGCATGTTCTGTGACATCAGATAAATCACACAATTTCCCTGTGCTCCAGTTTCTAGACATGACATCAAGACAACCCATCAGGAGGTTCACAGAGAAGAGGTGAGCGCAGAGAAGAGGTCTGTGGTCTTCCATTAGCTCCTGGGTGCCCTGCAGCTCACACACACACACTGCAAGAACCGCTGCACTTGAGTTAAGCTCTGCATTTTTCTCTTCTGCTCTCTGCTCCTTTTGTTCAGCAGCAGGTCCAGCTGTGCACTGGTCAGCCCTCCCTACCTGCAGTGCCAAGGCAAGATCTCACAGGCACCACCGTAGTGTGAGCAACAAAGAGGATGTGCCAAAGGGCCTGTCTAAAGGCAACACCACTATGTAGGCACACACAAGGGTCATGTGGGAGTTTAGTGATGTGACAATTTGCTGGGCAACTGCCTGTGCTCAGGGTGGCCATAACAGTGTCGACAGCACAGAGCAGCGCACTGAAGTAGGTTCTTCAGGTTTGGCTGATGTCCCTCCACAAGCACTGCTGCACCAGTGCCATTAGTTCTTAGCACCAGACAGGCAGATCCCTTCTCCCAGCTCAGTGTTACAGCAGGGAAATAGGTGTGGGGGTGTGAAATGGGCAGTTCAGTCATAAAGTAAGAGCAGGTACTCCAAGCCTGCAGGTTTGAAAAGGCATTAGCCAAAATGTTTTCCTCAGGAAAACTGCAGCCCTGAGTGCTCAGAAGAGGAGGGTGCACACACACACACACACCCCCAGCTCAGGGGCCTGGGCTTGCCTTGCAGCCTACTCAGAGCCAGCAAATACGTGGGAGTGAAATTCAATTGTTCAACACCACAATCATCTCATTCAGTGAGAAAACCAGCCTTCAGACTAATCCTCCTCAGAGACAAGTTAGGAGGAAAGTTCCAGCTTGTAACGTTGTCATTTTGGTTACACACATGAAGACAAGAAAAGGAATAGCTTGATTTGAAGTGTTCAGCACCTGCAGCTCCTGTTGACTCGACTGGTATTACTGACTACTTGACAATTCTGAAAACAAGACCAATCCTTTTGCAGCAGAAAAGGGTTCCTTTTTTCTTCCTTGTAAGCAGAAGTCATATATAAATCATATAGAAACTAAAAAAAAAA